>JANBXA010000124.1:2377500-2412500 GCA_030556225.1 Cricetiscus sungorus | reverse complement strand
TTGCCCCTGAACTATATTCCCAGTTCCTTGGCATCTTTATCAAATAGAAAGTATGATACAAAATTAGTTGCAATGAACTAAATTTTGAAAGGCTTGTGCAGGATGCCATAAGACAACTAACACTGTTAATAGGGCTTGAGTGATGTTGGGCTATTTTTTGTGTGTTTGTGTGTGGATACTTTGTGTAGGTTCGTGTGTGTGTGTGTGTGTGTGTGTGTGTGTGTGTGTGTGTGTGTGTACAAACAGAGGCCAGAGGCTGACACTGGGAGTCATCTACCTTGTTTTTTGATGTCTCTCACTGAGACTTGAGGTTTGCCCATTAGACTAGGACAGTGAGTCCCAGAGATCCTACTATATGTTCCAGTGCTAGGATTATAAGCACAACCACCATGCCCACTTTTATGTGGATGCTGGGGATCCAGCGCAGATCCTCATGCCATCATGGCAAGCACTTTGCTGGCTGAGCCATCTCCCCAGCCCACAAGTGGTTTTTATGTCACTTTTCCCCTTTGCTTTACAACCAACTTCATAAGCAACAGAGCACAGGAGACCTCCTCATAGCTGTCGTCTTCTTCATTCAAAGTTTTTTTTTGAAAGACTTTAATTACTGATATAAAGTAAAACAATTACTTGTTGGTTGGTCGAGAATTGCTAGAAATTAATAAATAGCTTGGAAATTATTTAGTAAATTCTAATTACTTAGCAAAAGTAATTAAAATATTTATAAGCGAACACCCATAAAACACCACCAAGCAAATACATTACTCAATAAATGGTTTAATTAGTATTTCATTACCAGAAATTAATCTCAGTAACCAAACATTACTACAAATTACATGTAGGACGGACAACTTATTTTACTGCTATTAATGATTTCAATTAGGAAGTCTGTGCAAGTCTCATTCCTTCTTGTTCCCGCCTCCTCCTGTTCACACCCGCCAGACAAGTTCCCACACTCTGGGCCCAAGTTAGCATCTGGGGGCAGGCTGGGTGGACCCTTCCACAGTGGGAAACCTCAGGCACATGGATTAATAATTCCCCTCAGCTCGTTTCCTGGTTGTCTTGCTGAAATAGAGGCCCTAGGTGCCTGCTAAATCACCTGGAATCAGACTCCAGGCTGGTGGGCTCCTTATCATAGATCTACCCTCCTCCAGAGCCTTCTAAATCACCTGGCTACAGGGCTCGATTCCTTCCCCCGGGCCACTGCCAAGCCTTGTTGGCACTGGCTTCAATTCCTGGTTCACCTCTCAGGTGCAAGTGGTGCAGCCTGGGCTGGGTTCCTATTAAGGCATGAAAGGGACCTCCATGTGGTTCAGTAAAAAAGGAGTCCCCTCCTCCAGTCTGTGGAGCCACACACCTGAAAAGCTTTCAGCTCCTACCAGCTGCTTTGTCAGGTTCCCCAGAGCACAAACTCCAAGACTCAAGATTTATATATAGGAGTCTTACTGGGGAATGCTTTCAGGAACTTTGCTTGTGCTGGTGTGAGGGAAGGAGGGCAGGGCAGACGGAGATATTGATTAACTCCATGAGAAAACTCTGGAGTTTGGATGGCCTTCCCAGATGTTCTAGATTAAGATGGTAGGGAAGAAACCTTTGACATCCTAAATGACCATATGTTAGGTGAGAGTTACTATGGGAAAGGCAGTGTCTCTTTTGGCTGAGGAAAGTTGCTAGAGAGGGACTCGGCTGACCCCTGTTAATGGATAGTCCACTTTAGAGATGGAGGAGTGTCTTGATTCTGAAGAGGGAAGCAGGCAGTGCACAGCCTCGTCCACTCAGCCATCATCCACATAACCTCTTTCTGCATATACAATCTGAGAAACCATATATGAAGTCCCTTTCCAGGGTAGCCTAGCATAGTGGCAGGATTGTGGATAGTTGCATTTTTGTCGTTAGGGTAGATGCTTGCTTAGGAATCAACCAACATTGATGCCTAAACCACAGCTCAAGACATCAGGGTCCTATCTCATTGCATTCCTGGAAATTAACAGAAAACAGGACTCCATTAATATTACTGCTTGAATGTACAATGGTAGAGGTAGCCCGTGTTACTTTTCTCCTTGTTATGACAAAAGCAGCTTAAGCTTAAGGAATGAAGATCCTCACAGTGGAGCCATCACAGGCTGGTAAGGCTGGTGGCAAGAGTAACTATAGCTGTGGCAGCAGGAGCGTGAGGTGGCCCGTCACATTGCATCCATAGTCAGGAAGCAGGAAGAGAGACAGATGTCGTGTTCAGTCTGGCATGACAGTCTCTGGAATGTTGCCACCTACATTCAGGAGGGCTTCCCTACTCGGTTAAACCTTCTTGGACACATCTTCATAGACATGTGCAGAGAGAGGCATGTCTCGGAGGTGATTGTAGATCTAGTCAAGTTGACAGTCAACATAATTACATACATGCATTAATGTGAACCATGACACACTCATCAGAGGGAAACAGTGACTATGATTTAATAGGCTAGATTAGGGAACCTTTCCCCAACAGAGAGAATTTTGAGCTGAAATCCAAGGAGAGTGAAAGTAGGAAATAAGCAAGGTGGGAGACTGAATGCACATGGAGCTTCTCCTGGACAGATATCTATCTTTGCCCCCACTATGTGCCTCCTGGGAGGAAACTGAGAGGACCCATGATATTACATTCCTTGAGTTTCTTCTGATATCTGTGGTTGAAATGAATCCCTTGTTCTTATCACAGCCCTATCTTGTACAAGATTCCTGTGACAGAGGGCTTATTTACACCCAGCCTCAGCCTAGGCCACTGTGAGATGACTTTGCCTGCACCTACGTGTGCTTTCTGGTATGGGAGGCATAGATAAGTGTCTCAGCTGAAGGAAGAGGAGACAACACTAACCTGGGGTCACCCAGGGGGCATCTTGCCTTTGGATGCCACATCGTGTCCATTTTACCAAAGAACAGATGCTGGAAACAGCTGGGCCGCATCCTGACCAGCCTCTTGTTTTGCATCTGTCTACCTTTGGCCCTGTGCCACCCCTGCCTCTACTCACTGCCTCAAGACTATCTGGTTTTTCTCCTCTGCACTTGGCAGGTGTCCTCTCCTTTCTCTGGAGCCACATCTGTGCTCCCAAGGTGCCCCCTTGGGGGAGCTCTGTTAGTTGACTCAAGGTTGTACCATGCTCAGACCTTTCTACGTGTCTGCAGTCCTCAGCTATCGACTCCTTTGGAAAGAGGTTATTTTATTTTAGAAATCTCATGCCTCAAACTGTGCCTAGTCTAGAGCCCAGAGATTAGAAAACACTGAAAGGGAAGTCAAGTCAAAAGACCTTCTTATGCCCTGCCCATCATGCTCTCATTAAGACTTACAGTGTGAGCATTGTGTGGATGCATCTTCATGATATCCCTAGGGAGGCAGATTGTGAGGTTGCTTTAAGCCTGGCTTCTGCTGGTGTGAAAGACTGAGAAGGAGTGAGGAAGACAGAGAGTTCACATTTGTTGTGTCTGGGATTTTGCTTGCCTTGTCTTTAATCAGTCTCTGGTTAATTAGCCACCTCTCCTTAGCTTTGCAGAACATCATTAATCACTAAGCAAAAGCTGGTGGCTGTGCCTTTTAGCTCTTGGGAAATCCTGGCTCCTTGGGTAGCACTTGTTGTCTTAGAGATTAGAATGACCACAAGGTCTTTTTAGGGTCTTTAGTGTGCCTGGGAAGGGTCCTGTGTCAGCTGAGGTAACATAGGAGAAAGAGTATATCACCTTCCTCTTCCTACTCTAACATTCTAATCTTGTTCCCCATGAAAATGTGTATGGAAAGGGTTTTGGATGTCACCAACACTGTCCCTACCTGCTTTTCTTTCTGTGTTGAATGAAGATCTGAAGGCTTAAGAAAGGAAGAGAATTGCAATGGTGTCAGCCTTGATTTCATAGAGCAGTGTCAGGAGCCACCCTGTTCTATATTTGTCATGTGAAAAAGATGCATCTCTGTTTGGGCCTCTGAAAGTTGGGTATTTTGTTATCTGTAGTGGAATATGTTCCTAAAACTGAAGGGAATGTAGCCTGATTATAGTCTCTCAGAAAACTGAGGGAATTTCAGGCAATTCCAGGCTTCATCAGGCACTGAGGTTAGGGTGGTAACAGAAACTTGAATGTTACTAGCCCTGCCAAGCAGCATCTCAACTTCTTTACCATTAAAAAATGTTTTTAATTAGAGTTCTCTCTCTCCCTCTCTCTCTCTCTCTCTCTCTCTCTCTCTCTCTCTCTCTCTCTCTCTCTCTCTCTCTCTCTCTCTTTGTGTGTGTGTGTGTGTGTGTGTGTGTGTGTGTGTGTGTGTGTGTGTGTGTACAGCTGGCCATGGAGGCCAGAGGAGGGCTTTAGATGGATCCCCTGGAGCTAGAGTTACAGGTGTTTGTGAGCTGCCTGACATGGGTACTGAATCAGAGACCGTGGAGGAATGTTGTTTTCTCATTTGTTCTCAGGCTTGAGTTCAGCTACCTTGCTGAAAAGGACAGGGCTACCTGTCCAGGGAAGGCATTGCTCCCAATGAGTTGGGTCCTCCTACATCAGTTTGCAATCAAGAAATGTGCTCCACAGATAGACCTCCAGGCTGATCTGATTGAGGTAATCCCCCAATGGAGACTCCATCAGATAACTCTGGACTGTGTTAAATTGACTGCTGAATCTAGGGAGATCCTGAAAGGCAGATGGGCACTATGACATGGTGACTAAGATAAATGACTGGAGACAAGCTACTGGGTTCAAGTTCCTCTGTGTGTCTATTTGCTGGCCATGCTGGGTACTGGCCTGGCTCGTGGATGTGCAGCCTTGTGCGGTCTCTCAGAGTTCTCTCTCCCAGAACAGGTTCCATGCTTAGCATATTAACATCTTAAAAATGTTGTCATGCTAATTGCTCCAGGCTTCACTGGGAAACATCCATATATGTATTCTGACTAGTCCTCCCTCCCTGTTGCCGTCTCTTGCCCACCTCTTTCTACCCCATTCCCTTTCTTTTCCCCCAACAGTCCATCTTGAAAATCTGAATACAGTTTGAAGAAGGCCTTCACATTTTCATTTTACACTGACTCCTGAAAATTATGTAGCCAGCTATGCTTGGGAACATTTACTGATTTCTCAGTGCCTTTGTTTACCTATCTCTAAAGTGGGTAAAACAGCAACAACAACAATTACTACTACTACTACTACTAATACATATCCAAACCAAAAGCCCCACAGACTCAGGCAAGCAATGGGACTTGCCCAAAAGCTTGGAAGCTTCCATCTGGCTTCTCTTTCCTCTCAAATCTATCACTGTCCTCTGTGTCACTTAAAGAAAAAAAAATCACTTAGTATTATCCTTTGCTAATTTTTATTAAAAAGAAATTCTCAAACTGTGAAATTGGAAGAGTAGACTAGGAATTCTCTAGGCTTCCTTATTAATGTTAGAGTATAGTTAATATTGCTCCATATTCACCCATGCATCTCTCTCTTCTTTTAATATATATGTATACACACACACACACACACACTTGTGTGTATATGTGCAGCACACGTGCACACACTACAGTGTAGTGCACATGTAGAGGACATCAGATAACTTGGAGGGAGTCAGTTTTCTCCTCCACTGTGTGGATTCTGAGGAACAAACTTAGTCATTAGGTTTAACACCAAGCACCATTATACACTGAGCCATTGTTCTGGCTCTGTTTCTTTTCCTCCCTCTCTTCCTTTCCTCCCTCCCTCCCCTCCCCTCCCTCCCCTCCCTTCCCTCCCTGCCATTCCTTTTCTCCCCTCTCTCTCCTCCCTCCCCTCCCCCTTCCTCCTCCCCCTTCCTTCCTCCCTCCCCTCCCCCTTCCTCCTCCCCCCTTCCTCCCTCCCTCCCTCCCTCCCTCCCTCCCTCCCTCCCTCCCTCCCTCCCTCCCTCCCTCCCTCCTTTCTTTCTTTCTTTCTTTCTTTCTTTCTTTCTTTCTTTCTTTCTTTCTTTCTTTCTCAGACCTCTTCCTTCTTCTGAGTACCGAGATCATAGTCATGTACCAGCAAGCCCACCGACCCCACCTCCCCCTCTGCAACCTTCCTGCCTTTCTGACAGTGATTTGTAGACAACATGACAATTTCTTCTAGGAGTACATTTACAGTATTCAAGAAACCCAGCATCGTTGCAGTGTTATATTAGTTGATATTTTTGTCTTCTCAATTATTTCTATAATGTTCTTATGTGTATGTGTGCTTTCAAAATCTGGGAGGCAGAAGCAGGTGGATCTCTGTGAGTTTGAGTCCAGACTGGTTTACAGAGTGAGTTCCAGGGCAACCAAGGCTACACAGAGAAACCCTGTCTCAAAAAACAAAACAAAAAGCAAAACAAAATCTGTAATACAGATGTCTGTCAGCCATGCTGCCACTGGGGACCATGGTCCTGTTGCAGCAGGAGTCCATGTTGATATCCAAGGTACATGCTACTACCAAAGGCCATGAGGATGTCCATGGTTTGTGCTGCCTTTCTGGAGCCATGTTAATATCCGTGTGCTGTGCTGCTGCCACCGGGGGCCATATTGGTGTCTGTGGCCCCTGTTGATGTCCTTGGCTGTCTTGCCACTGAGAGATATGATGGTGTCGATGGGCTAGTGCTGTGACAGAGGGCTGTGTTGATGTCCATGGTCTGTATTGCCCCAGAAGACTGTGCTGAGGTCCATGGCATGTGCCAAGGCTACAGACCGTGTGGATGTCTGTGGTCTGTGCTGTTGTAAGGAACCACGTGGATGTCCACGATTCATGCTGCTGACTGTAAAGGGCAAGAAAGTTACTTTTGCTGTGGTATCAATGACTGAAGACTCATAGCTGAGAAAGGGGCATAGAAGGCTTCTGTGACAGCCTCTACATCTCACCTCCCACCCCCGCCACCAAAGTAACAGCTTAGACAGAAAGCCATCAAAGAGAAATCTTTAAAAATGCGATAAGGATGCTGAAGTGTGGCTCTCCACAATCAAGGGCTTCTGGTGGGGGTGCATGTGGGGAAGGACTCAGCTTTCTTTAAGGGGTTGGCCACTGGGAGTTTGACTGTGCTCCAGGGATTATAAGGGCAGCACAAATTAGACTTTTTTTCTTCTTTTCTTTGGGGGAGGTCACAGGAGCGGGGGAGGCAGACCTAGGAAGACTGGGAAGGGAGTGTGATTGGGGTGCATGATGTGAAATTACCAAATAATCAGTAAAATGTTATGTTGGTGTGGTGGCACGTGCCTTTACCCTGGTGCTTAGGAGGCAGAGGCAAAAGGAGCTCTGGGAGTTCAGGTCTATGTAGTTCTAGGTCAGCCAGGGCTACACAGTGAGACCCTATTCAGACGGAAAAGCAAAATCTGTAACCCAGACTTGGGGCATTCCTTGCCTTTAGTTATATGTCTCTTTCTGCCATTTAAATTTGTTTTCAACTTTTATTGTTTCATGATATTGGCATCTTTAAAAGATACAGGCTAATTTTCCCGATTATTGTTTGTTTTTGTTTTTGGAACTTACTATATAGAAGAGGCTGTTCTCAAACTCAGAGATATGCTTGCCACTGCTTTCTGAGGGCTGTGATTAAAGGCCTGCACTACTGGGTTCCAGGTTTGTTTTTTTTAAGCATAAAATATGTTTTATTTATTGTTTGAGAAGTTTTTGTTTGTTTTCTTTTGTTTTGTTTTTCAAGACAGGGTTTCTCTGTGTAACAGTCCTGGCTGTCCCGGAACTGGCTTTGTAGACCAGGGTGGTTCCAAACTCACAGAGATCCTTCTGCTTCAGGGATCAAAGGCGTGCACCTTTTTATTATCTACCACCCCATTTCTGCCTTCAGCTCCTCTGCCACCACCACACCCCCTCCCAACTTTATATCTTCTTATCATTTTAAAAATAACTCCCCGAGTCCAGTTAGGCTGTCTATGTGCACACAGGTGTAAGATGCACGGCCGTACATGGAAGCACAGGTAACCTACCACTCCTGGGAAGACAGATGTCCCAGGAGCCATCAACTGCCAATAGCTCCCCAGCTAGGGGTGGGGCCTCTGAGTTCCTCTGCCTGGCTGTTTTTTGTTTGGTTTTTGTCTTTGAGTTAGGGTCAAACTGGCTGGCCTGGAACTGGCTGTGTAGATCAGGGTGGCCTTGAACTCACAGAGGAACACCCGCCTCTGCCTCTAAGTGTGGGAATAAAGGCATGCACCAGCCACCATATTCAACTTACCCCAGAAGGTTTCTGTGTTTGGTTGTTGCTGTTTGAGTAGTCTTGTCTTAAGCATTCTTGATAGAAACATCATAGGAGTTGTGTTACCAATCATTTATTATTTGCAATTAATTGGTATTATCAATAATAGGTATATATCATGAAATATAGGGCTTCTTGTGCCCATTTTATAGGCAAGGGTAACTGAGGCAGAGAGTGGCCAAGCATTTTTCTCAAAATCACATAGTTAGAAAGAGGGTTAGTTAGGATTAGCTCTGACTGAAACAACAGTTTCTTGAACAATACAACTAACTGTTAGTTTCACTGCTCCCTCTGGAGAAGATAGGAAGCTTGCTTTTGTTCTTATCTGAACCCCAAGTCAGGGCCAAACCAAGAGCCACAGCCCATACTTGCTGACTCACTGAATGAACTACTTTTTTAAGAACCAGGATTAGCTTGAGCTCATGGACAGTGCTGTGAGAATGACTGGACCGCTTGTCAGAGCTCTGCACCCATGGGCTCCATTGTGAGATCATGGTATCAGCATCCTCATGCCAAGTCCCAAGGAGCTGTGCCAGTCAGGTTTTCCTGATGACTGTGACAGAAATAAAGTTAAGTGAAAAAAGAGAGTTGGGAACAATATTTGTGTTACTGAAGTCTCTTTCTCTGTGTTTAAAGGCTACATGGGTATAGATGGGCTTGCATTTTCAGGCAGATTGCAAAGCAATTATACCAATCTTCACCTCTGAGGAGTGAGACTGGAGGGCCTGGAGGCTGGGCAGGGACTTTACTGTCTACCGTGTGCATTAGCAGAAATAACACAAGTGATGAATTAATACATTCTTTAAAAAATTCATCTGTTGCATGAGCATGTGATGTGTATGTGGTGTGTGTGTGTATGCACTGTGCGTATATGAGACTAGAAGATATCAGGTGTCCTATTCTGTCACTCTCTCACTGAAGCTGTAGCTAGGCTGATAGTTAAGTGCCAGTGATCCTCTTGTCCCCTATATCACCGGGCCTATAAGTACAAGCACATGGCCATGCCTGCTTGTTTTTTTGTTTTGTTTTTAACATGAGTGTTGGGATCCAAACTCCGGTCTTCAAGCTATATAGCAAGCATTGTTACTCACTGAGCCATGACTCCAGCTCCTATGAATACATTCTTAATATGACAATTTAATCACCACAGGTAAGTAGGGCATAGTTCGACTTATCACTGGGGCAGGAGACTTTGGAGAGTAAAAGGCAGACCTGGACAGGAGCTCACCCTGTGAATGCCTGGCCAGAGGTAGCTACTGTGATTAGTGTGATACGCATCTTAGAGGTCTTGTATATACAGTGTAGCTGTGCAAGTCAGTGCTTGGCAGGATCTCTTTTCCCATAAATAATATGGCGCTAGCCCTTGACTTTGTCACTCAGCATATGGGCTGAAGATTTAGCCATAGCAAGCTGGCATGAATCTATTCCATCCTTGTCAGGTGCTCAATGGCATTCTTCATCGGAATGAGCCTCCCTCATTTACCCGTTCTCTACTGCATGAATGTTGAGGTCATTTCCAACTCTAGAGTTACTGGCAAGGCTAATGTTCATGCTCGTGAGAATATCCCAACCAAGGAACAAGCCATCTTTTAGAAGTCAGTCTGAAGTTGAGATGACATCTAGAGGTATAATTTGTAGGAGCCACTGCGTTTAGGAGCATGGTTCTTCACCAGGCTTGATGAAGCTCCACCTTTCATGTCCACGATGCAGGGGTTCAGAAGTGGGGCTCCCCACTCTTTACCATAAGAAGTGCTTTTGGCTATCTCTGGCCTCTCCACATCTGCCCTGCAGTTGTGACTCAGCACCTCCCAGAAGGACTGGTTCCCCTATTCTCCCTGTTGCTCTGCATCTTGCCACTGCCCTTATGGGCACTTTGTGTCACTAATGGTGATGGTGGAAGGTAGTAGAAAGAGCCTGGCTTTAAGTATGGACAATTTCTAGTCCCACCATCTGGTTGTGTAAATTGGCCTTGAGTAAATTTATTTGCTTTTCTGGGCCTCTAACCCTCATCTGTAAACTAGGGAGAACATTATACACCCCCTGACCGTGAGCTCTTGGGAGGGCTCACACAAAAGGAAATGTGCAGTGCTCCTGGGCCACAAAGTGAGCACTGTGTAAGTATTGACTTCTGTCCCCTGTCTCAATATTGCTGAGTGTATGAGTGTCACCTGTAGGTGTTCCTGAGAGAAAACAAGATGTTATTTTCTCCATTGGCACTGTCACCATCCCTCCCAAGTCTTGACAGAGGGTTGGTAATTTTTTTGGATCCCAAGAGAGAAGAGGAGGCTGCTTCACTGGCAAGGCTTCATCTTTATCCAGGTCCTAGGGTGTTACCTAGCAACAGGCAGGGAGACAAAGTGGGAGTTTATGGTCTGATAGGAGCAAGAGTGCCTAAACCTGGGTCTTCCATTTTACCCTAGGGGATTAGCTAGTCTCTTGGAGACACATGGTCAGTGTCCTCTCAAGTGTTCAGCCTGATAGAGCACACTCACATCTTGGGATGTCCCCCGCCTTGTAGTGAGGACTTGTGCTTAACTCAGTGAGGATTTCCTTTGGTTTTACCCTCATTTCCTTACATTCCTATGTACATTGGTTTTTCTATTAGACTCTGAGCTTCATGAAGGCCAATGGGATACCTCACTGTTGACACCTCAGGCCCCAGCTTGTTGCTGCACATCTTTTTTTGTTTGTTTGCTTGTTTTGTTTTTCAAGACAGGGTTTCTCTGTGTGGCTTTGTCTGTGTAGTCCTGGAATTGGCTCTGTAGACCAGGCTGGCCTTCTGAATGCTGGGACTAAAGGTGTGCGCCCAGCTATTGCTGCGCATCTTGATGGATATCCATTCTTAAAGGCTTTATAGAAAGGGACAGGGTCCTCTGCAGCTCAGAGGCTCAGGAAGGGTACTTTAGGAAGAGAGTTGAGGGCGTCCTCAGAGATGGTGAAGAGGAGACTTGTGGTGGTGGTGGTGGTGGTGGTGATGGTGGTGGTGGTGATGGTGGTGGTGGTGGTGGTGGTGGTGGTGGTGATGGTGGTGGTGGTGATGGTGGTGGTGGTGGTGGTGATGGTGGTGGTGGTGGTGGTGGTGGTGATGGTGGTGGTGATGGTGGTGGTGGTGATGGTGGTGGTGGTGGTGATGGTGGTGGTGGTGGTGGTGATGGTGGTGGTGATGGTGGTGATGGTGGTGATGGTGGTGGTGGTGATGGTGGTGGTGGTGGTGGTGGTGATTGTGGTGATGGTGGTGGTGATGATGATGGTGGTGGTGATGGTGGTGGTGGTGGTGGTGGTGGTGGTGGTGATGGTGGTGATGGTGGTGGTAGTGGTAATTTGTGTGTTCCTCAGTCCCAGGGACAGAGGGTGGTGGTGATGGTGGTGATGGTGGTGGTGATGATGATGGTGGTGGTGATTGTGGTGATGGTGGTAGTGATGGTGGTGGTGGTGGTGGTGGTGGTGGTAATTTGTGTGTTCCTCAGTCCCAGGGACAGAGGGATATTGAGGACCTGGCCCTATATGCCCTCCCACAGCCTTCTATAGCCTATTCTGGAAGGCTCAGAGGAGCACCCAACATAACCTAACCCCCAGGGAGCTATGGGCTGAGGGTGTGAGAGAGGACATGTCTGACTCTGAGCTGACAGGCAAGTCAAAACTGCTGGTTAAATGGCTTTAAAGTGGTGACCATTTATAAGTTAATGAAAGAGAAAATAGGCACATTATACACACAGATTTGTCCTTAATGAGGGGAAAAGGCATTGTTTACTGATGCTCTGTTCTAATTATCCATGCACACGGCCAGCTTGTTCCTGAACTGCCATACACTCTCTTCTACCATATTTTGCCTCCTCCTTTTAACCCTTCTGTGTCCGCATGGGCGCCAACTCATTTTTTCCTAAGCCACAGTTTCCAGGATTAGCTCAAGATTCCCTTCCTGTCTCAAGTCTTCCAGGCCTTGATGCTCATACAGCCTGGTAGGCCCTTGTATCTTCTGCTGTCCTCAGTGTTTCTGAGCTCTGTGGCTCAGGAATCCAGACAGGGGCGTTTCAGTCTGCTTCTCCCTATGCTCTGTGTGTACAGGAGTTAGAAGTCTCCAACACTGATGCAGCTACTCAGCGCTGGAACCATCCGAGGCTTATTTCGTTATATGGCTGGTATTTTGTGGCTATCTGCTGGAACTTTTGGCTAGAATGTCTGAATGTGGCTCCCATATAGCTTTGTCTTCCTTACAATATAGCTGTGGGTGGGTCTGGAAGATGATACTGACTTCTGATTCTGGCCTAAGTTCTCTGTTTCCTGTCTGCCACCATGCTGTGACAATTGTCTACTTCCTGCTTGCCACCATGCTGTGACAATTGTCTCTGCTTCCTGACTGCTACCATGATGTGACAGTTATCTCATGATCATCTCACAGTGAAGGGAGATAACCAGCCCCTCAGGGGTAGTTTATTGAATTGAGCTTTTCTATTCTCGTGTGTGTGTGTGTGTGTGTGTGTGTGTGTGTGTGTGTGTGTGTGTGTGTAGGCACATGAGTATGGGTATGAGTGCAGGTACACACATTTGAGTATGCATGTGAAGACCAGAAGTTAAATTTAAATGTCTTCCTTAATTGCTTCTTCACCTTATTTTATTGAGAAAAGTCTCTCACTGGACCTGGAATTCCCCAATTCAGCCAACCTGGCTAGCCATGAATTCCCAGGGATCCTGCCTCTGACTCTTCCCTAGAGCATGTACCACCTGCCATAATTCTATGTGCCTAATTTAAGGAGCTGACTGAACTCAGGGCCTTATGATTGCATGTGAATCACTTTATTGACTGATCTGTTGTCCTAACCCTTTGTAATTCTATTTCCTAAGGAATATGTACCATAAACAGAGTCTTAGTTACATTTCAATTGTGGTGACAAAACCCCACGGCCAAGACAATTTATAAATGAAAGTGTTTAATTTGGCTTATAGAGCCAGAGGACTAGAGTCCCTGATGGGAGAGCTCACATCTTGTTTGACAAGCAGGAAGCAGAGAGCATACTAGGAATGACATGAGTCTTTTGCAACCTCAAAACCCACCCTAACAACATATCCTTTCCAACAAGGCCACACCTAATTCTTCTAAACAGTTCTACCAACTAGGGACCAAACACTCAAGCATAGGAGCATATGGGGGCCATTCTCATCCACACCACCACAGACTGTCCTCTTAATAATAATGATGTTTGAGTAAGGCAGATGAAGGAGGTAGCGTCTCTAAGGTTCAGAGAGATGCCTAAAGGCATCCAGCTAGGAAGTGGTGGCAGTGAGATTTGAGTCCTAGGTGCATGCTCTCTGGAGCCTGTCTCCCTGCAGGAGCGTGGTGTGCAGATGAGAGGCTAGAATCAGACAGGAACCAGGCAGACCTTAGGGATACATCTCCTTTGCTTAAGCACCAAAGATTTATTTTTTCTTCTCTGTCTTGTCACCTGCAAATGGGGGCAATACATGTCTGAGTGAGCATAGTGCTCCAGAAGCTGTGGGTGCTCAGTGCTTACTTGGAGAGTCATTTCCCTTTTGTTCCTCAATATCTTCCTCCCAGAGACCTCTTCTTAAAGGGCTCCCTTCCCAGGGCAGAAAGGAAATGGCAAGAATGGTCCTGAGGTCTGCGACCACGCTCTGATCCCCAGGTCCCGGGGCTCCCTCCAGGTTGCAGGATTCTGAGCCTTCTGTGCTGTTCTTTTCATTGAAAGGGCTTTAAATGATTTTTATAAAAACTGCAAATGTACAAGGTAATTGAGTCTTCTGTTTTATTACCCTGAGCTGCCTGGACCTTGCCTGGCCCTGTCCTCCTCACTCACAGAGCCGCCAGAATAAAGTTGGAAGTGTTTGTGCTGGTAATATACAGGACTTAATTAACCTGGCCTTTTATAGCATTTCCAATGGGGGCTTGGAACCAACTTCGAGGAAGCTCGAGAACAGGGAAGGGGGGCCTGGAGTGGGTGTGTGTATATGTATAGCACTTGATGTTGTTTTTTCCCTTCCTGTTCTTTCCTCTGGTACTTTAATCAGCATTTAATGACCCAGTTGAAAATTCATCATTCAGACCAAGTGATGGTGGGAAGGCCTGGAGGGGAAGGCTGCCCACCTCCTTTTCTCCCTCCCTCCGCCTCATGCTCTACAGTAGCTTCGGCAGCCACATTTCCAGGGACTTCCAGTAGATGTTAGTCCCTCTTATGTTAGATAGGAGATAATAAATTGACATCCACAGATGGACTCCATGCTGGCTAATGCCACTCTCCATGCAGTGCAAACACACCTAAGAGGCTTCTGATGGGCCATGTCCCTGTTCTCTGGACTCAAGGCAGAACCAATGACTTGTCCGGGCCATTCTTCACTCTCTATGCTCTGACATTCCTTTCCTTTCCTCTTTCAGGACCAAGCCTTGCCTGAACTGGGTGTCCGACTCTACTGGCCCAGGAAAAAGTGACTCAATCAGATCCACCCTGGGCAAAGGGGGATGGTTTGGCTGCCAAGTTGCCTTCATGTCTTCCAAGCATTATTTTCAGTTGTCCAAGAGAGGGCAGTTAGGGTAAGTGCCTCTCACCAGCTGCCGCTCAGACCCTGCTCCACAACCCCTACCTCATAAATCCCGGCCCACCCCCGCTGAGTGGTTACATCACTCCAAACCTTATGCAACAGTTCGATTTGGAAATAAAAAGGCAGGTGTTAATGGACTCACTCCCTGTGCCTCTTTGCAGTGCCCATGACCCTTGATAGCTTTTAACCTCACAGTTAATAAAAATTTGGGGGCCAGTCTCAGCTCAGGTCTTCATTCACTCTTTCCTAGCATCAGCAAATTTCTTCCTGAGTGAGGATCAAGCATGAGCCTTTTCAGAAGAGATTGGAGGACAAGGATGAGCAAAAAAAATCTTAGCAAGGTCTACAGAAGATACCCACAAATGAGGAATAGATGCTCTAGGTCCTGTCCTGTTCAGGCTACTGATTGCTGCCATGAAACACCATGACCAAAGCAGCCTGGGGAAGACAAGTTTGTTTGGCTTACACTTACACTTCACAGTTCATCATCAAACAGGATGGAAACCTGAAAGCAGGATCCGAGGTAGCGTCCATGAGGAGTACTGCATACTGGCTTGTTCCACATGGCTTGCTCAACCTGCTTTCTTATAGAACACAGGACCATCCATCCATGGGTGGTCCTACCACAATGGGCAGGACCCTCTCCCATTAATCTTGTGACAGGGTCAAGGCCTGGCCAAGAGAGGTGCCCAGAACATATTAGTTGGGGCTGGATTAATTAATGTTCTTATTGCTATGATAAAATACATGATAAATGGAACTCAAGGTAAGGAGGGTTTATTTTGTTTCACAGTTTGAATCTGTCATGGTGTAGAAGGTGTGGCACAGGCATGTGAGGAGCTGGTCACATTGTGTTAGTAGTTGGGGAACAGAGAACAGTGAATGCCTGGGTTCAGTTTACTTTTTCCTTGCTTCCCATTTTATGCAGTCTGTTTCCTACCTCATAGGATGGTGCTGTCTCTGGTCAGTGCAGATCTTCCCTCCTTAGTTAAGCTTCTTTGGAAGCCCTTTCACAGACACGCCCAGAAGTATGTCTCCTAGGCGACTTCAAATCCAATCAAGTAGACAATGATGATGAACCGTCCCAAAGGGATGTTCCTTTTTAAGGCTATATCTGTAAGATTCTGAGAGCAAGTGTCCCCTTAACTGTTGTACCTCAGGCTCCTCTTGCTTCCTGGCCAGTCCTGTCAGGTTGCTGGGGTCCAGCCCTGTCTGATTCTAGGCCAGCCTGAAAAATTCACAATTGATGCTATTTCCCCAATTCTTCTTCATGGGATATACTTTAGATTTTAGAAGACTATGTTTCATAGAGACTTCATGGGAGTTTTAACAAGTCAATTAGAGTAGAGAGCCTGATGCATCTCATTCCAGCCTAAGTATCTTTCAAGGGCAATGGGCTCCAATTTGAGACAGGGTTTGTCTGTGTGGCCATGGTTGGCCTGGGACTTGCTCTGTAGACCAAGCTG
Source organism: Cricetiscus sungorus (assembly GCA_030556225.1). NCBI lineage: Eukaryota > Metazoa > Chordata > Mammalia > Rodentia > Cricetidae > Cricetiscus > Cricetiscus sungorus. The sequence continues at coordinate 2,396,309 of JANBXA010000124.1, read as the reverse complement.
CTTTCAAACTCAGAGATCCGCCTGCTGCTGCCTCTTCAAGGATTAAAATAATGTACCACAACACCTGGCTTTCTGAAGAATATTTTTCGTAAGACTGAGCATACAGAAACCAAACAATAGAGAAGCATCACAGAGAAGTGGATGCAGGATCCATTTATGATTCCAAATGTACTGTCGTTATTCATTTGTATTCATCCATGATGGGACTTACCTTAGGATGCAAGTATATGCTTCTTAGGCACAGAAACTGGTACTTGGTTTTGGGGATACCATTTCTAGGGTGTCTTAGTTTGGGTTTTTATATTGCTGTGAAAAGACACCACGTTCTTGGCAACTCTTACAAAGAAAACATTGAGTTGGGGTTTGCTTACAGTTTCAAAGGTTCAGTCCATTATTATCATGATGGGGAGCATGGCAGCATGCAGGCAGAAGTGGTGCTGGGATAATAGCAGAGTCCTACATCTTTAAGGTAACAGGAAGCTGACTGACTGGCACACTGAGGGAAGCTTGAGCAAAAGGGACCTCAGTGACATACTTCTTCCAACAAGGCCACACCTCCTAATATTGTTACTCTCTTTGGGGGCCATTTTCTTTCAAACCACCAGATAGGGTGATACATGAAGATCCAGCTCTGTTTGCTGGGATGCAGTCAAGGCCTGAAGTCAGAGCACACTGTCATTAGTACCGATGTTCATGTCCTTCAAGTGTAACCAGTTTTTTCTCTCGTCAGCTGGATCTGGAGAGGCAGACAGTTGGAAGGGCTTTGCGGGCAGAGATGCTCAGTCTTTAACTGCCTGGACGAGCTCCACTTGTAGACATTTTCTCCAGTAGGAATCATTAAAATACTTCCTGCTAGGCCCCCCTGAAAAGTGAGTGCAACAGCAAGGTTCTCAGCGCAGGACTTACTTGTCATAAATTCTCAATGAACTAGTGTAATTGTTCCCATTGTTCTGTCAGAATAGAGGGTCTATCAGATAGAACTACTGTCAGGCAATTATAGATCCAGCCCAGTTCTCTGAGAACTGAGAGCCTTTGTGAGAGCCATTGTGGTCAGGATGTTAAAACAACAACAACAATAACAAACCCAACAGTGTGAATGCTTATTACAAGCTTTCTTGTAGACGGGTCAAATCCTATGTCTTTAGTTTTAAAGGGGTCTCTGAAACCCAGCCCACAGCAACCCCTCCATCAAGATTCCTCTACTGACATTTTCATCACCTTCCTCTTCCTCAGTGAATGCATTTCCCACAAATTCTGCAAACATGTACCCATTGGATAACCCTCTTGGGTAACCTATAGGCCATTTACTTTGTTCACTTATTTGTGGTGTGTGTGTGTGTGTGTGTGTGTGTGTGTGTGTGTGTGTGTGTGTGTGTGTGGCAGCTGGAGATTGATGCTGGGTGTCTTCCTTAATCACTTTCCACCTTATTATTACTATTATTATTATATTTGAGGTAGGGCCCTTCACTGTGCCTGAAACTTCCTGAGATGGCTATGCTGCCTGGCCAGCAAGTCTCAGGGATAGCCCTGTCTTCCCCTCCCCCACCCCCACATCGTTGAGACTATGGAAAATACCTCTGTATAGTTTTGTACATGAGCTCTTGGGATGGAACTTGGGTCTTCATGCTTGTAAGGCAAACACTTTACTGATTTAACAGTCTTTCAGCCCCTAATTTCTAATTTCTTTTCCTCTAATTGGAACATAGGCCCCTTGAAGACAAGGGTAGCTTAGGCTTGGTCTCCTCAATGCCCCCTTTCATCTGACTGTAGAGCATGTCTTCAAGCATACAGGCTAGTTCCAAGAGTATTGTAACCCCACTCCCAGCTAGGTACTATGTGCCCAGACTAAAGGGAAGACATTCTTGGGGATGAAGAGGCACTGTGGTCATTGCAGGGAGCTCAGACTTTCTGGATAACTAGAATCATCCCCAAAATTCTTTCTGCAGTAGCTTTAACAGTCAGAAAGACCTGGGGTATTCGGTTACCCTTTTCAGGGCAGTCACAGCCTGGGGTAGCCAGTCCAGTCTCTCCCTCAGCCACAGGACTGCAACTGAACTATGTTGGCTGCTTAATAAAAACAGCACCAATGCCAAGCCCTTACTCCAGTGGAGAAATAGCCCCGCGCCCCTCAATCCCATTAACATCTCACACCTTAATGCGGCCATACTTTTGGAAAGCCAATATGTGCTGAATAGCTTATTGGTATGCAGCTCTGGCTGGGGGTGGGGGCTCTTGGGAGGGGGGCCACTCTGCAAAGGGAATGTAATTAAGTCTCAGAATGTTCAATGTATGTCCCAAAAGGCAGTCAGTTAGGGGTATGAGAACAAGAACAATGGATTATCTAGAAACAGTCTGAGTGCTAGGAAAGCTTGACCGTGGGCCCCCACCTTTGCCCACCTCAGGCCCCCAGATAAGAACAGGGCCACCCACTCATCCTTTGGGTCTCAAACGTTACATTTCCCGAGTAGGCCCTATTGGCAGCTCCTCTCAGATAAAATACATCATCATTTGCTCCATTAGAAAATAAATGTATGGCTATATTGTGGGATTTGCATTCCATTACCTTGGTTTGCATGCCATAAAACATTTATTACACCCTTGGGCTAAAGTCTTAATAATGACTGGGTGCACGGCACTAATGCGGTGCTGGTCTTGCTAGGGAACCAGAGATTAATGCTTTTTGATGTCACCCAGCTAATAGTTGCACTCACCAATTTGTCCCATCAGAAGACATTAGAATCAGGCATTGTGTGAAGGTGGGGGGGCACTCTTCAGCTTCAGCAGGGGAGTCAGGGTTCCCCCTCTTTCTGCTTCCCTACCTGATATTAATCAAAGTGAAATCTCAGAGTCAGCCTCTTCAATCCTGGTTAGCTGCTGCCCCCCACCCCTAGCCTTGGGAAAGTCTCTACTCTGGTGTGAAAGCTACAATAAGACCTTTAAATGCCTGTGTTGGGCTAGCCAGCAGTGGCAGCTGCTGTAACAGCTCTCTCTCTCTCTCTCTCTCTCTCTCTCTCTCTCTCTCTCTCTCTCTCTCTCTCTCTCCCTCCCTCCCTCCCTCCCCCCCTCTCTCTCTCTGTGCATATACACACATGCCGACGCACAAGATGCAGATACACATCCACAATTCCCTTTGTCATTTACTGCTCTACCTAGACTTGCAGTGAAACCCATCAGCTCAGAATAGGAATAGGGAGGGCCATCTTCACCCCACAGCCAGGTCTAAGGGCAGCATCTGTTAAGAGACAGGGTTGGGATATGAGCTGAACTAAACTGTTGGGTATTGCATCATAGGTCCTTTGTGACCCACCTTGGTTGAAACACTCTCTAGGGGTATGCCTTGGGGAATTATAGGATATTGGGTGGTAATGATTCTCTTTAGGGTCCTGGGATACGATTGTCTTATAGCCTTATGTTCAAGGCCATGGCAAAGAGATGACCAGTCACTTAACATCTCTGCTTTGTGTGTGTGTGTGTGTGTGTGTGTGCACATGCTTGTCCATCCATCCTCATCCAGGTCTCCGGGTCCTCTACCTATCCTACAGGGTCACATTTGCTTTAGTGATGGAGTAGATAGCCATGTGGTGGACAGCTTGTGGTCAGAGGCTCTACAGTCTTGGCAATGAGCCCAGTGGAAAAAAGTGTTTATGGTGACCCTACTTTGAACCAAGTCCTATTTTACATGCAGGCACAACGAATATTTGCATGGCTGCAAAAGAGATCCTGAATTTCCCAGAGAAGGACCCCCTGGGACAGTGTGTGTGTGTGTGTGTGTGTGTGTGTGTGTGTGTGTGTGTGTGGTGGGGTAGGGGTGGGGGATAGGAGCATTACCCTCTCTCAGGCCTAAAAACTTGCCTAGATCTGTCAGAAATACCACTGAAGTACAGGCTATCTGCAGCCTTGTGGAAGGCCATGTGTCACTGACAACTGTTCCCTGGAGTGGTCATAGATGTATGTGTGGCACTCTACTTCCTCATCATTTTTGAGCATTTACATATCAGAATATATATTATCCCATTAGACCTCACTTTCCTTTGATTTCTCCTTTATATTACAGTGGGGTCAATATATCGATTTTTAAAAAATTATGTGGATAAGTTGGTTATATTATCTCTGCTTTCCATTCTGAGATGGTAAATGGGGTGTGACAGGACTTGGTAATAAAGGAGTCCACAGTTCCCACGAGCTGGGGATCACAGCTGGAATTCTACCAGCATAGAGAAGTCTGGGCCTGGCTGCGTCCTCTGTATGTCAGCTTCTCCATCACTTGTAACTAAGTATGTGATAGGAGCAACTTAAGGGAGGAGAGGCTGCTTGTGGCTCACAGTTAAGGGGCTTTGTGATGAAGGGGAAAGCACTCTGGAGCTCAGGGTAGCAGCTTGCCTCTGAGGTTCCATATATCTCACTGGATTGGAAAGTAGAGGTGGGGCTATAACCCATAAGCACCTTGGGAGCTGGAGAGGTGGCTCAGCAGTTAAGAGCACTGGCTGCTCTTCCAGAGGCCCCAGGTTCAATCCCCAGCACCTATATGGTGGCTTACAACCAACTAACTAGTTTTTAAGAGATGAGATGCCCCTGTGGGTGGCAGGCATATACATGGTGCATAGACATAACACATAGGCAAGCACTCATACACACAAGATAACAAAAATTTAAAAAGAGAAGATATGTTAAAGGAAACCACTGTGTGTGGTGAACTGGTGACCTGAAGGTTCTTTCTGTAGCCAAGGAGCACCTTATATAGAGGGAGACTGAGCCCTGAGAGCAGGGATTTGGCACGTCCATGGAGGACAGCACTGGCAAGGTCAATTAAGGGGAAGTCAGCTCATCTCAGGAGATGTGCCTGTGACATGTGGTCATGAGCATGCATCCTCCACATGGTCCCTCTCACCCAACCTGAGGCTGGACAGCAGGAAGTGAGGCCAGGCCTCTATATTTCTAGGTTTTGTTTGTTTGTTTCCAAATGGGAACACTTATCTATTCAAGGTCTTTTTGTTTATTTGTTTTTCGAGACAGGATTTCTCTTTGGAGCCTGTCCTGGAACTAGATCTGTAGACAAGTCTGGCCTTGAACTCACAGAGATCTCCCTGCCTCTGCCTTCCAAGTGCTGGGACTAAAGGCATGTGCCACCAACGCCCGGCTGAGGCAAGATCTTAAGTAATGGAGGCTGGCTTTAGATGCACTATGTAGCTGATGCTGGCCTTGAACTCCTCATCTTTCTATTTCTTTTCTTTTTTAAGAAAAAATTATTTACTTATTTTTATTGCATATATACTGTTCCATCTGCATATTTGCCTACACACCAGAAGAGGGCACCAGATCTCATGACAGATGGTTGTCAGCCACCATTGGGTTGCTGGGAATTAAACTCAGGACCTTTGGAAGAGTAGTCAGTGCTCTTAACCTCTGAGCCATCTCTCCAGCCCTCATCTTTCTATTTCAACCACAGAGGAATGTGCCACTACACTTCTCTTTAAAAAGGGAAGTGACTAGTCAGGGGCTGTAAAGATGGTTCAGTGATTAAATGTGAGTACTTCTCTTGCAGAGAACCAGAGATCAGCTCCTAGTACTCTGGTTTGACAGCTCACAGCTACCTGAAACTCTGGCTCCAGGGGATCCACTGCCCTCTTCTGGTTTCCTCATATAACTGCACACACACACACACACACACACACACACACACACACACACACACTCACTCACAAATTTTTATACCCCCCCCACTTGTGACAGGTGAGGGAGCTGACTCTCCCCCTTACCAGCTGCAGCACTTGGGAAAGTAGGCCCTGCACCTCGAGGGGGTAGCACTGTAGAGCTGACCCTGTTGATGGGGGCAGGGGGAGGAGGTGGGAGTGAGGGGTTATAGGTAAACTGGTCCTGAGAATGTGTGCTTGGGAGATCTGGCTCTGCCCCTCATCTGCCTCCTGCAGCAGTTGGAAGACCCAACTCTGAGGTCATAAGAGCTGGAAAGCTGCCCATCACTGGCTGCAGCACTTGGGAGAGAGGCCCCTACACCTCATCTGGGCAACACAACCTAATGGTGTAGGTGTGGGTAAGCAGACCTTGAGGGCCTGAAAGCAGGAGCACCAGCCCAGCCCCTTGATCATTGCTGCAAGGGATGAATTAGCGACAATGATGGAGAGCTCATCTTGATGGTGAGAATGGGGAAGACCTGATGGGCTGACCACACTGCTCACCCCAGCATCTACCCCATCTGTGATCTGCTGGAGTACATGAAGGGGCACATCCTGTAGATCCAAAGCTGTAGGACCTCCAAGACAGAGGGCAACAGGAGGGTATCCAAGAGGAGTCCCAGTGAGGGCTCAGCATCAATAGTGCAGCAGAAACCGGAGGCTTTGGACAAGACCAATGACTCTTGGCAATGAATTCTTCCAAATATAGATATATAAAAGGGTTTACTATGTGTCTCACTGTGTCACACTACAGCTTCCACAATGAGGATTTTTCTTTCCTTTCTCTTAAATTTTGCTTTATTTTATTTCTGGGGGGAGGTTGCAAGGGCAAAGAACAGATACGAAGGGATGGAGAGATGAATGAGATTGAGACACATGATGTGAAAGACAAAAAGAATAAATAAAAAGTTAAAAATAAATTATTTTTGAATAAGAGTGATTCATTTAATACTACATTTTTATTAATACAATTTATTTATTCTATATGTTCTTCACATCATTATCTCTATCCTATTCATTCCCTGTCCCTTTGCATGTGCCCCTGCGTTGCCCCCACAAATAAAACAAAATTCAAAAGAAAAAAGTGAAGAAAATAAAATGAGTTTTTTTTAAAGGGTGGGGGGAGGAATTAAATATCTGGTCATGGGAGCTGCAGTGTGACCCAACAAGTCATGCTCTCTATCTGTCTACCTGCAAAGGGTCATTGGTCTTGTTCAAGGTCTCCAGTACACACTGGATTCTGGGTCCTCACTAGGACTCTCCCTGGATATCTCACTGGTACCCTGCATTGTGGAGATCCCGCTGCTTTGGGTCTGAGGGTCTGGTCTCTACACATGCTCTAGCAGATCATAGATGGGGTGGATGTTGGGATGGGCCAAGTTAAACCCTGGTTCTGGACTTGAACAGCTGCAGGGTTGGTTCACCAGATGGGGAATGGGGACCACTGCCCCATGCTTACAGTTTCAAGGGTGGTTCACCCACACTTCCACTAGCAGGGTTGGAGGGTTGGATCTGTGGTGTTGCCCTGGTGGGATGCAGGGCCTGCTCTCCAGAGTGTTGCAGCTGGTGGGGATTGGAACAGCTCTCTCACCTGCCCTAGGTGTTGGTGGGCACAGGGAGGAGACATCTTTTCTGGCCCATGGTGCCATAAGACAGGTGGGAAATTGAGGCCACCCTCCCATGCTCACATTTTCAGGCCTGCCTCACCCACACTCGCATTAACAGGGTTGGCTCAATTGAGGTGCCCTGGCGAGGTACAGGGCCTTCTCTCTTCAGTGTTACATCTGGTGGGGGGTCAGGGACTGCCCTCTTGTTTTTATGACCACTGGGCCAGCTCTCCCACCTGCACCAGGCATTGATGGGCAAGGATGCGGTCAGGGAGGAGGGTAGTTCTCCTCAGTCCATGCTACCACAGGACAGATTGGGAATGAGGACAGCTCTCCCATGCTCCCAATTTTGGGGCTGGCTCACCCACACCCGACTTGCTGCATTTTTAGTTGTGCTTGAGTGTATGCATGTGTGTGTGTGTGTGTGTGTGTGTGTGTGTGTGTGTGTGTGTGTGTGTGTTTTAGTTCAAAGGAAGTGTGAATAAAACCCAGTGGAAATGTAGGTGCCCAGTTTTTCGGGTCAGTGTTTTGTCATTGGGATTTCTGTGAATTTAAGCTACCCAGGTCCTTATCCTAGTATCTAGATACTAGATAGCTAGTATCTAGGTAACAAAAGGCAAGTTCCTTAATCTCTCTGTGCAACACAGCTCCCCTCCATTCCCTGTTCACTTCCTCACTACTGGGGTCACTTCCCAAATAAACCACCTGACCACCTCCTCATCTCAGGAGCTGCTTCTGCCAAATGAAGGAAAACTAATTGTGTGACCCAAGTGAGATCATTTTCCACAGTTGCCTGCCATGCTGTGCACAGTATGTATCCACCTAACAAGGCCCACGCACGGCCCAGAATGTACTAGAACAATTGCTTCATTAGGAATCAGCTCTCCCCTTTGGCTCAGGAGATGATGGACCTCTACCCCCCACATGGAAGGTCTTGTAGGTAAGAGCTTGGTGACATGACCTCCTTCTGGCTTCTCTCACCCGCCGTCTGTTCCTAACAACCCCACCCACGCACCAGAGCAGTTCTGACTTGATATTGCAGGACGCTGTCATTCGAAATTAATTGCAACTAATTAAAAATGATCCGGTTAGGACAATCGCACAATGGCACTCCGGAGACTGCTTCATTCCCAGAGGTTTGGTGGCGTTTGTGGCTGTTGCGGCCTGGGTCTGCCGGATGGGGCCATATATCATCATGTCATTTTACATTGTTATTTCTCTGAAAGCCACAATTTAAAAGAGTCTCAGATGAACCATGAGCAACTTCATGCTAAAAAGAAAAATGTTACTGTCCAAGATCTGAAAACTATAACTTAAAGGCTCAAAGCAGTCTCTTGACATGAAAAGGAGTCTTAGGTTGGTGCTATGATTTGCGTATAATATATAATGTTGTAGTTAAAGGGTCCACAAAGCAGGCCGTGGCTTTGGAGCATTGATCCTCTATTCCTTTGTTCAAACTGGGTCACCTGCTGTTCTTGGTCATTATTTACCACAGCCATTCCTCACATAAGGTGACACCTAACTCACTGGGTTCTGGGGACACCACTCAAAGTCCCTGGAGCACCTATGGTCCCTTTCCTCTGGATTGGAAGACCTACTCCATTTGGCCTAAACTGATCCCAGAAGCAGCAATGATCAGGGGGGTCTAGAGCCACTTCCCAGGCATCGTGGGGACTAGCTAGAACTGATGAGAGGAGCTGGGCTAAGCTGTATAGCAGCCCACACACCCTGGGAGGGAAGACAGGCAGTTGGAGTGGATTTTGGCACTGTGGCTTTGAGATAAGGTCACTTGCTTCCCATCTAGCTTCTCATGTCATATGAACCTCTCCTCACAGGGCAGGATAGAAGCAGGTTTTTTGTTTGTTTGTTTGTTTTGTTTTTGTGTATTTATTTATGTATTTTATGTGTCTGGGTGTTTTGTCTGCATGTACATCTGTACACCAAAAGAGGGCATTGGATATTGGATCCTATGGTACTACAATGATAGATGGTTGTGAGCCACTGTGTAGGTTCTGGGAACTGAATGCAGGTCTTCTGGAAGAACAGCTAGTGCTCTTAGTTACTGAGCCATCTCTCCAGCCTGGAAGTAGGCCTTTGAGCAGAAGGAAGTGTGTTAGAAAAGCATCTTTCACTACCACTTTCTAATGCTCTCACTCCTTTTTATAATTTCCTAAAACAAACAAAAATAACAAATCTTCACAAAATAGAATCAGGAAGTTAAAAAATTAACATTAGGACAGGTATGGGCAGTCCATGCCTACAATACTAGCATTTGGGAGGCAAAGGAAGGAGGTTTTGGGATTCAAGGCTAGCCTGGGCTACATAGTAAGTTTCTAGATAGCTTGGAGTATGTAGCCAGACTCCATGTCAAACAAAATTGAAAAACAAACAAAAAATTTTAAGATTGAGATGTTTAAAATTAGCTGGCTGTGGTGGTACTGGCCTGTAATTGTAGTACTTAGGAGGTAGAGGCAGGAGGGTACATAAGTAAATGTTTAGATAGACAACAAAATTTTCCTGTATTTTTGTGTGTGCCTGCTGTGTGCATATGCATGTGTGTGTGTGTGTGTGTGTGTGTGTGTGTGTGTGTGTGTGTGTGCACGTGCGTGCGTGTGTATGAGAGAGAGAGAGGGAAGACAGGAGACAGCGTTTGTTCATGTGTGGAAGTCAGAGGACAAACTCATGTGTTAGCCCTTCCTTTCCACTTGGGACAAGGTGTCTTTTTTCCTCCTTTTCTTTCTTCTCTGCTATGCACACCAGGCAAACTGGCCACATGCTTCTGGAGATCCTCCTGTAACTATCTCCCATATCCCTACTGGAGCAGTGGCATTAGAGATGCAAATGCTACCTCATATAGCTTTCTGGAACTCTGGGGATTAGAGTTCAGGACTTCATACTTGTCATCTTATCCATCCCAAACCAAGTTTTCTTAAGGAGACAGTTGTCTATCTTTTCTGGCATATGGATGAGTGATCTCGACAGTAACATCTGAATCTCACAGAGCATGGGTGCCCACCCAATAAGTTGCTACAGCAGAACAAAAACACACTCACACACACAGACACACACAGACACACACAGACACACACACACTTAATGTATTTTCTTGGTTTTTACTAAGATATGTTGGAAATAGTCTATTGTTGTTTTGTTTTTAAGACAGTGTCTCATTTTGTAGCTCTTGGAAGCATTGTGGGTGTCTTGGAACTCACTATTTACGTCAGGCTGGCATTGAACTCCCAGAGATCTACCTGCTTCTGCCTCCTGAGTGCTGAGATTAGTGTGCATCAGCCACCATGCTCATCTTACATTTAGTCTTGTAAGGATTTTAGCTATTGCCTTCTCTTTGTTTCTCTGCAACCCCTGTCCTCCTCCTACATGTGGGGTTGTTCTTTGGTGGATGCCAAGGCTGGGCTGTCAGGAAGAGTAACACTATAGGTCACAGAGCAGCTTAGCCAGAGGTGTGGTAGTGCTAGGAGAATCCAGCCATTTCTGGCTTCCAGAACATATGCTGAGACTTGACTTTGTTCATAAATTCTACTTGGCTCATCCACACTTACAGAGTCCTATACGTTTAGAAGAGGAATGGAGATAGGCAGCCATTGCTGACCTCATTTCCTGTGCAGGTCTCTGTTTCCAATTGTAACCCAACTGGGTTTATAGCTTGTTCTGGGGTCCCAGTGCTGTTCACCTATGCTCATCCTGTTACCTTCCCTCCTGATTGGGTGTCCTTGTCTCTCTTCTCAAAGCATGATTCTGGAACCAGTGACAATAAGAGAATGTGGGAACTTGTTAGAAATACCAGCTCTCTGGCCTTACACAAGTATCCCCCCACCAAAGAGACGAAGAGGAGAAAGGAAACTGTTATAGTGAGGGCCCAACAGTCTGATTTAACAGGACCACCAGCAATTTTGACTGTAATAAAGTTTAAAGGTCAACTACCTATATTCACTCAGACTAAGCAACTGCAGGAGACAGTTGTTGTGAGACACTAGAGAGCCCAAAAGAGAAGCAACAATCCAGAGCTCTCTGGAAGGGTCCAAGAAAACCTGGGGCGCAAAATCTTTAGAGGTCCTTAGAGCCTGTGTGTTGCGACCCCTTGACTGGATGCCACCTAAACCCTGAGACAATTTTCTCTCTGCCTCATTTCATTAGTTTCTAATCAATGGATGCAGGTTATAAAGCATAGGCCAGGGCATGGTAGTGTTTCAGGCTTCTGCTGCATCTATTAAACATGCCATCTCTTCCCAGCCCAAAGAGGGCTGAACTCTTTTCCCAGCCTTCTTTCCTGGATTTCTATTTTGATTGGTGTGGTCATGGGTCATGAAGAAATGCCCCCTCCAGGGTTACTGCCAAGGGTACCATTGTCCAATGCAACATCTATCTGACCACTGGTGGCAGCCTTGAGACCCCCTATTTCTCTCTTGTGGCTCAGAAGACACTCTTTTCCACCCTCCTCCTCTTAGTTCCACAAGTGGACAGGAAGCCCTGCAAATGTGTTCATCAGAAGGGTGACGGGGCTTTTGTGGTAGGTGTCTGTCTATTTTCTAGCAAGGCCTACAGCCCTGTGAGTCTCCAGAGTAAATTTCTTGCAGCCACCCTGGCTCCTGCTGTTTCTATGTTCCTTGTGGAGACACATTTGTATAGGACACTATTATGGGTAATTAAGATGGGTACTGAGGTTTGAGATGGACACAGGAACAAGTGAGAAACAGGAAGAAGCATAGGAAGTAGGGAGCATTTGTGGTTTGGGCGTTGGGGGGGTACCTCCTTCTGTTTCTTGCCTTCTCTAGAGATGATCATTTGGGTAGCAGTATCCCTCTCTCCCTTACTTACTGCCTCTGTGCAGGCATCATGCCTGCATGGCAGCCCTCCATCCATCCTGGTCATTTAGAGGCCTCTGAAAGTATGTGTGTCAATATAATGCACAGCCTGTTGAAGGGAAGTGACATTTTGAGTAGTGGACACTTTCCAGGGAGCATTCATCCTAGGTCAGCCTCATGATAAATAAATACATTTGGCCTCTGAAGTCAGGAGCTACACAGACTTAAGTCTCAGATGCACACACCATGGCCTGTGGTGATGTGGTAGAGGCAGGAAGGGAGAGACGTAGAGCCAGATTTGGGAGCACATTTATTCCCTTTCTTCCTGACATCTCTAGGGAAGGCAGGAAACAGAGGAGGGTGTCCCCCCCCAATACCCAAACCACAAAAGGGTCCCTACTTCCTATGTTTCCTCCTGATTCTCATCTGTCCCTGTGCCCCTCCCAAACCCCAGTACCCATCTTAATTACCTATAACAGTGCCCTATACAAAGTATTTATAAGGCTTACTATGTTTGTCTTCCCACTCCTATTAATAAAGCCTGGGAATGTAGGGGAGAAATATGGGCGGGTGACAGGGTTTTTAATGGTGCCTCACCTTAAATGCATTTTAAAATATGTAAATCAATAAAAAAATTATTTGTAATAGCAGCCTAAGAGTGCTGGTTAGCCTGGCGCAGAGTGAAATGCATGCTACAAGCCCTATTACCATACATCCTGGGAGCTGTAGTTAGGATTAATCTGTCAAAGGGGATGGTTTAGTGTTGATGAATATGACATGTGACCATTAACGATGTTGATTTTATCTCCCGAGATTAGCATGATTTACTTCGGATGGATAATAATGTCATTTGCTTGATGCAGTAGATCTGTTTACGAGCTGATTAAATTGTAAGGCCTTGCCTCATTTCATGCTATTTGGTTTACAGCTTCATTACCACAATCACAAAAGCTGGGGAAATGTCCCACACTCCATGTCACAATAAATCACAGCTTCACATTGCTGGGATAGATTTGAGCAGTTCTGCCCAGCACGGACCATTCTCAGCTCCCCACTAATCTATGATCCAGAATATATTAGGAGGATCTTTGGGAGCACGAGAGCAAGGTGGGGCAGGGACCTGTGTGGATCTTTTTCCCTGAGATGAAGGAAATCCTCAAGTAATTAGCTGTAACAAATTACCGTATTATTTAGACAGTGAAGTGTTTTTGTTGCAAAGAATGATCACCATAAATAGGCAAAAGAGTGTCACTCAAGGAACCAGAGGAGAGCATGGAGACAAATGTCACTATTGGCCCATGATTCTTTCTTCTGTGTGAGGAACTGTCTACAGCCAAGTTATGCAAGGTGCTGTGCCTAGGCACTTGGACTTACCATGCAGAAGCAAGAGAAGTGAGTGTAGGCTGTTACTCTAGGTACCTCCAGGTGGGAGGCGGGTGACAGAGGGGCTGCAGCAGCACTTGGCACATGGTGATCCTTTTACTTTACAACCACCAGCTGGTGTTTCATTGTCTAGTCTGTGTGGGGACAGGAAGGAGGCTTGTGAGGTGGAAGATAGGGATGTGTATCCCTTTCCAAGTAACAGATTAGGAAACATAGAACTCAAGTGACTGTCCACATGTCTAAAATATACACAGGCCTTTGTGCTCCTGACACCTGCTGGGGTTTGCTCTTACTCCACAAGGTTGGGGCCATGCTGTCATCTTAAGTTGTAGATGGGAAAAGTGAGGCTTGGGGGCCATGTGGTCAAGAGCACAGAGCTGGCACTGGGACCCAGGAAGTGGGCTCTAGCATTCTAGCCAGTGCTTGTCTGATGCAGATGATGCTGATGCAGGCCTTGCTGATGGCTTCAAGAGGAGGACACAGCCTCAGGGTTCTGGCTCTGGGACTGAAACCTGCGGCCCAGAATGGGCCCAAGTACTGGTACCAACTCTCCAGGGGAAGCCTCGACAGACTCAAGGAGGCTGCAAGGTGGTATCTTCAAGGTGGGCTCTTTAGGAAGAGAAAACAGTTGTCTCAGGGTGCAGGTCATTCTTTCACTGAGCTTAGCATCTCTCTAAGATAGCAAGGGGCCATGGGGAGTAAACACAACCTTCTGAAAACCTGCAAAAGAGGGAGTGCCATTCCAAAGGTCTATGTTATTATTTCTGAGCTTGAGGGTTGGCTCCCAAGTGTGTGCATCAGGCAATCTGAACCAAGAACAATCATTGTCCCCCTAGGACAGAGGTCAGCCACCTGGATCCATGTTGATGGCCACTATCTCTGCAGCTCAGACCCCGGTATTTTCTGAATTCTGTGTACCTCCTTATCACACACCTTCCCAGGAAATCCCAGTCACTGTGCTCCATAGCTACTTAGTTTCCCAACTTCTTGGTCACTTATTCAGCTCTTTGGTCATTAACTGAACAGCCACACAAGCTTGGACTCTTGGTCAGGTATTCAGCTACTAAATCACCCTGTATCTCACTAGTCCTTCTGCTCACTCATCAGCTATTCCTGGAACATGTACTCTGTACCCTCCTTGGGCTTAATGTTGTTAGGGATAAAGATCTTGGAGGTAGCAGCCTCATCTTCAGTCTATTGGATGCTTAATTGATCTACCAGCCAATCTACAGGCTGTCTGACAGGCAGCCTCCCTCTCACCCTGGCAGCTCTTTGTCCTAGCTCTGAACTAGTCTTCAGATGATTTGGGAGATGTTAAAGATTCCAGGAGGGGGCGCCTTTGAGCTGCGATGGAAGGCTATAGTGCAGGACTCCTGTGTTTTCTCTCCAGGCTTGTTCCAAAGAGGCATCTGTTCAGGCCTTCAGAGATGTGGGGTGGAACATGGTGTGTGCTCCCAAGAACACCGAGGTCCCTGCGTTTAGACTTTACACCCTCTTCTGATGATAGAGAAGATATAGATATATTGTCAACTCACAAATAATTACACACACACAGTGTTACTGGAGTCTGTCCCAAGGCAAGCATGCCCTTCCACTGCAGCCAAGCTCCATACCCAGACACATATCTATTGCAACACTCACACAAAGACGCAGGGATTCCAGAACATGGTTTTCTTTGACACCTTCCCTCCTATTCAGTGCTCACATGCCCCCCATACTCCAGCACCCCAGTAATGCTTTGATTCCTGCATAGTCCCCATAGCTCCTGCCAAGTCAGATGCATTCTCTAAGTTATGGGAAACTTGATTCTCGGCTTTTCCATCTTCATTGGCTATGATGTCTCCATCCACCCACCCGTTTCTGGCCCCCTAGGCTGTCATCACACTGCCTATCTAAATTTCTCTTGTTCCTCGCACAGTATCTTAAATGAACATCAAGTGTGCATCTGGGAGCACAGGGACCTTCAAGTCTCTGGTGCCCAGAACCCCCAACCTCCTGACTGGTCCTTTTGGCTCCTGGGGATGGAGATAGATGCCTGGGGCTAGTGGGGGCCATCGAGGTACCCTAAGATGGCTCTAAGCAGTGAGGTGGAGCGGGGAGCTGAGAACTCAGTGGCAGTGTAGTAGAGTTGCTGGAGAAAGGGTGAGTAGAATGAAGGAGGCAGGCAGGGGTCTATGGTGGGTAGGGTAGCACAGGGTATCTCTTCTCTGTGGGTTCTGGTGGTTTCTTGAATGAGGAATGAGATTCTGGTCTCTGCCAGTTAATTGTTGCTACAAGTAAAGGCCCTCAGGTTTTAGAACTTTAAAACACAAGCATTTATTTTGTTCTCTCATCTCCAATTGTGATATGGTATGGCAGGGAAGGCTTGGATCCCCCTCAGTTCTACTCAGTCAGGGCAGGAACTGCTGGGCCTTCTTTGCTCCAGCCCAGCAGTAAGTGGGGCCTTGCCAGGGGCGGGTGGCTGGCTGCCCTCATATGTCTGCTGGGTGTCTTCACAGTATGATGACTGGGGCGGGGCGAGTGGGATACATGGATGGTGCCTGTAGGTTAGAGTACAAGCAGCAAGAAGTCCTTCTGCTTCACACTCAGCCTTACTTCAACCTCCGTCTGTCTCTGGGGACAGATCACCCTCACCCAGCTTCAGTTCTCTCTTCCCCTCTAGAGTTCTTAATTGTACATCTCTAGTTTTGGCTTCACACAAGCATCTGTACCAAGCATAGGGGCTCATGCCTGGAAGGAATCTCAATGCAAAAGAAGTCAAGGCAGGAGGATTTCAATGGGTTTAAGGCTATCTTGAGCTATGGAGTGAGACTCTGTCTCAAAATATCACTGTCAGGACCAGAGAAATGACCCCACAGTTAAAAGTGCATACTGCTTTTGCTGAGGACCTTGGTTCAGTTCCCAACACCCACACTAGGCAGCTCACACTCACTCAACTTCAGCTGCACACACATCATCACCTGAGGAGAAAGCTGGGCTACGTGAGTAGCTGTGTCGTGGGGAGGGGCTGTCTCTTGATTCCCAGGGCAAGTTGGCCTTTGCTTTCTTTACAGCTACTGTCCTCCCAGCACAGTCCTCCACGCTTTCTCACTTTCTTCCAGAACCATCCCTTCTTTACTTGCTCTGTGGTTTCTGAGTGACTAGCTCACATCTTCTCTCTGAGACACCGGAACTACAAATTGGTGCCTGTCTCCCACCCCTAACTATTCTATCCCATTTTGTCTTTCCTCTTATCAAGGACTGATAGCTCCCTAGAGCCTACTGAAGAACAGGACACCATCTGTCCCGCCTCCTTGGCTTAAATATCACTGGTCCTTTCTCTTTGATTCTCATATCCATATTTTCTATCCATCAAATGCCTGTTCATCATTGACTCTGCCACCTCTCTGATTTCCACATCTTTCTGCTGGGATGAACGCTGGACTTGTCACACTCCTCATCATAGCCTGACTAAGGCAGTAGCTGTTTCTGAGACCATAGCACTGGACAGTGAACTTTTTGAGTACTGAGACCATGTCTTGGTCATTTCCCCACCGCCTCCATCCCAAAGACAAGGGTGTGTGTACAGAAGGTGCTCCACACAAAATTTCCAGTGGACACTCGCTGTTCAGGGCTGGAGACTCAGCACTCTTCACTCTAGCCTTCCCACAGGCAAGCAAGTGGTCTTTCTTTTTGCCTTATGGAACATCCCCAGGGAGGTGCCCTCCCCACACTTTCTACATCTGCAGCATCCCCACGGAGGTACCCTTCCCATACTCTTTGTATATGCAGAATCCCCAGGGAGGTACCCTCCCCATACTTTCTGCATCTGCAGCATCCCAGGGAGGTGTCTTCCCCACACTTTCTGCATCTGCAGCATCCCCAAGGAGGTACCCTTCCTATACTTTCTGCATCTGTAGCATCCTCAGAGAGGTACCCTCCCCACACTTTCTGCATCTGGAGCAGCATCTCCTGACATTATGTAGGCTCTTAGGCATAGAACCTGTCAGTGGAACAATAGACATTACAAATTTATTTATCTTTGTTTTTTTTGTGCATATGTCTGTGTGAGGGCATCAGATTGGAGTTGAAGACAGTTGTAAGCTGTCATGTGGTTGCTGGGAATTGAACCCAGGTCCTCTGGAAGAGCAGCTCTTAACCACTGGGCTATCTCTCTAGCTCCCAGAACAGGTTTTATAGAAAGGGCTTTGGGGTAAGGCTCAATTGCCTTTCATCTTAGTGCTAACATTTATCAGTGTGTGACTTCATGGATGTTACTTAACCTCTCTGTGCCTCAGTTTCTCTTTAAATACAATGTGCATGTTCTAGAGAGCTTGTGGGAGTCAGAAAGGTAATATGTTAAAGGCATTTGGTATCATGTTTAATGTGAAGAAAATACTTACAAAATGAAAATAATCATTACAATCTTATTTCTTTCCAGAGAGTATGGTAGGAAGACCTTAGGGCAGGCAGATTCTAGACCTGGCCTGCTGGAGTCCTTGCTAGATGGGCAGAGGCACAATGTCAGAGCTGTGTATTGTCACACTGCCCCTTCCTCCACCTCCCGTAAGCAATTTGCTGGATGGATTCAGAAGATGCAGAAGAGGAAGCTGGAAGGAGAGAGGGGCTGGGTGTAATTAGATCCGGACAGTCCATATCAATAGCCAAAGGTCCAGTGTCAGGACACAGAGAACACTGCAGGACTTTCATGTACATGATGGCTTCCCACGTGAGCTGAGCTGCCAGAATCACCCTGTAGTGAGTGGTCTGTCTGTTGCAATGTGAAGAATCCAGAACAGGGATGGAGGGGGGAGAAGCGTACCACAGTAGGGTTGGAGAAGGAGGCTGCACACTCTCTAAATGGTTACTTATCCAGTTCCTGGCAGCAGACTTGTGTCTTCCTTACTAGCAGAGAGGTGACTTCTGCTTCCACAGAATAGCCCTGGGACAAACTGGCAAAACATCCAGAAAATGCTTTTATTTTGTATTACAGCTTTTGCCAATTGCCTCAGTGTAAACACTCCCAGCCTGATCAAGCTACCAGTATAGCAAGACTGAGGCATGAGGAAAGATGTGCCCAATTTGTGCTTGGGCCAGCACAGCTGATTCTGGCACATGACTGGGTAGGACTTGACCTCCCTGTTTAGGGGAAAGTGTGTGGCTTCCACATAGGAAGAAGTAAGGGCTGCTATACTACACAGTGAAGCACAGAAACAAGGGCCTCAAAATAAACCCTAGCTCTTCCTTCTCTTGGCCGAGGGTCCACCATGCCTCAGTTTTCTCATCTGAAAAGTGGGGTTAATGGCAGTTCTGAGGGTCAGTTGAGG
>JANBXA010000124.1:1927500-2375000 GCA_030556225.1 Cricetiscus sungorus | reverse complement strand
GTTGTTGTGGTGGTGCACACCTTTGATCCTATCAGAAAGTAGGGGTAGGCAAATCTCTGTGAGACCAGCCTGGTCTGCAAGAGCTAGTTCCAGAGCAGCTTCCAAAACCACAGAGAAACCCTGTCTCAAAAAACCAAAAAAAAAAAAAAAAAAAAAAAAAGTAAAAACACAACTAAAAAAAAAGAATGGCTGAGGATGGGGGTTATAATTTAGTTGGTATTCATTCCTAGTATTCCCTGGGTTGGAGCTCCAATACTGCGTAAACCAGGTATGGTAGTGCCACCCTAGGACTCAAGAAGTGGAGGATGGACGACCAGAATTCAATATTACACTTGTCTACATAGGGACTTTAAGGCCAATCTGGGTACATAGGACTCTGTCTTAAAAAAAAAAGTTCCTAAAAGATATGAGATGTTTCAGACCCAGAGGGCCCTACCTGTTGTGCCCTGAAGCCCTCCCTGAGGACTAGCTTTCATGTTCCCGAAGGCACCATGCAAGATTCCAATGGAGGGAAGCAACTGATTGACCTACCAATCTACAATACCTATAAACTAAAACAATGATCAATATGTCATGATAGACCATTTTATGGGATCCCACCATCCCATCCCATCCCAATAATGGCATGCATACATTGGTAGTAATCAGCAGCTCTCTAGTTGGACCTAAGGCCCACACAAAAAGAGGGAAACCATGCTTGGTATGGGAAACCAAGCCTATGACAAGAGGCTAGTGAGGTCATGGATCTTGGAAGAGAACTATAACCACCACTTTACTAAACAGTATCACCCCTAACTACATTCTAAATATTTGTTCTTCTACCCACAGATAAGCATAATCCTCATCCCTCATCAAGGGAACTTCTCTTTACAGAAAATCACAGCCAATCAAAATGCAGAGAACAAATGACCAGTTCAAATATCTACAACACAGTCCCTGCACTAAGGCTCAGGGATCATAGCAGGAAAGGAAAGGGGACAGAAAGAATGTAAGAGGCAGAGGAACAGAGCATTTACGGTGAAACTGTTTCCTAAAAATGCCAGAGAAATGATGAGACACATGAAGTCCCATCAACATCTCCAGTGAAAAGCATACCAACTGATCACCCAATACTAAATGGTCATCCCTGAAATTATATGTATATTATATATTATATATAATATATTTATATAATATATAAATATATATTATATATGGTATATATAATATATTGTATATAACTATATATAATACACACACACACACATATATATATATATAATTATACAGGGGTGTGTATTTAACAACTAAATAAAAAATAGCTATGGAGAGCAAGGGGTGCATGGGAAAGATTGGAGGGAGGAAGTAGAAGGGGGAACACGAAGTAAGAATATTTTAATTTCAAAAATAAAAAGAATATATATTACAAAAAAGAAAAAAAGGCTGGGTGTTGGTGGTGCACACCTTTAATCCCAGCATTCAGGAGGCAGAGACAGGTGGATCTATGTGAGTTTGAGGCCAGCCTCAGAGCTAGTTCCAAAGCCACAGAAACCCTGTCTGAAGAAGAAGAAGAAAAAGGAGGAGGAGGAGGAGGAGGAGGAGGAGGAGGAGGAGGAGGAGGAGGAGGAGGAGGAGGAGGAGGAGGAGGAGGAAGAGGAGGAAGAGGAGGAGGAGGAGGAGGAGGAGGAGAAGAAGAAGAAGAAGAAGAAGAAGAAGATGAAGAAGAAGAAAAAGAAAAAGAAAAAGAAAAAGAAAAGAAAAAAGTATTTGGTGGTGGATAGGCAGGAGCCATAGGAGGCAATGGGGAGAACATTAAAGATAATAAGGTTCCAGGGAGCTTTCAGAAGACAGGGTGGTAGCAGTTTGGTCTGAGGTCAGAAAGCCGTGTTGTTAGTATGACAGAGGGGTGTGGTGAAGGTGCACCAGCTTCCACAGCTGTGTTATATACATGGCTTTGTTTGCCTTCTGCTTCTCATGTGTGAAACAGAGAAGGTAACAGAGATATGGATAAAGGAGAGTATGGAAAATGGTGGATGCCATAGTTCCAGGAGCACTGGTGTTTGGGCCAGTGTGCTATTCACCTGTGTATGCACAGCCCTGGTCACTTTTGGAGATGAATGTCACTATGTCTTATTTCTGACCATAAAACTGTGGAGAAATTCCATTCAAAGCTGGTACCCATATCCTTGGTCCAGTGGCCTGTATACCTCTGTCCTTACCTTTGTGTTCCATGCAGAGGAATGCAAAATTAAATGGAAGAGCAGATGGGTGGGGAAACCTGGAGGAATTTTTTTCTTTCCTTTTCTTTCTCTTCTCTATGTAGCCCTGATGATCTGGAATTCACTGTGTAGACCAGGCTAGCCTTGAACTCCAAGAGTCTGCATGCCTCTGAGTGTGGAGATTAAAGGCATGGCCTCTAGGCCCAACCTAGTATTGAGAGAATTTTGAGGGGCCTAATACTAGTCCCTTTTCTTGTTGTTATGATAAAATACCTGGCAAAAGTAACTTGGGGAGGAAGGGGTCACTTTGGCTCACAGTTTGAGGGGACAGTCGTCACAGCAGGAAGACACGGCAGCTAGAGCATTCTCTATAGTGGTAGAGAATGCTCACATCTGAGTAATCAGAAAGAGAAAGATCAGAGAGTGGGGTGGGCTATAAACCTCAAGGCCTGTGTGCAGTACCTTCCCTCTTCCAGTCAGGCCCTACCTCCTGAGAAGGTCCCACACCCTCTCTAGACAGCACCAGCTGCTGGGCAGTATGTTTAAACACATTAGTCTTCGAGGGCATTTCACACTGTAACGGGGCAGAAAGCGAGGGCAGCATCCCAGGGAAGGACTGTGCAATTGGTACAAGTGGGTAGGAGTTGGGGTTTGAACTGTGAGGAACAGAGGACACAAAATAGGACAGATGAGAGGATGAACCATGACTATAGGTCCCCGGAGAAGCCACTGGATCAGAGGGAGCCATAGTCATCTCTTCAGTCTTTACTGAGAGCCACAGTGGGCCAGGTAGTAACTTGGCTACTTCACATTTTTTTTTTATTATAGTTGCCCTCCCCCCATGGTGAGATTCAAACTTAGGCCTTGCTTGTGCTAGGCACATGCTCTACCACTGGGCTGTTTCAAGTCCTTAAATTTATTATTTTATTTGGGGTTCCTAATAAGCCATGGTAGGTTGGTATCTGTCCCCATTTTATTGATGAGAGCATGGAGGACAAGAGGAAGCCAATGTTGAGCTAAGAGCCTGGCTCCTTCTGCTGCAGCACGTGGCTTCAAACTCTTATTATTTTGAGAATGTCTCTTACTGCCAAGCCAGGCCAGGCTCCAAGTCATTTTACAGAAACAACCCCACGCCCACTCATTCTCCATCCTACTCCCACCCCAGGCACACTTCTTAGACTTTTGGATATCTCATGCCAGGGGAGGTAGAGTCAGGCCTGTGGTCTGGTAGAAAGGAATTCACATATTCCACCCAACAGATGCCAGCCCAGGAACAGGTCGAAGCCCTGAGTGGAAGTGACCGACATCTGAGGAGATAAAGTTGCAGGATGTCTGTAGTCATGTCAACGTATGGGGGTGGGAATCGGGGAGGACTGGAGAGGGTAGAGAGGAATCAGGCTGCCCATGTGTTGACAGTTGCTGAGGTTGGATGGAGGTTCATGGGAGCCCAATACACTGCTCCTCCTAATTGCTGTATTTGGAAAACCTTCACAATAAAAACTAAGATAACGGAGAGGGCATCCCCACAGCATCCCACCCTTTACTCCATTCTCTGGTTTCAGGCTTTGTGCTAGTTTAAAATGCCCTTCTATAGGGGTAGAATCCTGCTTACACTCTATCCTCAGCAGGTCTAAAGCTTCAAGGTGGAGGCCTATCCAGACTCAGTTTCCTCATTTGGAAAATGGGTAAAGATTCTATCAACCCCATGGCGGTGTTGTGAAGGTTGGATAGGATGAAAGGTCGTTGGAAACCAGCAGTCTGCTGACCCTGCCCTCTGACGATGGGCGGGACACGCATGTCATGTCATGCTACATCACTCATTATGGGGCTGCATAGGGACTCAGTTTCCCTTTTAAAGCAAGCACACACCCCCTCTTTCTCTCTCTTCCTCTTCCCCCCTCCCTCCTACTTTTGGTTGGCCACCACCTACCCCCCCTTCTTTCCTCTCCACCAATAAACTTCACATGGGCGCTGAGTCTCGTGTTTGTGTTTCATAGGCGATAGCTGCAGCAAAAGGACAACAAAGGTAACATGTCGGCTGTAGTCTGTAACAAATGTGAGGTCACCACCCATAACAAGGGCACCATTTGACATCTCCACCAGAGGAACATGTGTTGAATAGATTTGAATAGAGAAGGCAGCTCCGGCTTTGCCCTGTGGCCTTACTGTTGGCTTCCTGGACTTTGCCTCAGTTTCTCTATGAAGATCAAAGACAAGTAGAGGAGGCTCAAGAGGCCATGGTGGAAGCAGGTGTGGTGGTGCATGGCTTTAATCCTAGCACTCAGGAGACAGTCAGACAGACCTATGTGAGTTTGCAGCCAGCCTTGTCTAAAAAGCGCAATCCAGGACAGCCAAGAGAAACCCTGTCTCACGGGGGGTGGGGAGGGTGGGGGAGTGGGGAGGGTGTGTGTGTGGAGTGCTCCAGTAGGCTGTCTTCAGGCCTGTGAAATAGCCTCTCTAAGGACCCTGGGTCCATCTCTGTATCTAGACTGCCTGCTTCAGGCGGAGATGCTTGCAAAGTGACGAGTGGGCTGGACAAGAGAGACCTGCTGAAGCCTTGAGAGAGGCAGTAGGAGCTTTTCAAGAATAGGTGGGTCCCGAGAGGCCTGTACCAGCCTTTGGAGGCGCGGAAGTGTGTATGTTTGCATGCACGCACGAACACACACACACACACACACACACACACACACACACACACACACACACACACACACACACACACACACACACACACACACACACACACACACTCACACATCGCTATTGCAGAACTAAGCACCTGAAAGCAGGAGAGGCGAAGGCGGCTTGGAGTCTTGGAATGACCACCCAGCCTGAGGTCTTTGGACTGGCCTGGGTTCCTGGTGTTTTCCTGGCTGTAGGGATCCGCAGTGCCGCCTGGTGGACACACTGGTGGTGCAGGCTCCCGAGGCTGACTCCCGCACTGGGCTCTCTCCCCAGCAGCAGGGAGAGGGCAGAAAAGCAGAGGGTGGGGTGAGAGAGTGGCGGGGGGGGGCGGCAGGGGGAGGGACAGCTCCAGGATGCCACCGCCTGGAGGGGCGTGTGTCTCTCCTGGGAGGCTCGAGGACTGGGCCCAACCCGCGACACATACTGACACCCTGCACCCTACCCTGTAACTCTGCGCAGGAGTGACTTGGCTACAACCCACATGTCGGGGAATCTTTCCTGCCCTTAACCCCCAGCCCTTGAATTTTGCTGCCTCTGCCTAACTTTCCCTGGAAGAGGGTCTCATTAAAGTTTTTAAGAGGTTTTATTTTGGTTAATAAACTGTCAAGAAGGGGCATGAAGGCCCGAACGTTCCAGTTGTCTTTCTGAAGGTCCCAGGCTTGAATTCCAGGGCTGAGGAAGGTTTACATCTTCCCTGTCTGAACGGATCCTGGTCCAAGGACCCCTGCCCAAATATGCGAGGCCATGGTGGGCGGAAGCTTATGAGTACCAGTGTTAGCAGCCAGTGGCTGGTGCTGATAAGAGGTTACTCAGCGGCCCTGGGATGTGAGTGGTCTGGTGGCATCATCTCCCCAATCTGGTGGTGGTAGTGGGGTTTGTCCAAGTGCCTGGGAATGGTGAGCGATAACGTGCTCGAGGGTTCTCAAGAAGCCCAGGCCAGCCAACGTCTCTCCTCGGACCAGAGCCGCAGTAGGGTCATATTTTTCCTTCTCCCTGCGCCAGCTCCGGTGCCAGGGTCTCAGGCCTCCAGGCTGCATCCTCCAGGGAAGCAGCAGGGAGGCCAGAGAATCTTCACTGTCTGGTCCTGCGGCCTTCTGGAGGTGGCCGGGTTCGCTCTGCGCGCCACCCGGGAAAAGGTCCCGCGGCCATTAGAATAGTGTCAAGGAGGAGGATGGAAAAATCTTAAAAGCCACAAAGTCCTGTGCAAATGGCACCCGGGCCCGTGTGGCTGTTCCACGCAAGGCCTAAAATGGAGGGTAGACTCTGTGTGTGCCTCGGGGGCGACAGACAGAGCTGGTGCCGAGGGAAGCCAGAAGCTCTGGGAACCCCTAAAGGGCGTGTGTTCTGGGCGACTACTCTCTGGTCCCAGGATCCCACTGAGCCAAGGGCGTCCTTGACCCAGCACTCTCAACAGTTTTAAGAACTACAGCTCCAGCCAGAGTTTCTTGGTTCTGCTGCGACTGGTACATTCCCTATGCCGGAGCTTCTGGCTGCGGGGTGGGGAAGCTCAAGTTGGGGAGAAGGGAGAGCTCCGCGGGGATCCATAGCCGGATCCTGCCTGCATTGACGCCCCCAAACAGCATAGATTTGCTTCAGTGAGGCAGAGCAGGACCGCTAAAACCCTCGCACCGCGGAGTTTAAAAGTGGCTTCCGGGTTCCTAGCCAGGGAACGCATTCTTGCAACCCCGACTGGGCTAGGACACCCATTGCTGAGGGACCGAGGGGCGGGACAGGGAAAAGCACCCTTTGCTCAGGCCTGTCACCCGCCCCGACTCCGACAAGAGGAAGAGGTGGGGGTGGGGTGAGCAGGGTGTGAAGAGGTTTGGTTTAATACAAGGTCCAAAAGAAAAAGAAAAAAAGAAAAAGAAAAAAAAAAAAAAGAAAAGAAAAAGCAGAATTCACTTTGTTTCAGAGGGACAAGTAGGTCCTGCGCGCTGTCCCCAGGCTAGCAAATTCCTCCCTATCCCCGCTAGTTTATCAGGGACGCCTGCCCTAGGACCCTAGGACGTGAAGAGGGGAGCGGACAGGCAGTCGCAGGTCCCCTGGGGCTCGGGTCCACCCGGCGACCGGCGAGTCTCAGCCTGCTCAGCTCTGCACAAAACGAAACTCAAATCCGCACCCCCCCCCAAAAAAAAACCTTAAAAGAGGACTTTAACGAAAACCAAAGCCTCTATTTTCCCTGCTTTCACTTTTCACAAACCAGCTTAAATAAATTTAAATAAAAACAAAATGAACAATTAGCCAAGGATATTATCTTTCCACACTGTGGAGTTCTCTTCAAAAACATTTTTCCCCAAGGCCAACCATTCAGATTGTCAGCCCTTCGGATAACCTCAAGAAAATCACAACAAAGCGGTAGGAAATTCAGCCATGATCCTGGGCAGAAGGTAGCAGGGAGGTCCCGGGAACCCACAGCGGCCGAAACCGCTTTAATAAAAGTATAAAATTAAAAAAAAGATAATAAGAAGTAAAACCTTTTAATACATCAAATATACGGAATTTTAATCTTTAAAGCGATACATTGTCTATTATTTTAGCACATGACGTAAACCTTGTCCCCTTCTCAGCGAGTGGACTTAAAAATTAAAAATAGTTGTGTTCCTTCGAAGAACAAAATAAGGCAAATGAGGTTTTGGAATAGAATTATTTTCCTTTTTTTTGTTTTCTTCCAGAATACATACAAAAAAATACCCATTCTCTTTCGATGGTATACACCTTAAAAATAATTGCGATTGGAAATCAGAGTTGACAAATTGTGACTTATTTTGTTTCGTCTTTTTCTTTTTTTGTAACAAACATGCATGTAAATTTGAGTTTCAATCAGACATTAAATAAGAACGCACAATACAATCATAGCAATTTTAAAGTAACATTAAAGAGAAGACCCTAGTTCTGTAGCGGTTTTGTCTTTTATTTATACTCTACAAGGGACAGGAGGGTTTGTTTTCCACATATTTACCCTCGATTTTTAAATTTTTTCCCCCTCCTTCTTTTAACCTACAGAGCTCAAACTAAATAATGCACTTTTGAACCACGGGTCCGCTTGGAGCTAACATAAATAAATACCAATGTTCACCGGCAAAGTCCTCAGATGAACACTTTCTCAATTATTTTTCCTTCTTTTTCTATAAAAAGTCAAATGATATTTTTTATCAACTTTTATAAAGTTTGGGTGGGGGAGCTAGGGGTGGAGGAGAAGGGTTCCCATCCAGGCTCACTGGCTGGCTGTTGCTAGCAGATAGGTAAGATTTAGGCTTTCTTTTTCCTTCCGTAGCCCGGCTGGTGCAGGAGTCAGTAACCTCGCCAGGCTCCTGCCCCTCCCTCGACTCCTCCCCTCCCCCCCAGCTCTTTTCTCTCCCTCCGAATTCCCCCAGGCTACCCTCACTGATAACCCAACGCTGAGGCAGTGGTCAGTCTCTGTCCGTAGAGGGCGTAGGGGGAGTAGTAGGGTCCGGTGGCAGCGGGCACCGGCACTGGGGCACCGGGCGTAGGGAGCGGGCTCTTGGAATATGGGTGGTAACGGCTGCTGAGTCCCAGTGCATGGTGGGGGCTGCGCAGCGCCAGGGTCCCAGGACTGCCTGGTGCGCCCGATGTGGGGATGTGCATGTGACAAGCCATGGCTGCTGCGGCGGCGCTGGCGAGAGACGAAGAACTGGGGTAGCCCGATAGCAGTTTGTCTGTCCCAGGGAAGGCCGTATGGGTCCGCAAGTGGCTCAGCAGCTCTTCCGACGTGGCGAAGCGTTTGTCGCAGGGCCCATTAGCTGACACCCAGTTGCAGATGTGGGGGAGTGGATCATTAGGGAGCATGAAACCATAGGGGTAGAGGGGGTGGCCAGCCAGGGAGGGTGGTGTGGCGCCCGCAGCGGCGGCAGCGGTCAGCGAAGAGTGCACACCATGCAGTGGGTGTGTGGGGTACACCAGTGGGTATCCCGATTTGAGCGCGGCAGCTGCAGCTGCCGGATCGTGAGCGCACGAGGCGCTGGCGGCTGCAGCTCCGGCCAAGTGGCTGGCGCAGTGGTAGCTGAGGCAGTATGGGTCCCGGCACAAACTGGCTGTCATCACGGATGGCGGTGACGCTCCGGCCAGGGGACTCGAACCAGCTGGCTTACTGCAGCCAAGAGAGCCGGCCGCGGCCGCCGCCAGCTGAGCCCCTACCAGGCTTCCAGGCTTGGTAGGGTCGAGAGCCACGCCGTGTGGCAAGAACTGCGGCGGGTAGCCAGCATAGGCCCCAGCCAGGCTGCCTGGGTAGGTCATGCCCGCCGGGGGTAGAGGGAACACTGTCTGGCCGGGTTTGTAGGGAGACACGGGAGCCACCAGCCCAGAGCCTAACACCGACGACGAGGTGGGCGCGCTGGGGCCTGAACCGGAGCTAGAGCCGGAAGAGCTGCCGCAGTCCGAACCTAGAGCCTTGGCCCCTGGACCTCCGTCCGAGTGCTGGTTCACATCCACGTTAATTCCGCCGCCGCAGCTAATCCTCCCGTGTGCCAGCCCCGCCGGTACCCCGTCCGCCGAGGAGCCCCCGGCGCCCTTGCTGCTGCCTCCGCCGCCAGCTTCCGGATCTTTCTTGTCGTCCTTGCCCTCAGGGCCGCCCCCGGCGGAGGGCAGCATGCCTCCCGGCGAACAGGCCGAGGTGCTGGAGCTGGGACTGCCTGTTCTGGGCGTAAATGGCTGGCAGGTGGCGCTCGGTACTCGGAATCCTGACTTCTCCGCAGAAACACCCCCGCCGCCGCCGCCACCCCCGCCGCCTCCACCGCCGCCTCCCGGCTCCTTCTTATCTGAACCAGGCTTGGAGTAAGGCTTGAAACTCGACTTGTCTTCCACGCCGATGTCGCTCAGTTTCAGGGGGCCCGACTTGGCGTCCTTGTCGCTCCCGGATCCGCTGCCTGCGCCACCCGCGCCGCCCCCGTTGGAGGCGACCGAGGAGAGTTTGGAAGAGGGCGAAGGGTCAGGCTTCCCTATCTGCGAACATGTTTGCGCCAGCAGCGCCAGTGGGCTCTTCTTGGCGTCCAGCTGTGGAGTCAGACGGGGAGGGGGGTCACACGGAGAAACAAGGGGAAAGCATTTAGAACCCTGGCTTCGGGGTTCTAACACTTGCCCTAATAGCCCACGAAAAACATCTCAACTTCGAGGCGCAATTTTAAGTGGCACCCCACTCCACATCCACCCACAAAGATTCTCGTCCTTGGGAAAGATGCCAGACCCCTTGACCTCCCTAGGATTCTTCCTGCATTCTTTCAGCACTACTTAGATTTGTTAACAATCTCTCGCAAATGTTTTGGTTTTCATCTCCTTAGATTCAGAACTGTACCACTTCCCCCCCCCCCACCCCCTTTCCCGGCACACACTCCTTGATTCTAAAGCGTAAGGGCTTGAGCGGTTGGCGCCTCCGAGGCTGTGTAAATATACTAGCTTCTGGAGAGCTGGAGGAAGGCGACTTTGGAACAGTATCCAGGCCCTTGTCTGCCTAGGGCCGATGCGGGAGGGCTAGGTACATCGGGGCTTTAATTCAAAAAGGACAAGTTTGGGTGGCTTTGCCCCTTAGAATTTATAACCCAATCCATCTCGTTGTCCTTTCCGACTAAGGGGTGAGGAAGCGCTGTCCTTTTCTTCCATCCTGGAGCTGAATCACTCCGACCGCCCCCCAGCCCCCGCGCCCCAGATCTCAGGGGAAAGAAACCCCACAGGAAGGCAGACCCGGTAGGGTTCCGGCTTGAGCCTGAGAGAAGGTCCTTACCTCGATGGGGCTGACGGGCGTGGAAGGCAGGGGCTGCAAATACTCTGGGTGCAAAATGTGGCCAGTCCGTGCGGTCAGCATCTTCAGCACCTTGATGGGCAGGCGGTTAGCCTGGCGCAGGGGGTCAGAAGGGGGCACGGCGTGCACAAAAGGCTTGGTGCTGCCGGCCGGGGACGAGCCTGGGCCGTGGCCGGAGCAATTTCCAGAGAGCGCGCTGGTCCAGGCAGGGTCCGCACTGCCACTACTGCCGCCGATGTGCTTACTGCTTCTTAGGGCAGAAAGCGAGGGCGCTGTGCTCATGACCCACCCGCGCGCATGGGAGCAGCGGGGGGAGGGCTCCGGGACGCGCGGGGCGGGCTCGGGGCTGCGCGCTCGCTCGGGGAGCGGGAGCAGCTAGAGGAGGAGCTGGCTCGGCGGACGCGGGTGCCTCGCACGCCTTCTCGGAGCCTGGAGCCAGAAGCGAATAATCCTGGGTGGTCCGCAGAGGAGCCGTGACGAGGCTGGAGGAGCCGGGTGGACTGCGGGGTGCCCCGCGGTGCACGCTGTCTGACTTGGGCTGCGCCCTGCGTTACGCTCTCCCGGCCCAGAGCCGGCGCTGCGCTCTACGATGTGAGCCGCTGCTTGTCCAGCCGGGGCTCTGGCGAGGAAACTCACTTCAAAAGCAGCTGCACCAAGGGGGAGATTAAAGCCTTTGCCGCCTTCCAATCAAATGGGAGCCCGAGGTGATTGGAGGGTCAAGGGGATATGACGCGTCCCGCGCCGCCGTCGCCGCCGCCGCCAGGACTCTCAGAGCTGGTTTTAATGGGCAGCTCCCTCTTTGCCGCCCCTGGGTTTGTCCCCTCCCTCTATTTCGCTACCCGGACGAGATGGACATTTATTCTACGTTTGCTGTCTACCGCCTTCCTTCTTTTTCCTCCGCGTCGTTCTTAGTTTTCCCAGCAGGAAAACAAACTGAAACCTTTGGAGGAAGGGAGTGCGTATGAGAGTTAACTGTTTTCGGGCGGGTGTTGAGAAGAAGCACCAGCGGGAGTATGAATACCAGCTGAACGCCCAACTCCAGGGATGCGTGGGGGCCTGCACACCAATTTTTTTCAGTAATTGAGATCTCGTGTGGCGCGTCCACCCGGGCAAGGAAAGGTGGAAAGCCGATGCCGGAGAAAGTCTGCCCGCCCGCTTGTATTTCCTGAAGTTCCGCAACAGAGAAACCAGAAGCTGGAAGGGCAACGGAGGCGGTGGCTGCTCGTCCCGGCGACGTGCGCGGGGTTCTCCGCCTTTCTTGGTCACGTGACGCCCGAGGATGCTCAGATTGGGGCGGGAGCGGGGATCACATGTTTCCCGTGTTTCACACTCAGCCCCCCCCCCATTCTTGCTCTCCTCCGCTACCCTCTAGCCCCCCCCCCCGTTTCTCTGGGCATCTCCACCCCTCCATCAATTGTCAATGTGCCTCGACCGCAATCAATCAGTTATTTGTCAGCTCTTGTCAATCTGCCCGTGATTTATGTCAGCTTTTGTTGCTGATTACAAGGCGGGTGAGACTTGAAGGGAAAAAGAGAGACCGAGAGTGAGAGAGGAAGAGACCCAGAAGGAACTGGAGGAGGGAGATAGAGGAGCAGCTTCCTGGTGTGTGTGTGTGTGTGTGTGTGTGTGTGTGTGTGTGTGTGTGTGTGTAGGGGGTGTAAGAAAAAGAATGAAAAGGGGAAGAGGCGCCCACCGTCAGGAAAATGAAATAGTGAGTAAAGTGCGCAGGTGTACCCAGGACGCTGTGTTGGGCACACCGGCCTGGGGTATGCGATGCGCCTTTCCTTCTCGGAGAGACAGACACATCCTTCACCGTAGGTTGATTTAGTCAATCCGGGTCGCAGAATTCGGGGATGCTTGGCACCTAAGAACAGCTGTGGAGAGGCGTCTAACACAGGAGGCTTCCCGCCTCTTTGGGATAATTCCTCCCGGGCATGTACTTTGAGGCTGTCGGGCCGCCGCCCTCGGTAGTGTTCCTACCCCCAACTCAGGAACTTCTTTCCAAAGAGCCACACCACCAATGGAGCCCTAGTACTGGAGGTTACTGGTTGGGTAGCCCTCTTTAATTCTGTGATCCGGGTTCGTAGCGAGGGTTGACAAGCTCCAGAGAAGAGGCCTGGCCTGGCCGTGTGCACAGGCAAACAGGTTTCAGGCTCGCTCTGTTCCTCTCCCGGGTCCTTCGCCAACACCCCGACAATCCTGGGAGCCAAGACTACCCGGGGCTGCTCGACTGAGTAAAGTGGACCGGCCAGACGGAACTGACCTGTGCCAGGAGAGGAGAGGGAAGGAGCGCGGGAGGGAGGGGCAGCTGCCTGTGGGAACCGGTTCTTCCAGGGAAGCAGAGCGGGACTGCTGCGTTCCCCTCGATTTGCGCCGTCACTCAGGCTGTTTGGAAAGAAGAGGGAGGCGCTGTGCGTGCCGCCTTGTACCTGGACCTGGGTGCACAGTGTGTATACACTCCTGTGCAGCTGGGCGAATTCTCTGGACTTTCGTAACGTCTGGAGCCAGTTCGAGGGTCACCTCCAGAAAGTAGAAGGGGGTGAGAAGAGGACACACCCCCTTCCTCGGAGGGACTAGGGAGACTTTGAACTCCCACCCCCTTTTCCGCAGAGCTCTTCTTTTGTTGTCAGGTCCTTTTGATAAATGGTGGGGCTAGAAGCCCTGGGAGCCGGGAGGCGATCTGTGCTCTGCGCAGGGGCGGGGGCCGAGCCGGAGACCCGTTTCCAACCATCGCACACCCTGATCTGAACCCGGTACTTGCAGGGGTCTGGTTGGGGACTTCCCTTCGGCTTGCTAGCCCATTCCTCTCCCACCACCCCAGTCTTTTTCCTTTCTGCTTTTTTGTCTCCCATTCCACGCGGGTAACGAGAACTTTCTGGTGTTGGGATGAGTTTTAGAATTTTCTGGTAGGCATTCTTCCACGCCGTTTTCATTTCATTCCTTGATTCCTTAGGTTGGCAAAGTTATTGAGCTGGTAACTCAATTAATGCTAATTTGGAGAGGAGAGGTGGTTTGTGCTTGGGG
Organism: Cricetiscus sungorus; assembly: GCA_030556225.1. Lineage (NCBI taxonomy): Eukaryota > Metazoa > Chordata > Mammalia > Rodentia > Cricetidae > Cricetiscus > Cricetiscus sungorus. Next base: position 2,361,341 of record JANBXA010000124.1, on the reverse strand, counting down.
CTGGAGTGTGTGTGTGTGTGTGTGTGTGTGTGTGTGTGTGTGTGTGTGTGTGTTAAGAACACGCACTCAGGAAGGTTTGTGGTGTCCTGGCGACAATAGATGAAGGTAAGTCTGTGAGACCTTGGCAAGATCACACGCAGGGATGTGAATGTTGCCTGAATAATCTCTTTGGACAAGAGTTCCAGAGTACAGTTTTCCAGGTGGCATTCCAAAACTCTCTGCTGGGTAATGTGTCTGAAGCCGTTTGTAGCCTGAGGGTGTTAGTGTCTGACTGTATCACCGATTGTATGGCTGTGAAGGTGTCACCGCTGGCCAACTACTGTAGTCCCAGTGTAGCAAGCTGGGCTCTGGACTATCTGCCATTTTGGCCTCTCCGATAGGCCTGGGCATGGAAAGCTGGCTCTGTACTAGGGGTAGCTGGAGCGCAGGTCTGGGGCATCCTTAGTGTGTCTCTTTGCCTCCAAATCCAGCAGATTTTTCATTGCACTGGGCAGTTCAAGGGAGGCCGCCCCGTAGCTTCAACCCTGGCAGAACCGTGCAATGTCTCTTGCTCCAGAATGATTACATGCGTGCTCATGGGGTATGTGCGGTGTTCTCTGAGTTCTGGCAGTAGGCCGCCTGCATTTTTTTTTTTTTTTTTTTTTTTTTTATTTGACTCAAACTCAACTCTGTAGGTCAGATCACACGGGGGCGCCTAGAGGTCTGTGGTTCACCGACTTTGGGGAGGCACCAGCACCCGAGCCCTGTATGCCTCTCAAGGGAGGCCAAATCCCTGAAGGCTGAGCAAGCTATGTAGGGGGGTGGTGGTGGTTATTAATTACTCCAGGCTAGGCCCAATACCTCCAACCCTCTGAGGTGGTAGGGATGGATGTCCTGTGGATTTTATTTGCCCACAATGGACATAATTTGTTTTCTCTTAAAAAAGAAGGCGTGGGCATGGCAGATATTTGAGGAGGTGGAAGAGAGAAGGCAGAAGGGAAGAGAGCTGTGGAAAAAAGTTTGAAAATGCCTTGAACTATTCACTGTCGAGATGGCTAATCAGTATTGAGGCCGGAGGGCAGGCGGGCCGCCTTTCACCGCCGCTTCCCTTTCATCTCTGGCTCGGCGGAGGCGCTCAATTAAAAGCCTATCAGTTTGTAAGTAAATCAACGCCTATCAGAGTTGTCACATCAAACAAAACGATTATTATTGCAGCCCGCCTCCCCTATTAATCTCCCTCGAAGATAATCCGCCTGACAGGTCAGCCCCGGAGAGCTGGAAACCCTGGCCCAGAGCGCCCAAAGAGTCCGGGACTGGCTTATGCCCCCAGGGGTCTCTGCACCCAGGTTCTGTAGCACCCAGCAATCCCCTGGCCCCGAGGAGTGAGGGAAGAGCAAACTGAAGCCACTGGATCCAACCCTCCCCACCAGACCACAATTAGGCCTGAGATTCTTGGAGCTACTAAGGTTGTGGTCAGGCCCCAGACTAACAGCTTTTCATACCAGGAGGCTTGGGCCGAGGGACTGGACGTGTGGCCTCCCTTAGTTCTGGGACCTCGCCATGGCCTGCACTCTTCTAGGTTTGCCTCTTTGATTCTGCTTATTTTAAAATTTCCCCTCTCTGTTCCCCTTTTTGTTTCCATTAGTTTTTTCTTCTTTTTTTCTATCTTTTTTCTCTTTCTTTCTTTCTTTCTTTCTTTCTTTCTTTTCTTTTCTTTTCTTTTCTTTCTTTTTTTTTGACTCAACCTGAACCCTTATTTCTCTCTCTCTCTCTCTCTCTCTCTCTCTCTCTCTCTCTCTCTCTCTCTCTCTCTCTCTCTCTCTCTCTCTCCTTTCCTTTATCCGATTTGTCAGGGACTATTTCTTATTGAGGTACCCTCCCAGTGTATATACCTTTACATGACAGTCATATTCTCTGGAGTGGGGCATTCTCAGGGCCCGGGTTATTTCTCCCGTGGCAGGAGTGTGTGTAACTCTCAGGATTTCCTGCCTAAATGCCCCTAGTTTTCTTCTCCAAGCAGGGACTTTTAGAGGTTCTTCACCCTCTTAAGGATTTTGTGCATTTGGGGACAAGGAAATAATTCAGCAAATACAGGATAGTTAAATGCTCGGACTGTTATAATCTCCTGTTTTGGAATTAGTATTTTGCTTAGGAATTTTACAGTTCCAGCCTTCTTGAGCTGGCCAAAACTTCTCAGGTCTCTGTACCTATTTTAAGACCCACGGAGGATTGGGCTTTCAGCACTTAGTGTATGAAGAAGGAGTGCCTAAGATTTCTTAAGCAAATACACCCAGGTTACTGCTTGCATGGCCTCAAACTAGAGCCCCAAAGATTGGGTAGGGTTTGGCTTCTGGTCTCCAGAAAACTGTCTGGTGTCTTCCTCGTGTCTCTCTGGCTTCCCACTCTGGTAGCGGAACACCACCCACCCTTTTCTATTTTATGCTCTTGTCCAAACTCAGAACCAAATGGCTACTGCCAGAGCCAGGACTGAGAGCTGAAGTGTCTGAGGGGAAAGGGTTCTTCGGGGAACCTCAGGCCCTCTAGTTTAAATGCCAGCTCTTCTCTAAGATACTGTCTGAAGTATACATCCACAAGAACCCCAAAAGTACTCTGCCATTGAACACTGAGACTGAGTCTCTTGAAGCATCAGTAATTCTGGGATTGAAGGATGTGGCTATCCAATAAAACCTACTTCAAATTGCTTGGTGGGCTGGGCTACAGGACTTGGGGTCCCCACACAAATCTTCCCAAAGCGCTTCAATTTATCCTCACCCTCTAGGTTTATTTATAAACCTAGCAATGCTGAATATTCATATACATGCATATATATGTATATATATATACATACATATATATATATATATGATGCACTGTGGCTCAGCTACCTGCCCGCCTGCTTTTCTTATGTATTTACTTATGTCACGTTCACTACATTACAGCTATTTAAAGAGCTATAGACAGGGCACTCCCCAACTTTGGCTGTAGGAAACATTCACTGAGTGGTTATTTAGACATAAGTTCTATCTTGGGCTCCGATGACATCCAAGCAAGGGATGTAAAAATAAATAAATAAATAAATAAATAAATAAATAAATAAATAAATAAATGTATGTTAAACAAAACAAACCCCTGCTTTATCGTTTCTCCAACTTAATTATATGTGCACACATTTAGAATTTAAGAATACTTTTATCCTATAGATCTCAATTTCCAGACGAGTTATGTTATGTGCCCCTGAAGCCAGAAGCAATTAGTGGTGTTGGTACTGAGCGCCAAGATGTTTGTGCAATTTTATCCTCACATGGATAAAACTTACACATGGCTGTGTAATAGATTCAATCTTGTCATTTTAAGAATCGACAGGATTTCTCTGGCAGTCGTTGTAGCTACATTAAACCGAGTAAGTCCAACCGGTAGGCATCCAACTAGAAATGGCTCCGGGCTGGCATATGCCTGTGAGCCTCGGCTCAGTCACAGGCATGCGATGGCTCCCCATGCCAAGAGGCGCGGGTCCAGCCCCACAATTATAGGTGGCGCCCCCAGGTTTTGTAGTTTCTCGATGCCTTGCTGGGCCTAGTAGCTCCCACATCTGCTCAAGCTTCAGAAACCTGCAGCGTTTCTACAGGGCAGAGTCCGCCCACAGCGAAAACTGAAAGCAAATTTCCGCTCGCGGAGTCTAAACTTCGATTCCTGAAAGTTTTCTTCAGGGAATCAGAGGCGGCTTTGGGAGGACAAAGTTAGTGTGAACACACGAGGGAGGGACGGGGTGGCCTAGCTTGGCTGAAGGTGAAGCGCAGGCGCCCCTTCTTCCTTATTTCTGTCACCCCCTGGAGTAAGTGTGGGGCATCCAGCATGGGCTTCTACAGTTTGCACCAGGGGTTACAGGAGAAGCAGCCGTGGAAGACCTGTACAAACCCTTACCCATAATCCTCCGCCTGAGAAAATTTGAGACCAGATCACCTTCTCTGGGGAGGGATGTTTAGAAATCATTCTGAGCTGTCCCTTGCCCAGGTCTCTGCCCTAACTTCAAACCAGTTTAAATAACCTGGGGCCACCTACGCAGCCAACTTTCAGCTTTGTGGCCCTGTTGTCGGATGAGGGCAGGGCGTAAGCAGGGCTACACCTGGATCGCCTAGTCCTCAAGCCTTGAGAGGATGTGTGTGATTCCCACTCACGTGGTTGCTCAGATCCTTCTAGCTGGGCCATCTTCTAACTCGAGGTGCTTCCTTTTGAGATCCTTGGATTTGGGTCCAGCAAAGGTGCAAACAGCCCGCTTGGACTTTGGCGGTGGCGACTGCCAGTCTCTCCACGGGGCCTGTCCCCGGGCCGGCCGTAGTGGGTGAGTGATGAGGGCAAAGAAGGGCGCCCATAAATCGCGAGTGTCAGGGCGAAAAACTCTCTTTATTGTCTGCATGATGGATGGGCCCGGGAACGAGACACCAAATACTTCGTATCGCCTTTAAATGGGAACACATTTTCCGTGGCCATAATTCATGTTTTTTAAATAGAAAGTTTGAAATGTTGCCTATATTTCACCGGCACTGACATATTTATGAATCGCTCCTTGCATGCAAATATCATTATTTAAAGCGACCCGGAGAGCGCGCGGGGCGGGGGGGGTGAGGGTGAGGAGGGGGGCTGGGAGGAGATGCCCCTGGGGGGCATAGGAGTGGTAAACCGGGAACCTATAAATGGAGGGGGTCAATCTCCCTAAAGGGCAGATGATGGGAAGCTGAGAACGCACTGGGGCTTCACTCCCTCTGACAACATTGCTAGGCCTCTTGGATCAGCTCGTACTGGGACTGAGTGCAAGCAGAAGATAATTTGAGGCCAGGATCAAAGCTGAAGCCACATTTTCCAAGAAGGAAGTTAAAAAAAAGTTTAACAAACACAAGTAATAATAATAACAACAACCCAAGATGTTTCGTGTTCTTTGCCACTGTATTGATTTTATTGACTTTCATTCTGCAAACCTGGTACTGTGCGCTCCTGGGCGGGGCGTATGTCAGTACTCAGTCACCGCGCAGAGCGGGTGGGGGGGGACAATCCTTGGGTGTCACCGCACCCCCCTTCAGCTCAACATCTCCCAGGCATAACCCAGACTGCTCAAGACGCGGGGTACACAAATACCCCCCCCCTAAGCTGGAGGGCTTCAGTCCCGCCCCTTCTATCTGCCCAGCTCCAGCACCACTCCCGGGTTCCGCCTTCTCTCTTCCACCACTGTCAATACAGTCTCTTTCTCTCTCCTTTTCTTCTCTCTATCTCAGTTGGCAGAGTGCTTGCCTGGCACACAGGAAACAGAAGGCTTGAGCTCAGTCTCCAGTACTCCTCCCAGTCAGGCTTGCCTAGGAGGCGTCCTTCCTTGCCCACACTTTACCTGTGCGGTTGCCAGAGGTGCCAGTGGCCGCGCGGATAACCGAGAAAGGGTGGGGAGGGAGGGAGAGTGGGAGGGGCAGGGAGCAGGCAGTTGCGCCCACCCAGTTGCGTCTCTCCAGACCTGAAGCAGGGACGCGGGTTTAAGTCGCTCTCGGAGCCGAATTGCGCTGTACAGATCAGGCCCTAGGATGGGCGAGCGTGAACCCGCCTGCTGAAGAAGGGGCGGGCCCAGCAGCACTTCCGCTGGGGCAAGGCCCCGGGAGGACCCGAGTCCCCGCCCCCTGCCGCGTCGATCCGCCCCTTACCGCTGCGTGGGTCCTCAACTCTCACTGAGAGTTTTTAGGTCCCAGCCCAAGGCCTGGCCTGAGTCCGGGCAACACGGGAGAGCAGTGGCTTCCCTTTCCCACCTGAGTTCACTTTCGCTTTAGATCGTGAAAGCAGAAGGACCTAAACATCAGGAGACTACCCTGGTCGTACTCAAACTTGGGTCCTTTGGTGGACTTAGCTGATCTAGAGTCCTTAAATCTTCGTCTGGGATTCAACCATATGTCCCTTGGAATAGGTGGATCTGAAAGGCTCTCTCTCACCTTTCACTTCTGTTTTCCACGTTCCTATTTTTACTCAACTGCATGCCATTTAGTAAATTCACATCTCATTTATATCGTCATGTGTAATCATTTAGCCAAATTACCTACCGGTAAATAGTAGGTGGAATATGCTGTGGATGGGGAAACAAGAAACAAAATGCTAACACTTTCTGATAGATGGCTTTGTGCCAGAGCTATCAAAGAATTTTTGTATGAGTTGAGCCCTCGGAGCAACTCTCTGAGATAGGTGTCGTGGACATCCTATTTTATAGACACATTTGAGTACCAAGAGGAGAAATCGGCCATGCTTTCATCACACTGCATCCTTCTCTTCCAGTTCTGGGGACTCCAACAGCCCTGGGCAAGTGTTCTGAGGTCTGGGATGTTTGTCCTTTAGTTGTACCCATTTGAATTTGAGGTCAGTGCTAAGCCAGAGGAATGGTACAGAGGAATTGAGAGGTGTCAGTGGGGTGGGCTCAGCTACCAGCCTCCTGGAAAACTGACCTTTGACTTTTGAGCATCCTGGTTTCTCCCCTGATATCCTAGGAAGGGCCAGAGAGCTCTTTCTGTGTCAGAGTGGGGTGGGGGGGGAGGGGGCAGCAGACAAGGGGCATGCTTGGAACAGGCCCCAGCTCTCCCCACATAACATGGATGTAGTGGTCTATTCCTGTAATTATCAGATCTGTAGGTGGAGGCAGCCTGTCCTGCAGAGTGACTTCCAGGTCAGCCTGAATGAGACTGTATAAAGAACAACAAAACTAAGCAACAATAATAAAAAACCCAAATAACAGCAACAACTCCAAAACAACAACAACAACAACACTATGTCTGGAACTTGAGCACACCTGGGGGCTTGTTTCCCTTTTTGCTTAGAAATGTGTGTAAGGTTTATTTGGCTAGGTGGTAGTGGTGCATACCTTTAATCTCAGCACCTGGGAGACAGTGGCAAGTGGATCTCTGTGAGTCGGAGGCCAGCCTGGTCTACAGAGTGAGCTCCAGGACAGCCAAGACTATATAGAGAAACTTTCTCTTCAAAAACAAAACAAAAACAAAAACAAAACATAAAAAAATAAAAATCGGCTAGGTGGTAGGCAGAGGTTATCCAGACCACTGTGAGATCGAGGCCAGCCTAGCCTACAGGCCTAGTTCCAGGACAGGCTCCAAAGCTACACAGAAAAACCCTGTCTTGAAAAAACACATACACAAAAGGTGTGTGTGTTCCAGTTGTTCTTATCAGCACATCAGTCTGTCTCCCGAGTCTTTGCCTCTTGCCCTCACTCATCCCAGGCTCCCACTATCCATAGCTTCCTTTTGATTGCTCAAATAGGCCAGGCTACTTCCCACCTCAAGGATTTTGCTGCCACGCTTTGTCCTGTCCATCTGGCTCTCTTTTTCCTTAGATCTTCCAGGTGCACACCTCTCTTCATGCACACTTACATCTCCTGTAACCCTCAGCTCTCAGGATGTCCTGTTGAGACCCTGTCTTCTTTCCACAATGGTAAACTCCAACTGGCAGAGCCTGGAACTGTTTCTCCCAGGGATGAATGAAGATAAATAAAAATATAATCAACTATGCTGAATGAATGGATAATGGTGTCTCAGGTTCACTGCACTTTGTGAGTGGCACAATTAAGTGTCCTTACATCATGAGATGTTCTTGGTTTAGAGAGGGAAATAACACAAATATCATGAAAAATATGACTATGTTGAGTCCTTATATTGTAAATGCCAGTTAAAAGGATGCTGGAGGAGTTAGACAAGAGCAGCATCTTGGGCATTCAAAGTGGAAGCTGTGCGGCCTGACAGGGTGGAGGAAGAAACATGCCTCTGCCCTCGACCTCCTCCTACTGTTCGGCATATATATACATCAAGGTTCTAAGATTCTGCTGGAGAAGCTGCCCACACCCCATCCTGGTGGCCGCCTTTCTTTTGGCGTCTTCACAGATTATAGCAATCTCTGTTCAGTCCTTTCTATCTTCAGACAGAGCTGCCACAATAGCTGGCTCATTATTCTGCCTGTCCTCACATGCTCTAATCCGTCTGTCACACCTGCCTGGTTAATTTTCCTGATTACATCATTCCCTTGCTCAGAAACCTTCAGGGGCTCTCCATTGTCCACGAATAACATTTAACTCTTCAGAAAATACGGTTTCAGACCGCATATAAAAAGCTTTAAGCTGCATACCAAAGCTACATATGTTCACGTCAGTCAGAAAAATACTCAAATATATAAAAAGAAAATAAATGATGCCCCCTCTAGTTCCCAATCAGTCTCCTGAGTTACCCAGTGTGACCTTGGTTTTGAGTACACTTTTCCCTGCCTCAGGTCCTGGGGATTATGCTCAAAGGCCTGGTGCTCTCTTTCTAAATACTTTACCCTGTGCTATAGGCCCAGCCACCACTTAAAAACGTGTTTGGTGTGTGTGTGTGTGTGTGTGTGTGTGTGTGTGTGCACGCATGCATGCGCACGCTATAGTATCTATATGGAGGTCAGAGGATAACTTTCAGTAATAAATTCTTTTTTTATATTGTGTGAATTCTGGTGATTGAGGCCAGGTCTCCATGTAGCACTGCTTAACCCATGGAGCCACCCCCACTCCCATCACTTTCTTTGAGACATGGTTTCCCTATGTGACTCAGACTGACTTCCAGCTCGTGATACTTTGATTTGGCCTCCCCAGAGTTGCATTTGATGCCACAGCTGGCATCTTCTATCTTTTCTGACATGCTCACCCATGTCAATGGAGTTGTTATCTCATTGTTTACACAAAAAGATATCTATAGGGGGTGTCTCTGCAATTTTCTCATTCTTTCATAATAATAAATAGGTTATAGATATAAAGCTAACTTGTTTTTTTTTAACTTTTAAAAAATTTACTTATTTTTATTACATATACAGTATTCTGTCTGCATATATGCCTGCAAGCCAGGAGAGGGCACCAGATCTCATGATAGATGGTTGTGGGAAACATGTGGTTGCTGGGAATTGAACTCAGGGCCTCTGAAAGAGCAGGCAGTGTTTTTAACCTCTGAGCCATTTCTCCAGCCCCAGCCAATTTATGTATGTGTGTATGTATGTATGTATGTATGTATGTATGTATGTATGTATGTATATATGTGTAAATATATCTATATCTAAATCTTATTTAATATTCAGCTATTAATGGGTAAGTGGGTTATGACCATGTTTCTTTAATTAATAAAATCATGTGCCTATATTTTTGCAACCAGTGATTTTATTTCAATAGGATAGATTAACAAATTACAATAGTCTACACAATAGTCAAATTGAATTTCTTTGTCCTGTCTTGACGTGCTTTGTGTTTTTTTCTCCCTCCCTCCCTCCCTCCCTCCCTCCCTCCCTCCCTCCCTCCCTCCCTCCCTCCCTCCCTTTCTCCCTCCCTCCCTCCTTTCCTTTTTCTTTCAAGACAGGGTTTCTTTGTGTAGTCTTGGCTATCCCAGAACTCCCTCTGTAAACCAGGGTGGCCTCTAATTCAGAGATCTGCCTGCCTCTACCTCCAGAGTGCTGGGATTAAAGATGTGTACTACCATTGCCCAGCCCCTGTAGTTTTTCTTCTGTCTCCTCTTCCTGAAAAAAAGCTCTTGTCCCCATGTTCAACCAACTTCTAATCCTGCAAGGACCATATCTGATACTAGTTATGCTGTACCTTCTTCTTTCCTTCTCACCTTAACACTATAATGTGTCAGACACAGGAAGTGGTTTAAGGTCAGTGGAGACCAATCATAACTGTCTTCTTTCCCAACAGCCTTTACAGCTATCGATGCTATGAGATGAGCTTGTGGTAAATGGGGATCAGGAGAGGAGGCCAAGTGGGACAGGAATGCTGGGAAATACTCTTGAGTCATCATCAAAAAGATGTTGCAAATGGTTTGGCTCTTCCCACACTTCCTGTTCTCTCTTCTCCTATGGACTTGAAACATCTAGAGCTGTAGCCATTATCTTATGACCAGAAGGAAAAATCTAAGTGTACTGCAAAGAGAGCCTCAATCTTGTCATAACTGGGACATGGAGCCATCTTCAGTGTTTCCCCCTTTCCAACATCTTTCTTGGGGGACACAGTCTCTAGTTAGTTAGTAAAATTAAGGGGTTTCACATTTTCAGCCAAATATCTTGTTAACCTTCCCAGGTAGCAAGCCTTTCCAACGGTGTTATGTCATGAGCATGGTGATAAAAACAGGTGTTTGGAACCTATGTTAGAGACTTTCCTTTATGGGTAGGGTGATGAGAAATTTAGGTGAGAAATTTCTTCCATAGTCCCCAGCATTTGAAGGCTTGGTCCCAGTTGTTGGGTGTTGTTTGGGGAGGCCAAAGGAGGTATGGCCTTGCAGGAGGAAGTGTGTCACTGAAGGCAGGCTTTGGGAATTTGAAGATTCAAGCCATATCCAGTTTGCTCTCTCTGCTTTGTGCTTTTGGTTCAAGACATAAGCTCTCAGCTCTCTACTTCAGCCACCATGCCTGCTGTTCCCCCACCATGACAGATTCATATCCCTCTGGAACCATAAGTCCCAAATCAACCATTCCTTCTATAAATTACACTGGTCATGGTGTTTGTCACAGCAGTAGAAAAATAACTAATACAGATGGATTTTGAAATAGCCTCAGAAGCAGGCAAACATTCCTATGAGATGACTTTGGTATTTTAGAATAGTAGTTGAGTGTGGAAAAACCTTTAATCTAAGGCATTACAGTAACCTAGTTAGTTCATTATGGGCATTGCTGTTTCTCTCTCTCCTTTCACTTTCAAGTGTCTGCAACCCCTTCTTCTTCAGTGGGAAGCAAGGTCTGCTTCTAACTACTGATGCTGATGGCTGCATCTTTCTTCTTCCTGTCCTGGCAGCTGAGGCTCCACCAATGAGATTCCTCTGCTTCCAAAGTGGGGATCAGAGGATGAAGAATCATTTTGAAACCCTGTCGGAAGCACTGAGCATACAACAATGGCTGTCAATACATGGGGAGGCAAAATAGAGAGGGTGATTGCTGCCATTCATGTAATAATGGTGGTTGCTCAGGCAATGGCATAACTGGTCTTGTATACTAGCATGGTGAGCTCCATCTCCAGTTGTGTCCACTGCTAGTTCCTGCCCATTTCCCCAGATGGGTTGTTGCTGGGCTTCTCTGTGGTTCTGTGAACTTCGGATATCGTGATAGTAGTTCTCCTCCTCCTCCTCCTCATCTTCTTCCTCCTCCTCTTCCTTCTGTCCTTGGACTGTTCAGAATTAGTTTCTGTCACAACCAACTATGTCAATCGATTTATCACAGTCTGGCTCATTGGGTGCCTTCTAAACATGTCTGGTGGTGATTATTTCTAGATGTTCTGTGGGCTCTATCAGCCACCTTGGCCAAATACCTCCAACTTAGCCAAGCAATGACTTCCAGTGATTAGATATTAGATTCAGCTTGGTTCTGCTGAGCGGAGTGACAGAATCATACTGGATGGTTTTATTGCATTTTAATATCCATGGTATCTCAGGCACTACTTGGGGTAGCTTCAGGACACTGCACTGTCTACATCTTACCAAAGCCATTCATGGAGAGAACTCTTATCCCCACCTCCTTTGTAAATATACAGCTTGTCTCTCCTTTACTTTCATCTCTCCCTGCATGGCACACAATATGTCTGATTACAGTTTCTAAGCATCAAAAGACACTACTAAGATCAACCACCTTAGGTGATAATCAACTCTGATTGTTCCCAGCAAAGCTTAAGAGCTTAAGTATCTCAGGGTGCACACGAGGTGTTGGTTGAATGTTCCCTCCCATAGACCCTGCTCTGGGCCCAGCACCCCTCCCTGCCTCCATGTGAGCTCATCATGAGTTTCAGCCTGTGACAAGCTCTGGGTCTAACTGCTTAGATCCAAAAGATAACACCATTAGGACTTTATTTACTAGGTGTGTGGCCAGGTGAGGGTTTTGACCTTTGAACTTTCCATTTCCTCCTTGGCAAAACGGAAGTAATAAGGATCCCCACATCATATAGTCAGTGAGGAAATTAGAAAGAGTTCAGCACATGGCATGCCTGGCATGTGGAAAAGTGTTCATGGCAGCCATTACTGTGGTCATCTGCCTGCTCTTTCTGACCTTTTAACCCATGGAAGCCTGTCTGTGCCTCTTGTCTGGTTCTTAATTCTCTACTAATTGATGGTAACTTTTATTAGCTATTTAAATTCTCCTAGTTTAACTTTGGGCTTTGTGTGTGTGTGTGTGTGTGTGTGTGTGTGTGTGTGTGTGTGTGTTCAACTTCCCAATTAGATCTTGAAAGCGTTCTTTATATTCTCAAAACTGACTTGCAGGAGGCTAAGTAGAAAGCAGGCAGTAATTAATGAACACTTATTAAAATGAGTCATAAAATGTTCAACAGCCACATAGGCCTTTCATAGTCAGTGTCTCCCTTAATCCCTTAATCCTCACCACAATTCTTTTATGCATATACTGTTATGCCCACTTTTCAGATAAGGAAACTGAGGTATCCAGGGTAAAATTACTTGCCCCTCCAGGAATTCTCAAACTGTTTCCTTCTTGAACCCCATGCACTTTGTCTCTCTGATCTTTGTCCATGTGTCTGTGGGGAAGGACCTGGGTGATAGTGTATTCAGTTTGAAAGGCTGATTTTGAAAGAGCAAGGGCATGCACACACGCGGTACCTGCCACCTTTACAGCAGGCTGACAGAGCTTCTGTGGGACCACTGATCATCTCTGGGATAGGGGTGTGGGTGACTCTAACATTCTTCGTGCTCACCCATAGTTTCTACTATAAACATGCATTGTCTGTAAGAATAGGGAGCTAAAGATGTGACTTTGGTCCATTTACTTATTTAAAAGAAATGAAGATAGAGACCTAGTTGCACCTTGATGAAAAAAATATGGCCTGCCCGCCCTATTGGAAACTATTCTTTTCTTTTCCTTCCCTCCCTCTTTACTTTTAGCCAGGTGGGAAGTGCCCCTTCCCTGGAACTTATTAGTCACAGGTTTGAAATGCTGGGGTGGGTTGGAGAGGGAGAAGTGATGGGTGTGGGGTGGGAATTTGGGGAGTCTTTTATTCCCTGCATCTCAAAGGCTGTCAGGCTGTTGAGGGGTGGAAATGACTGGTAATTAGTGAACCTTCCCTGCTGCACACACTAAAGACACTTCACAGTCTCTGTGACCTCTGCGCCCGGTGAGGCTTTGTTATGTAGATATTCTTAATTGGGTGAGTCATGTACTGCAAACAGCCTAGGCAAGAGCTTTGTGGGCTATGCTGCTGTGAGGCTTCAAACCTGGGCTCCAGCTTATGCATTGGGGTAGGTAGGTAGGGTGTTGGCATCCAAGGCCCCCGTGTAACTCAGTATGCTGCAGGCATCTTTAGTGTGGACAGTAGTATCTTATGGCCTCTTCTTTTCTCTCTTTCCCCTTTTCCCAGTTTATTGGTCACCTGTTCTGGGCAGGTGATCAATAGATTTCAAAAGGACTGCCTACATTCAAGGGCTGACCACCTCATTGGGATGCCAAGAACAGACATGGATGGGCAGAGCAACAAAGAGCAGTAGGCATCAGTGTAGAAGGGGCATTTATAGGGAATTTCAGACCCTGGGTGGTCTGCAGGGAAAAAATGTGTTCATGGGGTGAGGAGGACTTGGGAAGGCCTCTTATGAGGGTGAGTCCCAGAACATGGAGACATCCTTGGGCCACTGTCACACCTAGAGCTGACCTTGGCTTACTTATCAGAGAAGAACAGTGCAGTGTGGGAGTGACTCCTAGAGTGCCACCTGCAGCTTTTCCAAAGGAGGGCACAATGAAAGGGGCCTCTTATCATGTTCTAAGCAGGACTCATCATTCCACTCCTATCTGGTACTTTGGTAAGTGGCACCGTAGTGGCTCCTCTAACCTCTGTCCCTGGAAGTCAAACAATAGACTGCCTTGTTTGCAGACATCCCCTTTAATCCCCTCTAAGGACTTTCTCCCTTCTGCTCTTGCCACTCTTCATGGGAGGCAGGGTGACAGCCCATGAGGACATTTCCTTGAGCCCTCTCCCATCTAAACATCGTCAACAAACTGATGGCTCTGAAGCACAAATGCCACCATTCCTGACCCCACATTGTTCTCTAAGCTAGGCCCACACAGCCCTCTCCATCAGGCCCCTGTCAACCTCTTTTGCTGACCGTATTGTCAAGGCCAACAGTAACTCCCACGTTGTTCATCCCTATGTTAGTTCTCTTGACCTTAAGTGTCCAAGACACAGCTGATCATTCCTTTTTTCTTCCTTAGTCAATAAAAATAACAAATAAGATAGTGAAATACCTATGTCTGCCCAGAGTCATCAGTTGTCATTGCCATGTTCTCTGCCATCTTTTGTTCTGAAGTAAACTTTGTTTGTTTTTGGTTTTTGAGACAGGGTTTGTCTATGTAGCCTTGGCTGTTCTGAGACTCACTCTGTAGAGCAGGCTGGCCTTGAACTCACAGAGATCCACCTGCCTCTGCCTCCTAAGTGCTAGGACTAAAGGCATGCAACACTGCTGCCCACTCTGAACTATCTCAAAGCTGCATATATTTTGTTGTTTATCCATAATTTCTTCATCTTGCATCTTTCAGGTCAATGGGTAGTTTCTTAGAAAATCATGGTATGATTTGTACAAGTAAGAAAAAAATCAATGTTATTTCAGTATCATCAATCCTATCTTCAAACAGTTCAGATTTAAATGTTTCCGGTTGCCTCTGAAATGCTCTTGAAAGCGTTTTCTCAGTTCCATTGTCCAGGCATGGATCAGGCATTGTACTTGGTTTCTTCTCTCTCCAAGATCTCATAGCCCAGGCTGATATGGAACTCACTATGTAGCCTAGGCTATCCTCAACTCATGCTGTTCTAGATCCAGCCCCCTGAGTGCTGCTGGCTTTACAGGTGTGAGCCACCATGCCTGATAAGAAGTTGTCATGTCTCTTTAGCTCATTTTATCTCCCAGATTCTTCTATCCCACCCTACCTCACTCACATTTTGGACAGCCTATCCCAGATATGTTGTAAAATATTTTACTTTCTATATTTGTTTTTCCAGTTAAGCATTTTGGCAAGAACAGCATGCAAGGACTGTATGTGAACACTTCCCATCTGATCACACCATAATCCACAATGCCAGGCCATTGGAGATGCTGCCTATTGATTGGAGTAGTAATTAAGAAATCTCTCCACTGTCAAGATGTCCCTTCCCTTGTAACTTATAATTAGTCATCTGTCAGGTGATACTTAAGCCTTTGTAAATGCCTCATTCATATAGTGCTCCTGAGAATCCCCTATGGCCTATGGCTGTACTGGCCATGACATAAGGACTCTTCTCTTGTTTGGTCCTTTATTGACTTAGAATTCACAACTTGGTTTGGCCTTTTCTTACCTCTTTTGTTGCTCCTCAGGCTCTGTGGGGTTCCCTAATCCTTCTGGTGTGCACTAGGGCCCAGGCTTTCCATTTCCCTGCTCCTCTTTTTTTTGGGCTTTGTATGCCAAATAAAGCTGAGTCTGCTCATACTTCTAGCTCTAGTCTAGATCCATCTCTCAAGCTCTGTGACAATCTCCAACTTCCAGTTTTGACTTAAAGTTTCAGAGTCCTCTCAAATATGTCATGTCCAGAAATAATATTATGATTCCCCTCTCCCTGCCCTACAGTGTTCACCCATCTCAATGCGACTGTTCCGTATGTCCAGTTGCTTAGCCCCAAGTCTTGAAGTCACACTTAATACCTATGTTTCTCATACTTTTCCTCTCCAGGCCATCCGCAAATTCAGTTGATATCTTCTTTAAAGTGTCTTGGTTATATATACTATCTATAGGATTCCTGAGATAGCCTGCTGTCTGGTCCCCCTGCTTCTGTCCTTCTCTTCCCACGGCCACTGTTAGCAGAGCAACCAAAGCAATCTTCAGAAAATGTGAGTGAGTCAGATCATGCCCATGTGCTGAAGCATAGATCCTAGTCCTAAGGCTACTGTCTCTGGCCCTATACCAGTAGTGCCCAGCATATTCCACCATGTGTCTTCATTTACCATTGTTTTATCTTTCACTTCAGCCACTCTGATGTCTCCCAAATGCCTTTGCCCCTGCCATTCCTGTTGTTGGGAACACCCCACTCCAGGTGTCCACACGACTCTCCCTTACTTCCTGCAGCTTTTGCTCCAATCCCTCTTTCTCAATGAGGCCTTTCCTGGTCATGTCATTTTATGCCTCCCTGGAGCTTTTGTCCCATACATGCTCTACTATTCTCCAGAACACTCCTCATCACATGACATTGTACTTACTATTTACTAAAAATGAGCTCTGCAAGGTTAGAAGTCCATCACCAGGGTTTAATTTAATGTTAGGCATGTAGTTTGAGATATATATAAAAAGATATATATATATATATATATATATATATATATATATATATATATATATATTTGAAGTGCTACCCAGGCTTGCCTTAAATTGCTGTTCTTAAATCATCAGTTTCATGAATTACTGGGTCCACAGGTACTTGTGTTTGTGAGAGTCTGCGGTGCTTCCTGACCACGGACACAATGAGACCAGCTGCCTCACGTCCCTGCCACCATGCCTTCCCTGCAATGATGGATTGACCTCATCCTCTCCAGCTAGTGCTTTCTGGTGGGTAGGTTGTTGCTTCTGTCCACAGGCTCATAGTCTGGAAAAGTAGGAGGAGACTTGGAATTAATATCAGAAAATCCTTCCTGAATTGTTGGGTGTGCATTCTTACTATTGCCATCTACATATTCTAAAATAATCTTTGTAAATAATTATTAAAATAAATCCCAGGGACAATTATTTGATTTCCAGGAATACATTTATTCACCATCATCTCTTTAGAGACAGAGAAATCGGAGCTCTGGGTAGTAAGTACAATTTGCAACTAGGCAAGATAAGTAGAGAGAAAATGAATATGTATCCCTCAGAGCTCAAAAGGAGAGGAAGAGCATTAATAGCCATTTCCTTGCAGATAGAACTTAGAAAATGTTATTTCTGATCCATCAGCGTGGGGCTCTGGGTGAGGAAAATGGCTTTAACGTGACAAGAAGCGATTAGATGTGAAATGGCACCTTTAAGTCCTCCTCCCGGCCTCCTCAGCCTGTTGTCAGTGGGATGCAGGACTCCTGTTTCTTAGTCATGATGGGATTAGCTGCTCATTTTCTGGTTATGCTGGCAAGTCTCCTCTATTCTCCAGGCTTTGGTTTCCTCAGTGAGCAGCTGAAGTAGAAGATTTATATCTCCCTCCCCTCCACCCTCCTCCCTTTCTTCTCCCACTCCCTCCTTCCCCATTTTTTTTCTTTCCTTTCACATTCCTTCCCTGGATGGTATCACACCCTGGCTTGGAATTCACTATGTAGCTCGGTCTAGCCTTGGAACCATGGTGTCCTCCTGACAGCCTCTCATGTTGAATGCTCATTTCCAAAGCAGCGAGTTTTGAATGTTTGCAAATCCTAATAACTGGAGGGGAAGGGGAACCTGCTGGCTGAACTTAACCCCCAAGCTCTATGAATTTGACTGAAGGTCTGAGGAGTCCCCTCAATTTCTAAACCATAGATCCTCTTTAAGTCAAGTTGGGGTTCTGGAAAGATACCTGCTCCTTGGAAAGGCACCTGCTCACTGGAAACAGACAGTTGGGCAGGGTTTTCTTGTCTTTGTTCTCCTTTCCTCGACAAAGTCTAACGTGAGCCTCTTTCTTCCAAGGCACTGATGACTCATCTCCTAAACCAGTGGAGACTTGGAGTGAGCTGCAAGTTCCAGACAACAGGCCTGCTGTGTGATTCTCAGTGCTGTCCTCAGGGTCCTTTAAACAATGCTGAAAGAAATGCAGATGTACAGCCATCAGCGGCCAGGCCTCCTTTTTCTTGCTCCTGCCACATCAATCTCTCTGTGTTTCTTGTTTTTTCATATTTTATTTTGAGATGTGTGTGTGTGTGTGTGTGTGTGTGTGTGTGTGTGTGTGTGTGTGTGTGTGTACTATGGATAGCTCAAAACTTACTATGTGGACTAGGCTAGTCTCAAACTCACAGAGATCTGCTTCTCTTTACCTCCCTAGAATTGAGATTAAATGCCTGTGCCACCATGTTCAGCTTTTTTCTTACTTTTAACTGCAAAAGTAGTATGCCCATTGCCACAAATATCACAGGAGAAAGGGCAGAAGAAACTCCTTTTCACCTCACCTTCCCCAACTCCCTTCCCTTCTCCCTGCTGTTGGATTTACATAGGAAACAACTACCTAACAGTTTGGGGTTCTGAGATGGGGGTCTTACTATGTATCCCTGGATAACCTTTGTGACCTCCCTGCTGCTACAGTCTCAGAGTGCCAAATTATAGACATGTATTAAGTCTGGCTCCCACAGAACTTCCTATGAACCAGGGCCCAGGAGACAGTTCAGTGGGTAAATTGCCTGCTGAGCAAGCTGAAGACCTGAGTTTGGATACCCAGCACCCACATTATACTGGCTGTTTTGTGTGTCATCTTGACACAAGCTGGAGTCATCAGAGAGGAAGGAGCCTCGGTTGAGAAAATGCCTCCATGAGATCTAGCTGTAAGGCACTTTCTTATTTAGTGATTATGGAGGGAGGACCCAGCCCATGGTGGGTGGTACCATTCCTGGGCTGCTAATCTTGGGTTCCATAAGAAGGTGGGCTAAGTAGGTCAGGGGAAGCAAGCCAGCAAGCAAGCAGCTCCCGTTTGCATCAGCTCCTGCTTCGGGGTCCTGTCCTGTTCTGAGTTCCTGTTCTGACTTCTTTCAGTGATGGACAGCAATGCTAAAGTATAAGCTCAATAAATCCTTTCCTCCACAACTTGCTCTTTGGTCATGGTGTTTTGGCACAGTAATAGAAACCCTAACTAAGACACATAAGCCTATAAGCCCAGTGCTGACACAAGGGGCTGGATCTCACTGGCCAGCCAGACTAGCTTAGTCTCAATGTACTCCAGATTCAAATGGAAATCCTGTCTCGAAAAACAAGACAACTGAAGAGGGCACCAAGTGTCAGTCTGTGCCCAATGCATGCATGTATACATGTGCACATCCATTTATGTACATATACTACACACACACACACACACACACACACACACACACACACACACACACGAATGATAACCTCAACAACAGAAGCCCAAACCCAGTAAAATCTAAAGAGAATGTGAGTACAGGCTCTAGGAAGAAGCATAGTCAATGTAACAGAAAATAATAATGAACTAGCATTTGCAGAAGGTGGCACCAAGCTAGATACTCTGATGGGACACAATATACATTTAAAAGATACTCATTCTCACTGAGGGACACTGAAAGTGTTTGGGAGCATCTATCCTCAGCTGCAGGCTCACAAGCTTAGAAGAGGCAATGCAAATAAACACCCTACTCTCTCTTGCATTTCTGCCCTTATCCCCTAGGCCTGAAGGTAACAGACACAGTATCAAGGAACATTTCATACGCACATGTCTAGTTGTTGTTGTTTTTTTTCAAAGCTGAAATTTGAGTGTAGAAAGCCTGAAGCAGAGGCTGGGGCATGATGAATGGCTGCCCCCATTTCCTTGAGAGCAAGGTGGCCAGGCTGGACACAGTTTCAGAACTGGCCCTGTCCTACTGTCTGCCACTAAGCTGCAATCTGAAGATTTAAGGAATCAGTTCCTGTTTGGCTGGTCCTGGCTGACCCCAACATCAACTCCCTTGACTAGAAATAAACAGGATCTTTCTTTGTGTCCCCAGGAAGGCAATGGAGGAAGAACTCCAAGGGGAATGGACCTTTTCTGCCAAGGAATAACAACAAGGGTGACAGTGGGAATACAATGTTTCCCCTCCTCCAGGGTGGCTAGGAAAGCACCCCTTTGTGTGCCAACCCTTCACCCCATGGACCCCGTTAGGGTGCCGGAGTCACAGGCTCAGAGGTCCAGGCCATGTTTGATTTGGACTTACTGTGTTGTGGGACTCACGAGTACATTCACACTTTCTGGGCTATGTACCTTCTTGGGGGTTCAGAAAACACAGCCATAGTGGTGGCACCTCTTATTGATAGAGGATTGCAGATGTCCATGGGCAAGCTGGATCATTTTTCCTGAAGGCTGTATGTAGCTAGGATGTCCCCAGTGAGACTGGGGAGTGAAGCAAAGCAGGAGATGGGAAGCCTGTGACTTTCCTTACAGAACAGGGTGATGAGAATCAAGAGGAACCCCAAGCAAGAGGAGGCTTCCACGATTCTCCTTCTTGTCTTAGTGCTTCAGGGGGAGGGGTGGAATTGGTTCCCCAAGAAGCCTCAGCAGGGCATGTCTCCCTTGCCCACTCTTATAAACTCCTTCAGTTCCAAAAGGATTGTCTGTTGACCTCTGGTGTAGGCTCCGAACCAGTGTTTATCCTCCCCCCATGCAAAAAGGAAGATCACTTCACCTAATGTCTCTTTGTTTAATCAGAGGGAAACAGAAGGATGTCGCCCTCCCCTTTCTGTCTCCTTTGGTCCAGGAAGATAGGATCTTTGTCTCTTGTTCCTTCTTCTCTCCCATTGTCCTTCCATTCTGCAGACCAACCAACCTCCAGATGCTGATGGAGAGAAGTGAGGTAAAGCCCCTTGTTTCAGCTTGAGCTTGAGCCCCTGACAGCTGCATCAAGGCACACCACCAACACTATCGTTTGAATGCCTGCATCCTCCTAAAGTTCATATGTTAAAACCTCAACTCTTTGAGTATTAGGAGTTGTGGGTCTTTGGGAGGTTACGGGGTCACAAGAGTGGAACCCTTGTGATGGGATTAGTGCCCTTAGGCTTCAGAGGGCTAGCTTGTCTCTTCCAGGGGCACAGGAAACTGCATCTGTCTGTGAACCAGCAAGTGGACTCTTGGCACACACAACCCGCTGGAACTCTATCTCAGACTTCTCCAGAACTAGAAGAAGGAGCAACTGCCCAGTTGTTAATTTGCTGTCTAGTTGACAGTGCTTGGTTATAGCAGCTGGAATAGTCTAAGATGATCACTCTGATCAAGAACATACTAAAGTCTCCCTCAGATGGAGCTCTCCTGGCTTGTTTCACAATCTCCCCATGATCCCTGCACATACCGACACTGCGTGGTGAAGGGGGCCAATGGGGAGGCATTTCCAGGCGGGCAAAACTAAAAACTGTAAGTCCTGGCAGAGGGTAGGAAATGATGGGACTATAGGAGAGAGAAACTCTTTTATGATATTTTATTTATTTATTTTGTGTGTAACACATATGCACCAAGGCCTCCCTCTATCCCCTCTATCCCTCCCTCCCCTTCATTTTGTGGTGCTAGAGATTGAGTCAAGCAAGCTCTTTATCAATACCCCCAGGCCTGTAAGAGATACTGAAGATCATTACGTCTTGGGCTTTTAGGGATTGAATGGGAGGCACCTGGAAGATTTGGGGTTTCACAGTGACCCCTGAGATTCTGTGGAGGAGGGAACAGCAATGAGACACTGTCTGAAAGGGAACAGGCTTTGTCCACTTTGGTGTTAATGGTTGACAGTGTCTGCATAATAGTCTTGGCTCAAAAGATGCAGCTGCATGTGGAGGAGGGGACACGATAGGGGTCCTTGTTTGTGCACAGACATCTACGAGTCACCTTCTGCTTAAGGTCCTTCTAGGCATGTTGAAATGAGAGATGGCAGGGGAGGACAGAGTGTCATGACTGCCAGGGAACTGAGCTATTTCTCCCCTGTCAGGCAGGGAAGGCAGACTCATGTGGACAATGGACCCTGCACTGGGGAAAGGAGAGGGAGTTGTCCTCAGGACACCAGGCCTTGGGAGGCTCCCTTTCATCCCCTTCTCTCTGGAAAGTAGTTCTGGTTTTGCCTGTGAGTCGCAGCATTTCCAGGAATCTTCTAATGTAAATACAGTCTGGTTGCATTTTCACCACTCTGCTTGGCTCTTCCTATGGGATGCATATGAAAGAGAAGGGCAGGGAGGCGAGCCTTCAGAGGTCAGCACTGCACATCAGCAGGCTGCCTGCCTAGCGATGTGTTAGGAAGAGGGCTGTCTGGACAAAACAAAATGCTTGACCACAATCATAGCTGTCATCATCAGTGGCATAGCTAGTGGCTTTTAAGTGTCATCTAGACACAGGGGACAATGACAACCAAAGCCCTGTGACCATTCTCTGGTATGGTGGTGGCAGCCACAATTATCTGTAGGTCTGCTGAACTGTGGTACCAGTCCTGAGAGTGAGGCCAGACTCAGTCTTCCCTTATCTAGTTGAATGACGTTGGCATCCACATCAGGGCTCAGGAAGTGATGCTCCACAGTACCGTGCTTGGTAGGCTGAGCATTTTGAACTAGAAGAGAAGGGGTGGGGCAGGGAGGTAGTTCAGCTGGTAAAGATGCCCATTTCCACTATTTCCAAGCCTGATGACCTGAGTTCATTCTCCTGGACTCATATGACAGAAGGAGAGAACCAACTTCTGATCTGAAAGCTGTCCTCCAACCTCTTCATGTGTGAACATGTATGTTATAATGGGTACATGCATGCGTCTGTGCACATATGTACATGTACACACAATGTAATAATAATTTGAAAAATGAAGGAGAAGGGAAGGCCTCGGAGCAGTCCCAGAACCAGTATCTTCCTGCCCTTCTATCTCCAGCCCCTTTTCTCTCTAGAAATGAGTCATAGTCACCAAGATTCCTAGAAATCAGAACTCCTCTCCCCCAGAGCAAGACTTATGTCCTAGACGTTGCACTTGAAGCCATCTTTCTGAGTGGGAGCTGGTTATAAAGAGGTTCTCTGGGCTGCCTTATATGAAAGCGTTAGGCCTGATTCTAGAGGAGTCCTGGCTCGCTCTCTGGAGGAGGCCACGTCGCACAGGGTCTTGCTGTGTAGCCTAGGCTGCCCTCCAACTTCTACTTCCCTAGTGTTGGGATTACATGTTAGTGTGTCTTTTGCTATCGGAGCATCAGTTTAGACCCTTATGATACATAAGAACTGGTATCCTGAGGGTGGAAGTGGGAAGGCAAGAGAAGGCAGGGAGAAGGTTCCAGAGGGAAATCAGGAATGTAGGAGTGTCCTATGTTGGATGTCCTGCCTGGGGGTGGCATTGTAAGCTTTGTGACTTCGATGGAAAGGTATTCTGGCACTCTGGAGCCACAGAACGCCATAGGTCGCAGTAAGCGTCCTGCTCCAGGGATAGGCTTCTCCATTGTAACAGTTCTGCATTCTAAGGAAGGTCTCACCCAAACCTCATACAAGAAATTTATTGGGAGGGAAGGATCCAGGAGAGTGGGCATCTCTGCCAGGATGGAATAAGACAGCGGTAAACTGAACAGGCACAGGGTTTTTATATAGGGCTTTTTATGGGCGTTTTGTTTTGTTTTGTTTTTTTTGTTTTTGTTTTGTTTTGTTTTTTTGTTTTTGTTTTGTTTTGTTTTGTTTTTTTTCAGTGACAAGATTTCCAGGGTGGGGATTGGTCAGATTTCAATCCCTGATCTCAGATTGGATAGATCTCATGCTCAGGGATTTCTGCTTGGGGTCAGGGGACAGATTTGGCGCTAGTGTCAGGGCCAAAGTGTGTTTCTTTTACTGGCCTCCTTTAGCCTTTGGCTCCAATTTTAGGGCCAGGGCATTTTTCATTGGCGCGCGTGCACTGAGAACAGCCACACACAGAGTAAGAATCAATAGCTCTGGTTCTTACAAAGTGTCTTTTCTCGCCTATTCATACTATCAAAGGCTTGGGGGTGGGTGCATGGCAAGGGCACGTGGAATGAGTAGGGGTTGTTTGACCTGATGGCACTTTTTAAGGTGGAATTCAACTTTCCTTCGCTTTCCCTCTCTCAAATGGAAGCCCCATCCTACCAGGAGCCCCTACCACTTTCCCCGCCAAAGCTGTGGAGGGGACTTTGGATGAAGAGGCCCCTCCTTCCAGCGTTGAAGGCAGTTATGTAACCCAGGTTGTGACATTCTGGGAAGGCCCAGTTCTGAGCTGGGAACTAACGGCTCTGATGGCTCACCCATGATGGAGACCCCCTTCACCCTGAAGCCTGAGTCTAATGAATGCAATGAAGTTCTGGGCATTCGGTTCTAGAGGGGCACCTCTTGGGACACAGGGACCGGGGAGGAACTGGGCAGGGGATAGTAGTAGTTGCAGAAGTGTGTGTGTGTGTGTGTGGGGGGGGGGTCCCCACGTTACGTGTAGCCAGCGTGCCACCTGTTGCGAGCTGCCCTGTGCGCCTCCGAGGTTCTCCTGCACTGGGGTCGACTCAAGCAAGAGGCTGAAGCGCAGCTGCGCACAGTTCACCGCGGCTGCAGGCGGCTAGGGCTTCCGCCGGTCAGCTGACCGCCCAGTGCGGAACTGCGCCGCCCGCCTTGCACAGTGCAGCCTGTCCCCGCCAGCATGGCTGGGCTCGTGGTCAGTGGAACTCAAGTAAGTGGGTCAGATCCAGCCCCATCCATGTCTCGGGGCCCAGTTGGGGTTGGGAGGGACAGCGGGGGGGCAGGAGGGGGACACAGGTCTCCAAAGCTTAACTTGAGTGCCTCTTTCCTGGGAAGTGGTGTGTGCAGGTGATGAGTGCCAAGTGCCCACACTTGCTCTAGGTTGAAGGTCAAACTCTTCTTTTGATTCTGGCACACTCCCTGACGGTGTGAGCAGCTCAAAGCTCTGCCTTCCTCTGTTCCTAAAGTCACACCGGTCAACACTTGGGAACTAACTTTTCCATGAGACCCATTACTGGTGGCTCGTAGTTTTCAGGGTCCACCAAAAGTGTTTCAGTTTCTTCTTTCACAATCCGTGTTTTAAAAGAATTTTTTGGTGTGCAAGAAAATGTTTTAATAGGCAACCGTTTAGCTGTTGATACCAGGACAACGTTACTGTAAAACAAATGGACTGATAATTTTTACAGAGGAAGGGGGCCCATGACAGCAATGTGCACAGGGTTACCAAAGTCACAATGAAAGCCACAATGTGTCTGCTGCCAGAATGATCTTCTTTTTCAAGGCTGGTGGAGGCCCAGGGTCCTTTATAGTGTTAATTGGTGAAGAGGTGTCACTAAGGCGTGGCAACACCGGATGGGAGATGGCTAGCCTCACCTGCTTTCAGCCATGCAGTTAGGTCTCCAGTGTTTGGGGCCAACTCCATCAGGACAGCTGAGCAGGGACCCTGTGTGTACTGAACAATGACTATTTCTCTTTTGTTCCCTCCTCTCTCATGAAGCAGTTTTCACTTTGCAAACTTCTTCCTCCACTCGAGAGAAACAGTTGTGAGTTTTGAAAGTTCTTCCTTAGGTAGTATCAGGGATAAGGGAACGGTTTTTCCTTAGAGGCCTAAGGATTTTACACATTGAAAACAAAGAATGCCAATTGCATGCACCCCATCAAACCAAACCACTGTTTCTTTCCCCAGGAGTCTGGCACCTTCCTCAATTGAATGCATTTATTGAGTGAATCCTGTGAATACTGAAGGCACCCTTCAGTTGTTGATGGAGATGAGCTGCATTATGGGCTCTCTGCTGCCTCTATCGACAGTTTTGTCTCCGAGGATTACTGGCTCTGCCTGGAGCCTCAGACAGGCACAAGTCTAGAGTTCAGGAGTGAGCCTGCCAACTGCAGCCAGCATGATCTCTGCATTTCCAGTCCCAGCATTCTCTGTGTGTAGTTTCTTCCAAGTTCCTGGAGAACTTGACAGTGAGGTTGAAACTTCCCCATACTTCCTTTTTCTTATCTTGTCCTTCTTCTCAAGACTTGACATTTCCTGCACCCCTAACGGAGTCTGCTGCACAGGGCTCCGGGCATCTGCTGACTTGTGGGTGAGAATTTTGAGCCCTGCTCAGTATTTCAAGATAAATTGCAGGGAGGGGCTAGGAAGGCCCAGGGTTATCCTGGGGTGTTACTGTCTCCTTCCATACACCATTTGGAATAGAGTGCCTGACTCTGGGGCTGGAGTATTTGCTGGCTAGCATCTGCTCCACACAATTTCTAACAGCACCCACTACGAGGCACAACACCTTGAATGTGCATGATTGTGACAGTTTCTTCTTAAACCTGTTTAACAGGGTGCAAGATGATGTTTCAATATATGTACATAGTGTGTAATGATCAGAGGAGTGACATTGGTATAGCTATTATAGTAAATACTTAACCATTTAGTTGCTTCTCCTAGGGACTTTCAGTCCTTTCTGCTGGCTGTTTTGAAACACACAATGTATAGTGGTTATCACCCATTGCTACAGTGTATTATAGAACATTAGAAGATGTTTCTTTTAGCATCTGTGCCTCTTGCCAGTTAACATTCTAGTAAAACTTTCTGTTCTCAGGCAGATCTTTTAATTAATTAATTAATTGGTTAATTAATTAATTAATTCTTTTTTGGGGGGGTGCTGGGGCTCTAACCCAGCACTTCTACATGCTAGGCAAGCATGCTACCATTGAGCTACATTTCTAGCCCTAGATTCTTCTTTTACTTGTGTGCATTTGTGTGTCTGTGGGTGCCCAAGAAAGAGTGCATTATGTATTGTGTTGGTTAGGTTTTTTTTTTTTTAATCAACTTGACACAAGTTAGAGTCATCTGAGAAGAGGGAACCTCAATTGAGAAAATGTCCCCATTAGACTGGCCTGTTGGCAAGCCATGGAGTATAAATGAATAACTGGAGTTCCTCCCTGGTCTCTGCTTCAGTCTCTTATTGAATTCTTCCAAGGAATTCCTCCCTTGAGTTCTTGCTTTGCCTTTCCTCAGTGGACTGTGACTGGAATATGCAATCCAAATAAGCCCTTTTCTCCATGAGTTGCTTTTGGTTAGTGGTCTTTAGCACAGTGATATAAATCAGATTAAGACAGATTTCCTGGAGCTGAATTACAGGTAGTTGTGAGTTGCCAGATATGGATGTTGCTGGGAACAGAACCTGGGTCCTCTGGAAGAGCAGCAAGTACTCTTATCTGTTGAGCCACCCCATCTTGATTGCTCTTAAAGGGAGAGGGGGAAGTCAAGGGGTTGACTATCATTTTCATTATAATGTAACTGCAATATTCACATATAAAATTGGATGCAACTTTTTCAGTAGAGAACATACATCCTTAGTAAAGGGATGATTTCAGTGCAAGGGAAAGATTTCAGTGAAAATGAAAACAATTTATAGAGCTGGCTGGTGACATTTGTTTGATGCTAAATTGCTGCTTTTGGGGCCTCCATGGGCCAGTGGCTGACATGCAAGTGGGACAGTTGGTACCATCCCATCATTTTTCTCTGTAAAATCTTTTTATTCATCATGGGTCTGACCTTATTTGGCTTCTCTTGGCTTGAATGCTTCATTTATATTCAACATTGCGTTTCCCCTTTTTCTATTATTGTATGACAGCTACAGTGTGTGGCATGGATGCAATTACAGACATAAATGCAAACTTGAAATTTGGGCATTGAAATCTTAGGCTCAAGAGATAATGAAAATAAGCAATCCTCTCCATGGGGATATTGGCCCAAAACAACAGCTGTTGATTGGGAGACCTCTCCACAACAGAGATAGTGCCTTTCATATGTTGTTTTGTTCCTGTTACACAAGTACAATGGTAATTATACTGCCTGATTCTAAAGGCTGTTTTGTGAGGATGCAAAAGATGCTGGGCACAATGTGATGGTGCTATCATAACTGCTTTTGGTGGTAGTTAGTGACAGTACCTGATAAGTTAAAAAAAGAGGAAGCAGGGGCTAAGGGTCACTCAGCATGCCTGCCTGCTTAGCATATACAAGGCCCTGGGTTTAGTCCCCAGCATAAACCAGGCAGGAGGAGCAGAGGCTGAAGGTCATCCTTGGCTATATAGTAAACTCCAGGCAAGCCTGGGCTACATAGAACTCTCTAAATGAAGAAAACAAAAAAGGAAACAGGTTCCAGAACATTGTGACTTATCCAAGGAAATAGCTAGTAGATCTCAACACTGGTATTCACAGGTAGACCCAGAGCTATGTTCACTGGGCAGAGCTCTGGTGATTGCAAACCTGGTCATAGATGGGGACCCTAGATAATCTGCCCTCAGTCTGACAAGTAGAAAACTTAACACATTCAGAAAGGGCCCAGAAGCAACTGTCCTGATGACTAGGGTGGGTATCTGCTCACACATTCTCACATCTTTCTCTGGTTTCTCTTTGGAGGGCTCTTTGACTATATATTTTTCTCCCTTCTTCTCTTTTCTCCTATGCCTTCTTCTCTTCCCTCTCCCTTTCTTCTCTCTCCCTGTCCTTTCCTTTTAACTTCCTTTCCCTTTCTCCATCTCTCTTCCCTTTTCCTTTCTAAGACAGGAACTCATGTAGCTCAGGCTAGCTTCAAAATTACTATGTAGCTGAGGATGATTTTGAACTTCCAGTATCTTGCTTCTACCTGCCAGGTGCTGGGATTACAGACATGCACCACTATGCCCAGTTTATGTAATGCCAGTGACTGGACCCATGCATACCAGGCAAGCATTCTTCCGACTTAGCCACATCCCCAGTCCTAACTTGATAAACTTTCCTTTGCCTGGTAATGATGTTCCTTCCTAAAATGTACAAGGTAGGAAAGTTAAAAGCTCAAATTTTTGTCCTTAAATTTAGTCTAAACAGAGTAATCTGTCAGACACAATGCCTTCTTGTGGTGGTGTGTTCTAACTTGAATGCTCTTAAGGTCCTTTTGTGTCTACATCCCTTGTCCCTGACATGAATGTTATGGGGGTAGCCATCAGTGGATTTAAAACCTGTCCCATAGGAGGAAACTCATGCTTTGTCCTGTAAATCTGGCCAAGAACCCAAGGTTGGTGAGAACTCTAGGAATGAACCTACTACTATTATTCTGCTAAATGAATATAATATCAAATGACCATCTGAATTCATATTTTCGTACCCATATATTAGGGTAGCTCTCAGATGTCAGAGAGGTTTCTTTGTGTAGTTGAAGGTGGTTAATGAAGAAACCCATAGCTGTTCAAAGTACAGAGAAAAAGTGTCATTGGAGGACTAAAATGGGACATCTTTATCACATTCTCTTCCCTCCCCTGGACACCAGGGACCATCAAGAAAGTGGGATTAAGTAGGGCATTGGTGGCACACGCCTTTAATCCCAGCACTCTGGAGGCAGAGGCAGGTGGATCTCTGTGTTCGAGGCCAACCTGGTCTACAGAGTGAGTTTCAGGACAGGCTTCACAGCTACACAGAGAAACCCTGTCTCAAAAGACCAAAAAAAAAAAACAAAAACAAAAAAAAACAAACAAACAAAAAAAAAACAACCCCCAAAACAAAAAACAGTGGGATAAATGGGATTAGGGAGGACTAGAGAGAAACAGTGTTGTCTGGATATGACAGGATCACCTTACTCATTATAGCAGCTGTGATTTACCCTTATAAGATCTGGACAAGACCAAATCATTCAGCATTCCATCATGGAAGGGGAGCCGAGTAGCCAACATCCTCTACTGAGGAACTGTGCATAGTTGATGGCTTCTGGGGGAGGAGGAAGAGTCAGCGTTCTTTAAGATGTGACCCCTGGTAGGTCATCCATGCTCCAGTGTGTTGTTCCACAGCTGGGAGTATATGTTCAACATAAATTAAAATCAAAACATGAAGCTCTGAGGAGGTGGGAGCTTGGGGCTATATCTGGGAGGAGTTGGGAGAATATGATCAAAATATAATTGTATGAAAAGGAAGGTGGAGAGAGTAATGGCAGTAAAAAGTGATTGCCGCTCTTACAGAAGACTGGGGTTCATTTCCTAGCACCCACATGGTTGCTGATGGCCATCTATAACTCCTGTTACAGGTACGAATACACTCTCCTGGCCTTCTTGGGCTCTAGGCACGAATGTGGTAAATATACATTCATGTAGGCAAAACACTCACATGCATTAAACAAACAAATGGCTTCCTCATGTAAGAACCCCAGAAACTGGCCATACTCCACCCTTCCCCTGCACCAGCTTGGTTGGGAGGATGGTGGGCATTTTACACACAATGGTAATAAGATGGGATTTGGTATTGATGATCTGGGGAGATTTTCTTGCTGAGTCCTGATTGTTTTTAGCACCTTGGGGTTCCAAGAGTATAGGTGTCCAACCTGTGGCCTGAGGGCTGGCTGCATGCTACCACTGGTAACTATGAATGAAAGCCAACACAAAATCATGAACTTACTTTAATTGTGATTTTGAATTTTTTTTTTATAACTCGAGTGTACAGTTGAGCATGAGTGCTACTGATAAGATTTTGTGGCAGTGTCAGAAAGTGGGACACTTCACATTGTGATTTCAGGGATTGCTTCTGAAGTTGGAGAAAAGGTTGAGGCTTGCTTGGTAGCTCTGCCTTGTCTGCTGTGAGGACAAGTGTGTTATCGTGTGGTTGGGAGAGGGAGAAGGAGAACCAGATGAGCAACTGTCACAAAGGCCAGGGTGGATGGCTGATGGCTGTGGTTATCTCCACATGCTCTTGACATCAGGTTACTTTTGGGCTTCTGCATTTTAGCCAATTTTAATCTAATTTCTATCATGCCACAATATGTCTGCATCAAGCTAACTATGCCAGGAAAGGGCAGCTGTAGGCAGAGTCCCTAAAAGCTTGAGGGGGATAGGTACAGGGTAGCCTTTTTGTTTTGAGGCGCCAGCCTTTAATGTTGCAGAAGCAATTGTGAGATCAGTGGCTCTGGGTTGTGAGTAGCTGGGTAATTTCTATTTCTGTTCCATTTACTATACAGGTGTCTTATGTAGGCCAAGACTGCAGAGAAATCCCAGAGCAGCTCGGCAGGGACTGTGGACATTTTGCAAAGAGGCTTGATCTGAGCTTCAACCTGTTGAGGTATGTAACCTTCGAGAGATGCAGATCAGGCCCGAGCCACCCATGTCCCTCCAGGACCTTGGGCTAGCAAATGCAAGGCTCCCAGCTTTGTGCAGGGTCTGGAGAAACATGGAACCACATCCTGCAGTCTGGTGCCTCTTCAGATGACTTGTTGGCTAGTCTTCTAGTAAGTGCAGCTAAGACCGTCGGCGTTTATGAGCATCATTCACCTCATGCCTGTGGGAGGGGCTTCCCCTTCTCACTTTGTTCTTTTTCTTTACCATGGACATCTTTGTACATAAGTCTGAATCCTTTTGGGGACAGAATAAGATGGGGCCATGAGTGTTTCAGGGGTGTTTAGCTTGGCTTTTTAAGAATGTCTGTCTCTCATAGAATGTATCAAATCACAGATTGTGTGTGTGTGTAGTGTTTCACTTTTGATGTTTTTAATATTCATGAGAATGCTCTTTCTCAAAGGACCACTATTGGAGTGGTTTTGAGGGGAGGGAATTTCTAGCAACTTTGCATCTTTGCCAAAGGTTAAGTGTAATGCTGTATGGCAACAGGTAGCCATTTCCTTTCTTCTTATGAGTTATGCTGGTATGTGGGCTTAGTAGACTAAAGTTGTGGCACTTGGACAGTAAGTGTTGGTGGGAGAGGTGGACAGGGGTCAGGAAGGCAGCTTTTGCTCCTGAGCTGGTTGCAGTTAGGCTGTCCTCTAAGTGTTATCTTGCCCTCTGCTTAGGATGTGAGCACCATTCTGAAAACCAGATATGTGCCTGTTTTTAGGCCTTAGAGTCTTTGAGTTTTCTGAATGCTGAGTGGGGAGACTTTGAGATGAGGAATTTGGGGGAAGATGAGTAGCACCCAGGGAACTGGCTCTCAGTAGGTAGTGGTGAATGGTGGCTTCAGTTAAGCTGGTGTCATCATCTAGTGAGAGCCTTGGAAACAGAATGGTCTACACTGAGCTGCATGGCACGAAAGGGTGTCTTGAGGGTGATGGGGGAGAATGTGCCCCTGTGTATCTGCTCCCTGTGGAAACTAACTATTGCAATGTTAGTACAAAAGGTGTTTAAACATCATTGCTGCCTTTAGAAAACTCCAGGGTGCTTTGTGGTCCCAGTGTCAGAGGGAAGACAGGGTAGGCAACCTGGAGTGAACTGTCTCTAAGACATTCAACCTTTCATAGCTCCTCTGCCTGGACTCAGGCAAGAGGTCATGTCCTTCCACAATGTCCTGAGTCTTGCCTGTAGTTGCCTGTGAATGTCTGGTGGAAACCCAGAGGTGGGTTCAAAGAGGCTTGGGCCCTATGAAGGAGGGTGTCAGTGGGCATAAGTCATGGGAATGAGAACTGTCATGTCTGAAGAAACAACCGTCTTTGTTTGTTTGGGTCCTGTCTACCAAGAGGAAGCTGGTTCTGGGGAGGCCTGGAGAAGCAGGCAGTGAGAAGGAACTTGGCTCTGGGGAGTGAGATTGAAAAATATTTCATATAGGAGAGGATATGACCATGTGCCCCAGATGTAGGGAAGTTTAACGATAAGCTGTGTGTAGTAGACTTTGAGGGGGAGTATTAAGGACAGGCAGTTTCCTTTGAGAAGAGGAGGGGATTTTCTGTGGTATTAACTTGGCAGAGGCCTGTTAGCTGCTCAGAACCCTGCTGTTGTCTGTGTTTTATTCTGTGTGAGCTCTGTGCTGGCTGGGATTGAGTTGGGGGCCAGGACGCAGGCAGGAAGGATGAGGCCAAAGACTTGTGGACAGTGTCTGTTCAAGAGTTGGCTAAATTGGGCAGAGTTACAGACCAAAGGGCAGAGAAACGTCAGCACATGAATTGGGTATCTTGGGTTAAATCACCTTTGACCCTCATTACTTACATGATTGGGGGTGTGAATGAAGTGGGTGGCATCATTTCTCTCGAGTTTAGTCACATACTAGTCTAACTTGCCTTTAGTCATGTAAAATCTAAGATGTTTTAGTTAATAAACTACCCTTTCTTTAAACAGTAAGACAGAGAGCAGAAGAATACAGAGAGAGGAAGAATAGTAGGCTGCCAGCTCACATGTAAAGGGTGTGGGTGTATGGCAGGAAGACTTAAGTGTGCTGGGTTTCAGGGGTCAGTGC
Source organism: Cricetiscus sungorus (assembly GCA_030556225.1). Classification (NCBI taxonomy): domain Eukaryota; kingdom Metazoa; phylum Chordata; class Mammalia; order Rodentia; family Cricetidae; genus Cricetiscus; species Cricetiscus sungorus. The sequence goes on along the minus strand of JANBXA010000124.1, from coordinate 2,328,564 downwards.
TGGCGAGATGCCTCCCTCAGGAAGGTGCTTGCTTTGCAAGCATGAGGTCTGACTTTGATTTCCTGAACTGGTATAAAAAGCCAAGAGTGGCAGTGTGTACCTGGCATCCCAGCGGCGGGGAGGCAGAGGCAGGAGATTCCTGGTGCTTGCTGGCCAGCCAGTCTAGATGAATTGGGCAGCTCCAGGTTCAGCTGGCGAAGGTAGATGTGGGAAGAATAGGAGTTTGGAGGTGTATCCAGAAGTAATGGGGAGTAGGAGTGAGTATGATCAAAATATATCATATATTGTATGTATGAAATTCTCCAAGAATTAATACAAATTTAATTAAAAAAAATCTAAAGCCCACAAAGTACCTAAATGAAGCTGGGCATGGAGGCCTGAATCTGTAATAATTCTAGTACTTGGGATACTGAGGCTGGAGAATTGCAGGTTTGAGGTCTGCCTGAACTACAGAGTAAGTTCAAGGTTACCCTGAGCTGCATAGTGATACCCTGTCTCAAAAAACAAAACAAAATGAAAGAACCCCTCCAAAACATTAAGAAATACAAATGTAGTAGTCTTATATTAAGTATCCTTTATTCATAGAAGTTTCTTTATAGACACACTCCTACCCCTACCAGGTCCGTGTGGGTTGTAGAACCATATTTCCTGGTTGATTGCCCCATGACCCCCTGTTCTGAGTTTGGCTCTTTTTTCTCCAAAACCAAATACAGTATTATTATAGACAGTGTGTACGTGTATGCATGTGCGTGCGCGCACGTGCGTGCGTGCGTGCGTGCGTGCGTGCGTGTGTGTGTGTGTGTGTGTGTGTGTGTGTGTGTTTCAGAGCAATGAAACATTTGCATGTCTGGAGGTTGTAAGATCAGCTGCAATTAGTGTGTTGGACTACCATTTGTTTTGGGGAAAGAGGTTCTATTCATTTAAATTTTAGTAGCTAAAGCCTATACGTGACACAACGTTTCAAAGCAACAGGCATACAAAGAACAAAGAACGGGACAGAATTCTCCACTCTTTGTCCTTTGGCCTCCTACTCCTGCTCTTCCCTCTTAGCTATATCTCAACTTTTGTGCTGAGTCCTATATCTAGAGATGTTCTACGGAGACACTAATGTGAATTTCATACTTCTGCCATAGCTATACTGAGATACATCTGACAGCTAAAATTGCATCTACTTATGATGTACAATGTGATACACATTTCGATATGGTTACCGTATTCAACCACACACACACACACACACACACACACACACACACACACTGACTGTCTAATACCAAATGGTCAGCTCTGAAAACATATATACAAGTAACATTATACAGAGCAAACAGGTTGTATTTATGTATTTAGAAGTAATCATACACATATACATATGTAATACTTAAAGAAAAAGAGTCCATGAATTTGAGAGAGAGCTAAGGAAGGTACATGGAGTTGGAGGGAAGATAGGCAAGGGGGAAGTGATATAATTATATTATAAATTAAAAAGGGAAATAATTGCTCTGTGTTTTATTTTAGAGAGCTTTGCAGTTTCAGCTCTTATGTTTAAGTCTTCATGTTGAGGAGACCATCTTGTCTCCTGGTGTGGTCTGGTGCCTTTGTGGAAAGTAGTTAACGTTGAGTGGAAGGGATTTATGTGTGGGTACTGTATTGTATTCCACTGTCTTTATGCTTGTCTCATGCTAGTACTGAATTGCTTTGGTAACTGTATCTTTGCAGTGTATTTTGAAATTAGGTAGTTTGTTGTCTCAGCTTTTATTCCTTTTGCTCAAGATCATGTGACTATTTGGGATCTTTTAAGGACATCTGGATTTTGTGAAAAATGTTGGAATTTTGGTAGGGGTTGTATTGAATCTGGCACTCATTCTAAGTGTAAAGTTCCTTTAACAACACATTTAAGTTATAGAAAACTCAGACTGTATGTCCTTTTACTGTATTGTCTTTAGTTTCTTTCAGTGTTTTATAGTTCGTTGAGTAGATCTTTCACTTCTTTAATTAAATTTATCACTAAGTGTTTTATTTTTTCTTTCAGTTAAATTGTAAATGGGATTGTCTGCTCATTCTGTTCTGGATTGTTGTTAGTGTATCGAAATGAAACTGACTTTTACATGTTAATTTTGTACTGGAAACTTGCCTGAATTGGTTTTGATAGAATCTTTGTGGCTTCTATGTGTGTGATCATATTGTGTGTAAGTGGAGACAATTTTCCTTCAATTCTTTTGATTTAGATTCTCATTATTTCTTTTTCTTGCTTAATTTCTCTCTCTGGTTGGGATTTCTAGAAATAGACTGAAGAAAAGTGACAAGGGTGAGTATCCTATGTGTGAGGAGAACCTCCTAGCTTGTCACTATTCAGTGTGATGTTTTCTGGGGCCTGTCATATATATATGTTAAGAGCATTTTTCCCCCGCTGGTCTGGTCCCGCCACCCCGCTATCATGCCAGCCCCCAATAACACGCTGAGACTCTGTATTTGATACAATCCTGTTGTCCAGCTACTATTACTGTTTATGGGCTAGCTCTGTCTTAATGATTAACCCATTTCTACTTATCTAAGTATTTCCACGTGGTCATCTTAGCCGATCTTGCTTCCTCTATGCTCTACATGCTGAACCCTCCTAACTACTTCCTTTTTCCTCCTTGTCTCCTAGCCCTGCCTATCTTACTTTCCCATTGGCCACAGTGCTTTATTAATTAACCAGTATGAGAAACATATTTACAGAATAACATCTCCCATCATATATAGACTTTATTTTTTCTCTTAAAAAGATCTTAGTCACCTGTAGGTTCAGATTTTCGGTGATGTGGTATTCAGTAAAAACTGTAAGACTGTCTTTGGTCACTACACAAAATTCGTGGATCCCTTGAAGCTCCTGAAACCCTAAACTCCCAGGCTCCAGGCTCAAGACACCTGTGTTCACGCATAAAGACTGCGTTTACAAGCTCTAATTACTTCAGGGTATTGGCACCTGCTTGTCACTTAGTGACGAACCACATCACTGGCTTGCACTATAGTATTCACACTCTTCACAATGATCATGGCTGTCAGGGGCAAGTTTATTGTGTGGTTGGATAGTTTTTCATCCCTTTAAAAATTCTCTTGGGCTTGATGTGTTAGTTTTTGTTTTATCTTATTATATTTTATTTTACCATATCTTATTTTATTATTATCCCTTGGGAGCTTGTTTGTTTTCTAATGAGAGACATAAAGGGGTAGATCTGGATGGGAGGGGAGATGGGGAAGAACTGGGAAAAGTATGAGGGCAAGCTATAGTTAGGAGATATTATGTGAGAACAAAAAAAATTACATTTTCAGTAAAGGGAAAAAAATCTCCTCCAAAAAAATGTTTAACTTCTTTTTGCATTTATTTATTTGGGGTGTTTGTATATGTGCAAGTGTGTGCATGCATGCATGCATGAACCTGCATCACACCATGAAAGTGGAGGTCAGAGGATAATGCCTTTCACTCTGGGGGTTGTCAGACTTGGTGGCAATCACTTTTACCTGCTCAGCCGTCTTGCCAGTCTGTGTTCGACAGTCTTGTTTAAGAACTCAGATCTTGGGGTTGGAGTGATGGTTCGGCAGTTAGGAGCCCTTTGCAGCTCCTGCAGAGGACCTGAGTTTAGTTCTCAACATCCAAAGTTGTTCACAGTTGCCTGTAATTCCAGCTCCAGAGGATCTAATGCTGTCTTCTGGCCCATGCAGACACTTCTCCTCACAAGCACACACTCGCACACATAATTAAGAATAAAATCTGTTTTTTCTAAGGCAAGATCTCACTAAGTAGCTCTGTGTGTCCTATAACTCAATATGTAGATCAGATTGGCTTCCTCCTGAGATTAAAGGCCTGTGCTAAAAATAAGCATAAACTTTAACTCAGATTTTTGTGGTCATCATTCACTGTTTAATTTACATATTAAAAATTAGTTTATTTTTGGCAATTTTGTAGATGTCTATGATGTGTTCTGGTCATACTTATCACCCCACTCTCTCTTGTCCTCTCCTATCTCTATCAACCCCTTTTCCTAACAAGTCTCCTCACTCACTAGTTTATCTTTTTTATTTGCATGTTTTTGTTTTGTGGCCCATTGAATTTGACCAGGGATGCCCACAAATGGGCTTGGGTACTCATTGTTCATTGGAGCATAGGAGACTCACCACTGGTTGTATTCCTGAAAACAATGATGTCTCCTTCCCCAGGAGCCATCAATTGTCAGTAGTTCTCCAGGGAGGGGCTGGTGTAAAGTCTGCATTGTATGGATGTACATCATGTCGGTACTGGATTTATTGAGACTTCCTTATAAAAGGCACAGAATTTTGTTGAATGCTTTTTTTTTTTTTTTTTTTTTTTTTGCATCGGAGGTGATTATGTAATGTTCGTCATTTGTTGTTTTAGGGCTATAACATTATTGATTTGTATATGTTATACAAATCCTATCCCATAGTATATGAGCCTTTTAATGTGCTGTTGAATTAACTTTCTGGTATCGTTACAGGTTTTCAAACATGAGTTTATCAGAAACATTGGCAATGTTTTTTGTCCAATTGTGGTATAGAGGCAATGCTGGCATTGTAAAATGCATTTAGAAGTTTTCTCTCCTCTTCTGTTATTTGAGACAGTCCAAGAAGGATTAACATGAACCTTTTCCTTTTTGGTAGTGAATCCATGAGACCTTGGGCTTTCTTTTGGGATTTTTGTTGACTTAATTGCCTGGCTTGTTATTGGTCTGTTACAGGGCATCTCCTCACAGATGGCCAGGTTTAAACTTAACTCTTGCTAAGACGTTAAAAAAGAGGCATCAGTCTTTAGATAAGCACATGAGAATATCCTTCTGCATTGTTCTGTTATTAATGATCATCTACATATACTCTTCATTGTGAATCACCTTTGGAAAAGAGTGCAAGGAGACATAGGTCAGTGACTCTGAGTTTAATCCCCACACTGAAAAAGGCCTGTGGATGGTGTTCTAGTTATTGCCCAGCCTGCTGTTCCATTGCTGTGTTATCTAAAAATTATTCTTTAAGGATACATGTATGGATACATACATAATACATGTTTATGTATACAACAAACAGTATGCAGCGTTCTATTCATTTTCCTGTGGGTACTTATTCATACTGGCAGAAAGATAATTACAGATTTTAATTTTCTGAACTTTTGCTTGATGGTATGGTTGTGTTCTTCAAATTCTATTACAGCTATGGTCTTCTGTATTTATTAGCTACATATAGTAACTCCATCTCCCTCTCACTTGAGATGTCCAACAAATTGGTTAGTTCTCACTGATGAATTGTGGTTATAATGTTTCAGTGAGTCTTTGTGGAGGTTAAAGTCTTTGGAGCTACTATGTGTCTTATCAAGTTGTATGTTGGAAATGGAAGCAAGAGAAGAAACCCAAATGAAACCTTTGTCTCCCTTAAGAGGCCCAAAGGTCCCTGTTTTCTGAATTTCAGTCTGGGTTTGATTCTTGAAATGGATGGGAACCAGGCCAGCTACAGGAATATGACCCCGGTGAGCTCTTGGGGCATAATTTCCAGAACCAGGTCCTCTTGCCTACCTTGGAATGAGAGTAGAGAATATGGAGAGTTAATTGGCAAATAGCCAGGAGGAGTGGCATATTGCACCTTGAATTTGCATGCATTAACAATCACATGCTAACATCTGTATATGTGAAATACTTAAGATTTGTTTGTGAAGGTTTTTTTTTTCTTAAAAGCAGTGATAATCTATGTAGAAATATTGGAACACCCAGGAAAGTAAGCAGGAGACAGTTTTTTGACAATCTTATCAATTATATATCACCATATTTAGCATTATGGTTGTATGTTCTTTCTGGTCTTTCCAATGCCACTAGAATGATGCATGTGTTCAGATTGTGTTGGAAACACTTTCTTATTTTGGTAACTGTTGCGTAATAATTAAAGTTTTTACATTTTGGGTGTGTGTGCGTGCGTGTTTGCGCGCGCGCACGTGTGTGCGTGTGTGTGTGTGTGTGTGTGTGTGTGTGTGTGTGTGTGTGTGTATTTTTGGAGGTCAGAGAACAACTTGCCACTATCTCCTTCTACCATGTAAATTCTGAGGCTAACACTCAGGTCATTGCTCTTGGTGGTAAGCATCTTAACCCACTAAGCCATCTAGTAGGTCTTTATATAACAATTTTTGATGGTATCTTAAACCATTCCTTAGTGTCAGACAGTTAGGTTGTTTCTAAATTTTCCCATTATACGTAGCTTAGTTATAAATACCCTTACAATGTTCATTAATGAGCATATCTCTGCTGAGTTACTTTGAACATATTCCTAAGGGAGCGCTTTGGTACAGATGCCAGGTTGCCCTCTCATAAAGTCTATGAATGCCTGTTATCCCAAAATTTCCCTTGAGCAACCTCCTGTACTACTTCACAGTTTATATTAGAGAAGAGAACCCTGTGTCTTAGTCAGTTGGCTTCTGGATCTGCACAAGGCAAAGAGAGCTTTTTGAATGAGTTGCCCTAGCATCAGTTTTCCCTTCTGACTGGGGCAGGGGTAGAGTGCCCCTTGTGGCCCGATTCCTCTTCCCCAAAGGCCCTGAATGGTTTCAGAGGGGCGCAGCTTAGCTTGTTGAGCACAGCAGGCAGAGCAGAGCTCCTGTGGTAAACAGTGATAAATATGCCTGTGTCAATCTGGCAATAAAAGTAAGAGGGTTTAATTGATCTATGGCAACAGGAAGCTTACGTTTTAAAAATTAAATTATTTGCAGTCGCATCTTATTTAGCATCACTGATAAATGTGCTGGGTGGGAAATTGCTTAGAAGAAATTTTCTGTTGGGAAGTAGTATGCTGCTCTCTTGCCTTCTGCCATGAGGGGTAGAACAGACTGGGGGACAGTTTATGTAGTTCCAAGAGTCAGTGGCTCTACCCTCTCTGTGAAGCCCAGCTGCATGCTTGGAAGTAGGCATCTGGTAACTAGATAGTTGGGCAGTAGTAGGCCAGTTATCTTGGGAAGATGGGCAGTGAATGGCTTTGGGGTTAGACACTCTGGCTTGAACTCCCATTCTGACTTGACTTGCTTCTGTAGCTGACTCCATGTTTTACATACTAAATATTAAGTGTTATGTGTAATATTCCTACTAAATTGCTTGGGACATGCTAGGTCTTCAGTAAGCATGGCTACTGATCTTGGCAAAGAGGCTTAGAGAGGCTGGGTTCATCCCTCTGCATTCTGTAGTTCTGGAACTCTTCGAAGGCAGTGAGGGTTTCCTGTCTTTCAGCATTCTGTGTTTGCATTTCTCTGTGTTCTTTGGGATGGCCACTGGGCAGAGATTCTAAGAAAGTCAACACTCTCCTCTACTCTTATTTAAGTCTTAGGTTTCAAACCATTAATGAGTATGCTGATCAATTTTGGACATAGATTTAAGTGAGGGATAAAATCTATGTTGTAAGACTTTGAGACTAATTTTTATTTGAGCATAGCCTAAGCTATCCTGTTAAAATAACGTGGTTTCTGATTGCTTCTAATATTTTTCAAGTTAAACCAATTCATATCATATATTTTGAATCCCTACCAATTAGGAACAGGTCCGGTAACAAATTCTCCACCTATACCACCCAGAAGATGAGCTCATGAAACATTAGCACTGGTCTTTGTTAAATAGTGTCTTTATAGTTGAGGGTCCTGTACTAATTACTTCTGAAATCCAGGTGTCAGGTCTTTCCTGGATCACACAATGACCTTGCATGGGGTGATGTTAATGAAGATGGACTATGACACTGATAGTGTGGTATCACCAATAAATTATTTGTGATTCTAAAGACCTGCAATGTTCTGCATGTGTTGAAAACAGCATCCCTCTGAGCTGAGCAATACAGGTAAAAATGACAGGACACACAAACTTGTTTTGTTCTAAGAGTTTATTACTGATCATTCAAGTGTCTCAGCCATCAAACAAACATACACTCAAAAGACAAAGTGCACAGCCAGGTGGGTCACATGTAACACCTCAGCGTAAGAGCCTGATTTGGTCTCTTCCAATACTTTCTGGAATGACTCACAGAAACAGAAAAGTGGCTGCATTAAGCTCGGAAGGGCACTCAGGGGCAAGTATCAGTCCCATGAACGGTTGCCATGGTATTTTACTCTTGTTACTTCCTCTCCAAGGCTTCCTGGCTTTCTGCATTTCTACCCACTGGGCCCAGAAGGTAGGATGTTGGGCCATAGAGGGACAGACTGGCTTGGTAAATTGTGGGCAGCCAGTGAGAATTATGACAGGCTGTAGGTTATTTCTGAGCTTCATTTTCTCAGGGATGACTCTGCTACCTATGACTTGCAGGAAGTGCTTTCACCAACCCTGCTTCAGTATTTCCTGTAGTAATTGTCCTTAGAGTTAGAAATTCCTAGAATTTTAAGCATCAACTTTTATTTTCATTGCAACCATTTTTCTACTCTGGAACCAGGAGTTGAGGACTCAACCATTTTTTCTGCACTGCTGTCTGTTCAGAGGGTGTGATTGTGGGGTGTTAAGGTATCGGTGGTGCTGCCCTTTATGTTATATGTTATACCAGGGTGGCATTGGTGATTTGGGGTGGGCAGGGTCGGAGGAAAGATCAGAGCCTTTAACCCTGTTATATTTACTTGTCACTGGGCCTCCAGATTCTCCATCACAGACTTTGCTGTTGCAGGAGGTAATTTGTTGCTGCAGCAAAGGTGATGGTGATGGTGGTGGTGCTGGTGGTGATGGTGATGGTAGCTCTACTGCTACTAAGTGCATGAGGTTAGGGATGCTAAATGCCTTGCTGAATGTGTTTATCTGGGACAAAAAAAGAACCCACTCATTTCCCCTGCATGTGTGTTCCACTGAGGATCTGTGGATGCTTTGGAGACAGTTTTTACAGATGGGCCTCACGGTAAAACAAATTTGGCATAAATATTGAGATGTGATTGGTTCTCTCTCCATGGAGTCCTGCAATGGGGAGTTGAAAAAATGATTTTAGCAGTTATGTTTATTTTCTTTTTATAAATTTTATTTAAATTAGGAACAATCTTATTTTACATATCAATCCCAGTTCCACCTCCCTTCCATCCTCCCATGCCTCCCACCAACCCCCCAGTCCATCCTCCCATCCACTCCCCAGGGAGGGTGAGCCTTCCATGAGGGATCATCAAAATCTGTCAAGTCATTTAGGGTAGGGCCTAGGCCCTCCCCCATATATCTAGACTTAGGGAATATCCCATCATGGGGAATGGGCTCCTGAAGTCCGTTCATGCACTAGGGTTACGTTCTGGTTCCACTGCCAGAGGTCCCATAGACTGCCCAGTCCTCTTAGCTGACACCCAAGTTCACAGGGCCTAGTTTGGTCCTATGTTGATTCCCCAGCTGTCAGACTAGAAGACTGTTTTTGTTTTTGTTTATTTTCTTATTAACAGATAGCAGCTAACATTATGCAGGCCTTACTCCTTCCAAGGCTGGGCAGAACACTTCCCATATGTGTTCTACCGTAGTCCTCCAAAATTCTCCGGATGAAACTATTAGAACCAACACTTTCACTCATGAAGCAACTGAGGTTCAGGGAAACCTAGGTGCATGGTTTGTTTAAAAAAATATGAGAGCTGGGATTCCATGTGCCTGGGTCTGGCTTTGGTTTTATAGTTACTCTAAACTGCTTTTATGATACAAACTTGTTCTTCCTTTCTTTCTTTCTTTCTTTCTTTCTTTCTTTCTTTCTTTCTTTCTTTCTTTCTATCCATCTATCTATCTATCTATCTATCTATCTATCTATCTATCTATCTATCTATCTATCGCACAAGGGCATAGCATGACTTCTAAACTCTTGCTTTCCTGTGGGAGAAAAGTTTCATTTTTTCTGGTTAAATCCCCAAAGTCAGTAGAAATTGATATAGCAGCATTTCCAGTATATCCTCAGGACCCCAGAGGCCTCAGCCAGAGGCCTTTCTTTTCTCCTGCTTTTCTAGTTTGGGAATTTTGGTGCAGCAATACCCAGGATGCCCAGGTGGGCCCAGAAGCAAGGGGTCCCAGAGGATGTACCCTGGGATACATTTCTTCTCCACTTGGGCTGCACACCTTGGCCTAAGTCCAAAGTAACAGACATGGAAAAAATGATTCAGCCTTGCTGCCCCAGTCCTGCAACAGTGGATAAGACATGGTGTGTGTTCACTTGTACATGGACTCACACTCACGTACATGCCCTGTCTGGAAAGCCTCCTTTGTCTCCTCAGGGACTGACTGTTGGTGATTTTAGCTATTCCATGTTCCCGCATGATGAAAGGGAGCCATTATCCTCTTTTTGCTTGGGTGTCTGTGTTTAATTGTAGGAATATAATAACAACAAATTCTCCCTGGCTGAGCTTTTCGTCCCAGACGCTTTCTCTTTCTTACCTCGTCCCTGCTGTAGTACAAGGTCACATAGGGAGTAGAATGAGGTACATCACACAGGTCAGGTTTTCTTTAGGATTGGAAAAAAGGGCTCCACCCTGACCCATCGTTATGGAGATCAGCTGTGAGCCTCCCCATCTCCCCCAAGCTTGTCTCTTGACTTTACACAGAACCCATTCTTCATTCTCCAGGATGTCTGCTTTTTCTCTGGTTATGCAGAAATAAGAGATGGGCACGACACAGAAGACCAACAAAAAAGGTTTAGAAGAAGAAGGAAAAAAAAAAAAAACCCTCAACCATTGTTGAGACAAAGCAAGACTTACTAAAAACAATTGGGAGAGCAAAGGGGGTTTCTAGCCCCCACACAGCTGGTCGGTCTCCTGCTTCTGGAGAAGTATTTTTTAAGAAAATGCACTATTGTTAAAACTTTTTTCCCCCCGTTGATGGATTTATTTATAAGGTAGAGAAATATTTTCCCCATAATTGGGTAACTCTTAATAGTAGCAATTGCATATTTATCAGTGTGAGGGGCTGTTATTAATGTAACTGTCAGGCCCAAACACATTTCTGCATTAAATCCATTTAGTATGTGCATTATTCGGGCTCGAATGTCACCGGGACATCAAAGCCCCGTAGGCATGGAGAGCTCAGTGCCCTGCTGCGGCTGCCGAACAGGCCCTTGATCAATAAATGTAACATGTTAATGCAGAGCAAATAGAATAAAAGATTTCTTTGACAAGACATGAAAAATCACCTTGTGGCAGCTGGCATGTGATGCATTTCTGGGGGAGACACCAGCAAAGTTGAGCTGACAAGTAAAATGGGAGATGATGGCTGGAAGGTGCTTTTGTTTCAAACTTCTTTCTTGACCTGTCAGGTTTTGAAGGCGCCTCAATGGCTCTTTTTTGTCATGTGAAAATTGTAGTCTTAGGTAGTTATGAAGCAGTTATCTCTTCTCAGATTGTGAATGCTGCTGTTTAATTGATTCACTTAGCATTTGAAACTGTCACGCATTAATAATTGCAAAATCCTGTAGATACTGCGCACGGAGTGTGTCACGCTTAAATGTGTAGTTATCAGAAAATTAATATCCTTAATGAACCAGTGCTTTCAAACTAACATTGCATGAAATCTCTTTTGCCCTTTCATTTGTGGAAGCCACATCCTCCAGTTTGCGGAGAATCACCTCTCGACAGTTTGCTTTCTTGATGCCCGACAAATGCCAGCTTTGCTGTGGGTACATCGCGTGCTCAATGACAATAAATATAGTAATTATACTGGAGTTAGTAATTAACATAATTGTAGTCAATTACGACAAATACAGTGCAGCGCTAAATAAATGAGAGGGGGAGAAATTAGCAAGCTAATTGATTTGTCTTTGCTCGGCTTTCTATTATAACTGGCAGGGCTGTTTTTCTTGGGGTGTTGTAGAGAGGAGGGGAAAATCCCCCCCCAGGATTGTTTACAAATAACCGATTTTGTTTTGAAGCCGTTTTGTCTTTTGACTTATTATACTTCACCCCTACTCTGTTTAGCAAGGAGAAAAGAAAGGGAAAAGAGAATTTAAACGCCAAGGGAGCGTTTTTGCTAATTTAGCTACATTGAGCTGATCGCTGAGTCTAAGGCAAGACATGATTTACCTTTCCCTACGGCTTGAGGAGTTACATTTTTTTTTTTTTTCCTTTTTAGCTACTGCTTTGGTAAAACAAAGTATTTTTTTTTTTTTTTTTTTTAATGTATATGTGTGTGGGTTCTTAGACTCCACCAGAAAGGTTGTGCTTTACCAATGTGCTTTTGGCGGCAGCGGCGGCGGCAGCGGCGGTGGTGTGTGTGTGTGTGTGTGTGTGTGTGTGTGTGTGTGTGTGTGTGTGTGTGTGTGTGTGTGTGTTGCAAGCGTGTGCTAATTTAATAAGTTCTATGATGTTGACGGTGTGGGAGAAATGGGCATCTTTTGCTTAATTCAGTCTGCCCCGGGTTCTTGGTTACCTTTATTCTTTGGTAGCCTTGGAAGAGATAGAAAAAAAGACACAGACAGGATTGTTGGAGAATGCAGAGGAGGGGCTCAGCCTGGGACCCCTGTTCATGTTCTCTTCTCTGCCACACTTCTGGGCTGCCCGGAAAGTTTGTTCTGGGGTCTCGCTGCCCATTTATCTCAAGCTGGTTTATTCTACTCTGCCTGGAGCCCTGGTTAATGGTGTTTATCGCGTGCCTCTGTTCTTTGTTCACCCTTCCCAATATGAATGCCGTTCATACCACTCAGGGTTCACACTGCTCAGGGAGAAACTGCGTATGTTCGGAGACATGGGGTCACATCACAGCCATGTTTTTTCTCACAAGTTTTAGACACAGATTTTATTTTCCTTTGTCTTTTGTCACATGATGAGGGTTAGTAACTAGAACCTTTGCAGGATGGCATGGGAAAAGTCTTGGCCTCAGCTTACCCAAGAGTCAAATGGAATGCTTTTAGAAAATGATTTTTTAAATAAAGCATTCAGTATCATTTCTCCATCTTATCTATTTCTATTATTCATCAGAAAAATCAGCAGTTTGGCCAAACAGGGATTTGCTGAGCTTTTTTTCCTGAAGATTCTCCTGGGTAGCTTCTAGCTTGATGTAAAGGGAGTTCAGGGCAGCAGTTTTAATGTTACCTACTGCATAGACTCAAGCCTGACCTGGCAGAGAGTTTGCCTTTTCAGATGCCCTGAGATGCTGCAATGTTTGTGCAACCCAGGCTATGCCCAGACACTGCTTGATGTGGGGCCATCTTTCATTTGTGTTTCATTTGGGAATCAACTTCTGATATCAAATATTTATATACAAGGAGTCATTGAAATTATTCACACTATTCAGAAGCCTCAAATTATCTAAATAAATGCACCAGACCCTTTGGAGGGGAAAATGCTTTGGTCATTGGGAGGGGTGTGAAAAAAGACTTGGAACTAACTTCAGCCTGATGTAATTAGAGATGGGTCCAGGGGAAATGGAAAATCCATACTGAGAGTTTTGGTTACCCAGAAAAGTTAAATCGAGATAGGGTGGTACACCTCTAGAGAGAGTGCCTGCTCTTCTGTGGAGGCCTGTGGAAGGCTGTGGGAGAGTGGGCAAGGGGGAGAATGAGGGTAAATGAATATGCGAAGGAAGCCTGGCCTCTGACCACTGCCAAAATGTATTCCCTGGAATCATTTTGTCTACCATGTCTTGACCTAGCTGCTGCTTTTTACAGTCTGTGCACTCTTGAATGATACGCAGATGTTTAGCAGAGATACCCAAGATGATGACAAAGGAACCCATTGCATCTTTATTACTGCTATGTGGAAGTTGGGCTAATTAGAGCTAGCTTTATTTGGCTCCCCAATTGCTTAAGAAATAATAGCATAAGGGATTGTTTCAATTTTGATGCTGTTCTTTTTAAATAAAACACTGTGTACAGAAGTGTCATTTTTCTGTCTCCCTCTCTATTTGGTTCCTTTTTCCACAAACACCTCTCTGGAGGCTGAAGCACTGGAGTTTGCTCTTTAGAACTCCTAATGATTTTTATTTGTTTGTTTTGTTTTTCTTCTTCCTTTTATTGTTTGTTAGGCACCAGCTCTGTTGCTAGCTCCTTACAGAATGTTTTTGTGGGGTTGTTAGCATGGAGCATGAGGGAATGGGCAAGTTGAAAGCTTATAGATTCTCATGCCTTCTAAGAAGCTGTGTGGTATGCACCTGCCTCCTGGCATGCTAGTCCTTGATGAGGATATGTTAGACGTGCTTAGTGGGGTGCTAGATTTATGTCAGTGTTACACTTTCAGAATATCTTGACTGTCCCCTCCAAATGTATCAGCTTGTCTCCTAAAAAGCAAAGGATGACTGGCGACTAGAAGAAGGAATGTGGGAGGCAGAAGTCTGCTTCTGTGCTAACAGTTGAACAGAAGGGCCTGGCTGGCTCACTCTTGCGAATTCTTCTCAGATACCTGAGCTGGACCAACATTATGGAAATATGCTCTTTGCAGGTGGGAGTAGCCAACAGTTATCCTGAACTTTATTGTTGGAGCTGGGCTTTAGGAAGGAAATCCAGCTTCTCATGGGATTTAGAGAAAAGGAGCCTGGCAGTAGCTCCCCAAAGTCATTGTCTAGTCCTCTCCTCTGAGGAATATTGGATCTGTCCCAGCCCATGACATGTGGTTTTAGGAGAGTGACTAGAGCGTATTACAGTTAACTATATGTTTATGGGTTTTGTTTTTTTTCCCCTTCTTCCTCCTTAGCTGGAGGTGGAAGTCAGTTTGGGGCCTGCTAATGTTTAGAGGATACACGTGGGGTTACCATGGTCCTTATAGCTGCCATGGTCATTTGAATCCCTCTGTGCAAGTGCCTGGTTCATGAAGTCTTGATAATAGATGTAGTACTTGTTAAAGTACCAGTAGGCATGGTTCAGGACAGTGTGACTTCTTCAGAGCTGTCTGTTCTTAGAGGCTGAGAGCATGGCCCTCTGTACTTGCCCACATGTGCATTTTCTATACTATTGTAGACTGTCAGACAGTGGATGGCACAGATCCTGTGAAGGCTCCGGTACTGGGTTCCTGGGCATCTGGAACTTAAACATGGCATGCTCTCTCCTGCTAAAGTTTACATTCAACATGGGACAAGGTGGTTCAAGTGGACTCAATAGAGATAACTGGAGTGATGGCTGTGTTCCCTCCCAGGGAGCTCGGCAAACCTTAGAATGCCCTTTGCCGATTCACCAGTTTGTCACTGAGTTGGTAAAAAGAATTGAGGGGCTGCATGGTGCCAGGGAGACAGGCACAAGAGGTGACAGACTCAGGTGAGCCCCAGGAGGCACCCCATGAATGTCCCCAGACTAGTTAAATGACAGAGGCATCATGTAGATGTTGGTGCTCAGGACTTTCAGAATGGAGCATTCCATCATGGGAAACTTCACAAGGCAATGGAATCTTTGTCACATCACAGAGGAAGGGCATGTCTGTTGGTCAAGATTTATGGGTTGAGTAAGTGGTTTGTATGATGTCAGGGCTTTGGGACCAGGCCCTTCTTTGGTGGGATGGTGAGACTGTGTGGGCTTTGTACCCTCGGTGGTCAGTTGGGGTCTTGGAAGGGGCAGCTGGAGAGCAGGGTACAGTTCTTCCCATATCTATGCAGAATAGGGCTACTTGCACTACGTAGAGCCCAGCAGTGTTGGAGTCTTTCAGGGAGGCGAGGCTTGTAAGGACTAGGAGATATGTGTTCTCCTTCTGAAGCCTTTACTGTGGAGTTACAGGCACGAGGTGGGAGAAAAGCCACCTTTTGCTGAAGAAGGGCAGACCACTTGCAGGCAGACCATCCACCCTGACATGCATACACAACAATTGTGCTGTTAGAAGGATCACAGCCGCAAGTGCTCAGGGCCTCTTTGTACCCTTCAAGATCCCGTGGGCTGGCCCTGTGCCCCCTCAAGAAGGGGAGAAGCTAGCCTTTCAGAAAGTGAACCCATTGTTGTTCTTCAGTTTGCTTCAGGGTGCTGTCTTCTCTGGGGGAGTTTGTACCTCAGTGGTTTTGTACGTGGCTTGGGGCCCCAGAATGAACTTCATCACCTATTGAAACGCAAACTTTTCAGAATGGGGTAGGAACTTCTCTTTCCATATAACCCTAGGTAGGATTATGCTTATGGTAGTTTGGAACATACAGTCTTATTTGACTAAATGGATTTTAGCTTACTTTAGAAGAGGTAACATGGCCTCCTCTGATTGCTAAACAAGAGCCATGACTCCACAGTTGGGACATGAGTGAAAATGTGCAGTTGGCAAGTGACTTTCCCAAGGGCACATGACTGGTCAGTGGAGGGCCAAGTGGAAATGCAGCCCAGTTACTCTGCAGTGCCACGCAGATCAACTTTGATGCTCCTTCTTGTCTTCAAGCTGCTTTGCTGGCATATTGATGTAGGTTGGTAAAACATCAGAGAAGAATCTGTCTTCCAAGAAAAGGAGACCCCACCCCCACCCAGCTAAGAGCTGTTGCTGTTTCATTTTCTTCCTAAACTTATGTTTGACATTATCATTTTTTTTGTTTGTTTACCAAGAGGCAGTTAAAATTTTAGGCATACCTCAGAAAGTAGCAGGTTGGGTTCCAGACTGCTGCAATAAAGCAGACTTTGCAATAAAGTGATTCACACAAAGTTTTTGATTTCCCAGTGCATGTAAAAGTTATGTTTACACTGCACTGTCATGTCTAAGAAAGCATATACTTTAAAAACACTCTACTGCTAAAAATGCTAAGGGCTATCTGAGCATGTAGAAAGACTGATGCAGACGGCCTTCCATGATGTAGGGTCACCATGTCTGTGAGCTGCAATACAGTGAAGCTCAGGGAAGTGAAGTAGCCTTGATTTTAAAAGCCTGTCTAGGGTCTGGAGAGATGGCTCAGTGGTTAAGAGCCCTAGCTGCTCTTCCAGAGGACCCAGGTTCAAGTCCTAGCAAACATATGACAGCTCATAATGGTCTGTAACTTCAGTTCCAGGGGATCCAACACCCTCACATATACATACATGTATGCAAAACAATACACATAAAACAAAAATAAATAAATTATATATGAAAAAGTTTTTAAAAAGCCTATTTAGAGTCTGATTGGGTCTTCTTGTCTTCTTTATGGATCTCCAGGACCCTACCTTCTTCCACCTCTGCTATGTTCTTGCTTGTGTTTACCTAGACAACTCTTAAGAGCCAAGTCTCTGTTGTCTCAAAGAAGTCATCCATTATCTCATTCCGCAGGGTCAACTTGGGTTGCAGAGCTATTCAAGTGCTCAAGAAGTCCCCAAGACACCATGAAGCCAGCATGGGCTGGTGGAAGAGCAAGGTTATGGGAGAAGACATTATAGGGCATTCCGTCACATGTTCTCTGTGAGCCGCTGAAGAAGCAGCCATTCAATTCTTAACTGTCATTTTTCCAAAAGGGGATAATGGTGTTGGCCTAGCAGGGTCATGAAGTTCAAATGTGAAATG
Source organism: Cricetiscus sungorus (assembly GCA_030556225.1). NCBI lineage: Eukaryota > Metazoa > Chordata > Mammalia > Rodentia > Cricetidae > Cricetiscus > Cricetiscus sungorus. The sequence continues at coordinate 2,311,223 of JANBXA010000124.1, read as the reverse complement.
TGTTTTGTACTCACAGAAGTAGTTCCAGCATACCTCACGTCCCCAGAGTACTTGTCACTTTTAATTCTTTGCTTGCTTGTGAGCAGGATTGTCTTTATGGTTGTGTGGCATTGGCAGGTTTGTAAAAGCAGGACTCAGATTGGGAAGCATTGGGTCTGACTGGTTTCAGTGATACAGCTCAGCAGTAGAGTGCTTGTCTAGCATAGATGAGGCCTTTGGGTTAATCCCCCATACTTAAAACAAAACTAAATGGCCACATTTCCCTTGGGAAAGGACAAGCCAGAGAACTTTTCCCAATTTAATTCTGTTCTAAGGAGAGGGGCGTAGGGTAGGAAGGAAGCCAATCTTCATTAGAGTACACAAAGCGTAATTATTATTAGTCTCCATGGAATATGTAGGGCTATGCATGGTGTGGCATGCAATCCCAGCACTCACAGTGTGAGGCAGGAAGTTCTTGAATTGAAAGCCAACCTGGGATGCGGAGTGAGACTCTGTTGCAACCCTCATAAGGAATATTAAGTATTAAATAGGATATAGCAAGCTTTAAGAAAGCCAAATGCCAGAGAGAAATTACATTTTATTTAATGATTCCCAGTGACTTACTGTTTTCTTTCTTCCTTCCCTCCCTCCCTCCCTCCCTCCCTCCCTCCCTCCCTCCCTCCCTCCCTCCCTCCCTCCCTCCCTGACTCCCTCCCTGACTCCCTCCCTCCCTCCCTCCCTCCCTGCCTCCCTCTCTCTCTCTTTCTCTTTTTATCTTCTTGTATCTATGAATTCAGACGGGATAGGACTTTTTTCCCAAGGCTCCTGCCCTCAGCCCTGCTCACAGACTGTAACTGAACTTCGGGACCAGCTTTGTCATTAGGCAGGAGGAAGGACTGGTTGGCATTTATTTTGTGGCGGGGGATGGGGCCTTGCTGCATTGTGCAGGCTTGTCTTGAATTCATAGTTTCAAGTGATCTTTTGAGCTCAGGCTCCTGAATTGCTGGGACTATGGGTGTGCCACCGCTATGGGTGCACCACCATTCTGTACTTCTAAGCTACTTCCTCCTGCTTTGGGCTGGAGGAATACTCTCCTTCCCATCCCCTGAAACTAAGAGGGTAACTGACCAAATGAATATTTCCTAGTAAGGAATTTGGGATTAATTTTACAAACTTAAGTTTCTCTTATATACTTTTCCTGCATTTTAAAGAAGTTTATAGTATATGATGTATGTGTACATATGTGTACATATTCATGTGTATGAAAAAGGGCATGTTTGTGCCAGGCATATGTATGGAGGTCAGAAGGTCAGAGGACAACCTTAGGTGTTGGTCCTTGCTTTCCACTTTGTTTGAAACAAGGTCTGGATGTGACTGGATTTCTAATTATAATCCTAGCAGTGTTGGGAGCAGAGATAAGAGGCTTGCTGGGGCTTGCCAGTTGTCAGCCTAGCACTAGTTTCAAGAGAGATCCTGCCTCAAAGAAATAAAGTGGAAAGCAATAGAACAGGTCTACTGGTTTCTGCAATACATGCATAGGTACATACATCTGCACACATGTGCAATATATCACACATAACTTACCTCTCTCTCACATATATGTTTAAATAAATTAGTTTTTAAAAGTTTCTTTATACTTTTATAATTATAAACATAATATTTATTTTATACAAATATAAAATTCAGAGAAATATATACAAAGAAATAGAAAAAACCTACAGTCTCATCACAAAAACAACAACAAAAAAATCTCTACTAACTTTTTTTTTGTTTTTCTAGACAGGGTTTCTCTGTGTAGCTCTGGCTGTTCTTGAACTCATTCTGTAAATCAGGCTGGCCTCAAACTCACAGAGATCCACCTGCCTCTGCCTCTCCAGGGTTGGGATTTAAGTCATGGGTCACCAACGCTCAGCCTGAATGTGTATAAAGTTTTATAAAAGGGGAATTAGACTGTACAAGGTCTTGCATTATATATGTATATATATTTACATATATATTTAATGCTTTATAAAGTTTTGTTTTCATGGATGATTTTTTCCACTGACTACATAATTTTCTTTTGATATAGCTGTGCAAACCAGTTATTAGTTATATTATTGTTCGATACACACACACATACATGCATACATACATACATACATACATACATATATATATATATATATATATATATATTTCCTCCATACTTCTGGTACTGGTAAGAAATAATTTAAGGGCCTTCAAGATAGCCGAGATGGGTCTTCCTGATTCTGTTGTCTTAACCATGTACACTCGCCACCTTATCTCCTATCTCATCATCCTGCTGTGTTTCTTACAGAGTGTCCAGGGTTTGGCATTTTCTCTTTTACTACAGGTGATGGAGAGGGGCTGTCATATGGGGCTCTTTAAGGTCCATACTCAGTGCTTGTGTGTGTGTTGAGCTCAACTTGCAAATCTGCAGAACACTTTGCAGGGTGGGGGTGGGGATGGGGGTGGGTGGGGTGATGTATGTGTGTGAGATATTGCTTTCCATTCAGGCCGGGCTCCTTCTCTGTCTATGGATCGTCACTGGCTATTTCTGGGACAGGAAGCTCCTGAGGGGCCCTCTGTGTAGGCCTTCACTGAATAGGGTGTGGGGTAGACCCTGCAGGGCTTCCAGGCTGGTTATGGGGGAAGCAAGACACCCAAACCATGTTCAGCTCTGCGTGTGCAGATCCAACGTTTCAAGCATACCTACATTTACCTGCACCAGCAAGGCAATCGTTTTGCATTTTAATGACAAATCAAGTACGCTAACTTGCATTTGAAACGAAAGTGCCTTAAATGTCTCTGGCTGTCAGAATGAGATGTTAGGAGCTTGATGAAAAGCGAACAAAGAAGACAAAGTATGAAGCCTGGATACAGTGCAAAATGAAATAAAACCTTGTATGGCCTGTCAGGGGTGTCAGTTGATATTCATATCTAAAGCACATTATAGCATTACTTTGCAGCTCACAGCTTACTCATCTGTCTTGTTTAATTCATCACATTCGAGCCCACATCTTTTAAGTCTCGTGTGTCAACAATGGAAGAAATCTGTTAATTGACAAATGAGTGTCACAAATGTGAATTGGTGCCTTTACATCAGCGGCAGGTGTAGTCTCTTTTGTTTTTTGTTGGATCTATTATTGGCATAAGCCAGTGTAAGACATCTGTCTTTGTCGGAATGAGAAATGACAGGCCTTCTTGGCTGTCATTGTCTTAGCGCGTGCTCATTCTGTGAGATACTGTATAAAGATAAAATGTCAGTTAAAAGAATATGAAAAACTATCTGGAGGAAGTCCTTAAATTACTCAGAGAGGGGATCCGGGAATTGGGGCTGGAATTGAAATCTGAGTGTTTCACTTTGCATCTATCACACCTATTTAAAAATAATATTTCCTGAGTAACAGGATGAAGTGATCAAGCATTTGGGGAAATGTTATGTTGTGTTGGTATAATTAGCTTGATAAGGTTAGAAAACTCTTCTCTCTGTAAGATAGGCATTTACTCATTATAAGGTCATCTCTCCAAGAAGCACGGAATTGTCTCAATACAAATATTCCAGATAGGATCCCTGGCACTGATTTGCATGGATCTTGAGCTATTGAAATTGTTCTTCACCTTCAATTTCTTTTTCAGTTATCTTCCTGTCTCTCAGACCCATGAGAAGCATAATGGGATGGAAAGCACAGCTGTAGAGTGACAAGACAGTGAGCAGGGAGAGAGCTGTATATGTTGCCAAGTTTCTGGTGTGCTGGGAGATGCACTCGGGTCTGGACACCTCAGGTCATGTGAATGCTGGTGAGAGGAGGTAGCAGGTCTGGTGATGAAGAACCATTCTTGTACTTCTTCTCTCTCCACTTCAGCAGGAACTAGATAGCCTGGACATTAGGGATGGTGAGGACAAGGTGACTTCATTGAGATCAAGGATGGGCAGACTCTGAGGAGTGTTGCCCAACCTTGTACGTGTACTCTGGTCCTCCCTGCTGTGTATCTAATGGAGTCAGGTGGTCTGTGGTTGGCTTGCACACTCTTCTTGCCTCACAAATCCTGTCATAGGGTTTACCTGCTGCTGAGCAGACCTAACTCAAGTATCAGTGGGCAGTCTGTCCTTCCCATAGGCCATCTGGGGTGCTCCCCAGACTCGACATTGTTAAGGGAAGGGGGGAAGGTGTGGACTGAACTGTTCCGGATGGCTTCAACATCAAGAAATTTTGGTTGGAGTAGATCCCCAACAACTTTTGTTAACCCTGCTGGGACTTGGTGAGTCCTGGGAGGACCCAGGCAGGGAAAGGATGTGAGGCCTCAAGGCCAGGCTTGCTCACCTCTATCCCTTTCTTTCCCATTTCATCAAGTCGTGACTCAGAGCGCGAAGCTCTTTCAAGTCATGCAAGCTCACGAAGAGCTAAAGAGGAACTGTAATGATGAAGCTGGTATTTTTCTGAGGAAAAGCTATTGTCTTTGGGACGGGAATCTCATTGCCACTCTCCATTTTCCCTCCCCTCCCCTTACTGTCTCCTCCTTCCTTTTAGGTTCTATGTGTGGCAGATTTTTCCTGGCTGACCCTTAACTGCTCTGCTTTGGAGGGGATTTTAATTTTGCTTTTCAAGTTAAAACAAGGCTTGCTTGATGGCAAGACAGGCCAGAGAGAAAGGAGGGGAAATAGCCCTTCTAAAAGAATGAAAATCTTTCTTCACAAACTAGACTGCTCTTTGCTACATTGAAGGCGGCTGTTTTGTTTCATTTGGAGGCGCATGCTTCATAGAAGCAGGGTACCGGAGCACGGAGAGTAGGCATATGTGGCTGCACATATTTCCTGTTCACCTTCTAAAAATGGGCAAGGCATGCACGTCTACCTAGTGTTTATCTCCACACACATCTGTGTGCACAGACACAGGCCAGACCCACGTGCCGCCGCCCTTTCTGGCACACGGAAGGACATCAGAAGAACATTTTTTTGGGGCCCTCTTTCTGTTTTTCACTGCCAGCTGTCACAGAGGGTCTGAAACAGACACACAATTTATTGGGTAGAGTTTGGAAACCTGTCGGTGGTAACGACTATAGCTCTGATTTCAATTAACACCCACTAAATTTAGGCAAACTTAGTGCATGTGTGGACCTGTTGAACATGCTTTGCATCATGAAAAAAAAAAAAAAACAGAAGTGGCCATGATTTAGAAAAAAAATGGCTGTGTATGTCCAAGTGGTTTGTCTGTCCCTCTCCTGTGACTTTAACACCCACTTGTCTTCACTGAGGCCAGTGACAGCTCCTCTGTGAAATGCAGAGGCTTTGAGTCTCGTGATTTGGGTTTTTGTAAAACAATCTTTCAATTGCAGAGAGCGCAGCTAAAGTTCTAGCGACCAATCTGGTTTACTGAAACACAACCTTGCAGTTCATAATTCACCATTTCTCACTCTGTGCTCACCCCTTTTCTGACTCTTTGGGTGGAAACAGCTGGGGAAGGGCCACATTTTATGATTAAGGCACTAAAAGATTAGCTGTAGGCACTGCCCCATCTCTGGGACTTCAGAACTCTGGCTGCTGACAGCAGATCTGTTTTGAATCGGACTCACATTAAAGTGAGTGAAAATCATTTGGGGGCTGAGGGCTCGAAAGGTCACACATGTAATGAATTGTGGGTGCTTGCCTGACTTCCCAGGCGAGAACCGTAAGCAATTATTAAATGCCATTGTGCGTCAGGAAGGGTTGGTTGGTGGTGACTTTGAAGCCTTCCAGAAGGGAGCCTGGGAGATTGCAAGAAGTGGTAATGAGGCCTTCACTGGGAGGGACTTGGGGGTGGGGTGGGTTGCTGCAGCTTTATTTGGGGAGGAATCTTTTATTCCTCTCTTGTCTTAGGTTTGTTCCTGTCTGTAGCAATGGAGGCAGCAGTTGGGGAGGGATGGGTTTGGGGGGGGTGGGGGGTGTCCGTGGTACCTATCTCCTTTGCGCTTGTGAATTCTGTGTGGGAGTGGGTGGTTTTGCTCAGCCTTGAGCTGTTCTGGAGACTTTAACACCCACTTGTCTTCACTGAGGCCATTTCAGCCGACCTTGGTCAGCTGGGCCCGATAAAGGTCTGAGGTTTATTTTCTCCTGCAGGTGAAGAGCTGTAGTGGCCTTGGTTGAGCAAGGCTGTGCCCACTTTCCATTTCCTCTTGCTGTTTTCTGTCTCAGGTGGTGTGGCCTGGTGCGGTGGAAAGCTTCCAGAACACTCCATCATAGCATGGAGTGACCGAATGACCCCTTTGTCCCACATAGAAACCATTCTCTCAGTACTCCCCTGTTTTAGCTTGTGCACGAACCTTGACATAAACTTTGAAAAAAATGAAAGGAGAGGCAGGAGGTTTAAACTTAAATAATTCCTTTTAGTTGGCCACTGTGTTTATTCTTTTCATGCCTGGATCAGTTTACTCATTGGTTCCTAGATACTTGCTGTGTGCCACATGAGGTGCCTAGCAAGGATGGTACAGTAGTAGCTCACTTCCCAAGAGAGGTACCCAAGTAGGAATAGGTAAAAATAAGCAAGGGACAGGATGGAAAGCCCACCCACCCAGGGAGGTAAGGGAAGGCTTCCTGGGTATATTTCAGAGTTGAATCTGCAAAGAGGAGCAGGCTAGACCATCGGGGGATGGGGTTGACTGTGTAGGCAAGAAGACAAGCATGAACAATGCCAGAGAAGGGTGAGAAAGTCAGAGCCTGGTAGGTGGCCTTCACATTGGTCATTTCTTTGCCCTGTCCCCACAACCATACTCTTCAGTTTTTTGAGACAGGGTCTTATATAACCCAGGCTGTTCTGGAGTTTGCCATGTAGCTGAGGCTGACCTTGAATGCCTGATTCTTCAGTCTCCCTGTCCCAAATGCTGGGGTTATAGATATATGCCACCTTACCTGGTGCCTCACTTGTTATTTGGTCCATAGTGGTCTCTGGCTTGTTCAGTAGCACACCGGGTGTCACAGATCTTCAAGATGGTCCATAGCAGACTTTTGTTTTCTTTGCTTCTCGTTAGTCTCATCTCTTCATTCTTCTACATTTCTTCCTGGAGTTCTCCCCGTCTTTGAATGGGGATCAGTCACGTTGATGGAAGAGGAAACAAAGGACACCAACTGTTCCCTAACAGGTATGTAATGTTATAGACTCCCTAGGCATGATTGTGTGTGGCAGACATAAAAATCTCTACTTCTTCCCTGATCTAGTTCCCGATTGCTGTTAGCCCTATTCTCCTCACTAAGGAGCCTCTATTCATTGGGGCTTAGAGAAAATGGTTGATAAAGGTGTAAGATTCTTCAAAGAACATGCTCAAGTTTCTGGTGATGATCCTTGTCTGAATGCTTAAGTGTCAGGCATCTAGGGACCAGCAAAAGTATTTTATTTTAGGGGAGAGGTGGGAGGGGTGTAGGGACACCCATCATCATCTCAAAGTCTTCACATAGATGCTCGTGGCTCTCCATCATTTGGATGCTCCTTTTCCCTCAGTTGACTGAAGTAAATTAGACTCTCTTTTGAGTGTTTGGATGGGATGTGAGGAAGGCTGTAAGAAGAGTATGGGAAGATGGGCCATTAGGAATCTAGCCACACTTTTTGTTTTGACTACTGTCTAGTCACCAAATGTTGTGGATATGGCCTCTTGGGGATACCCAAAGTTGACAGAGTTCTTTCTGGAGGGGATCCTTCTAGAGCACAGTTTTTCTCAAGACCCAATGTGACCAGACAAAAACCTACCTCACCTAGCCAGTAGTTCTTCTCGGCTACAGTCTCTGCAGATCCTTGTGGATTAGAGTCACTTTAGGGTTTTCTTTTTGGTCCAGTGAACTTAGAATGAAAGGAAACTTTTTCCTGTTACAGTAGGTTTTTATAGAAGGCCTTTGTGGGGATGTTGGGCATAGGGTTTAGTGGGGGAAGGGTAGAAAGCATGAATACTAAGCCCCAAAGGGGATGGTGTGGGTTGAGTAGGTAGGGGCTTGTCTGCATTATTGGTCCATGGCGTCCATCCAGCCTGTGGCCTCTCTCACACAAAGCTATCGTTCTGATTAATGACATCCATGTCTTGGAGGCATGGATTGTATTAGGACTTATTTTACAGTTCTCGCTATACATCCACTTCCCCTGGAAGTGCACCAAAATAGGACTAGAGGAAGAAAGGGAGCGAGAGAAAGAGGCTGCATTTGGAGAGGGTAGAAAAGAAAGCTTTTTTCATAACTGCTTTCTGTGACTTTCTGTAGTCTTCGAGGCTTTATCTCCACAGTGCTCCTATGGGAGAGCCAGGGGGGGAAGTGAAGACAGACATCTTGGGAAAGAAGATGGGTTTCCCTGCCAAAACTGGGAGATGGTGCTGGCTCTCTTGGCTCTTTAGAAACTCTAAGAAATCTGCTGACATTTTAAAGGAAAAGAAAGTGGGGAGGTATGGGAGGGAGATGATTTATGATGACATCACATGTTGCCCAAGCAGATCCTGTGAGAGGAAAATGGCTTTTATAGAGAGCATGTTGCAATAAAGAAACAGTGAGTCACTGGGGAGCATCATCGATTGAAATGCCTTTAGTTATCTGCTTTATCTACTGCCTCCCTGGACCCAACCAGAGGCCTTGGTAGCTTCGAGGGCCTTGCTGCACAGAGCCCAGCAGTTCAGGAACATGAGCCCAGCCTTAACCCAGATCCTGCTCTGCTTATTTCTCCCTGTTCAACCTCTTCTGATAACTTTGATTGCATCTGGTGTTGCTTCTAGTTTCCTGTCATGTGCAGGTGCTTTAAAGCCTGTGTGTAGATAGGCACATGTGTGTGGGTGTGTGTTGGGAATGGGTGTGCATTGGTGGGAGATGGGCAGTAGAGGAGGGGGCTGTGAGGGGAGCCAGAGGTGTCTTTGCTTTTTTTTGGAGCTGCAGAATGATGCTGGACTTGGGCGGAAGGATGGGGCATGGCTACTATGCTTGCACTGTGAAGACTCTGGTGTAGCTGGTGGATCCAGCATGGGACATGCTATGGTGTGTTATGTACTAACCACTCACAGAACACCAACACTAAATCTCAGTGTTGTCCTCAAGAGCCCCGACTTCCTGGTTCTCAGCTGTTACTTTTCTTGCATGGAATGGTCTTCCAGTTTTCTCTAGACTTGGGTGCCTTTTTTTTTTTTTTTTTTGTTCCTTTGTCAGCACAGTCTAAGGATCAGGTCTGAAAACTTTCAGATGAAGGTCAAGTTGTCAGAATGATTTCTGATTTGCTGGTATGTGTTTGCATACCAATGAGGGTCAACACATAAAGCTGGAGGGCAAAAATGCTTCCAGAGAAGTTCTAGCTATTAGGCGAAAGGCCCTGAGTGTCTTGAAGAGACTGTGGTCTATCAGAGGAACAGGCAGATAGTTGTGCAACCATGTTGGGATGATGTTTTTCCTTCTCCTGGTTTGCATGACTTGGAGCTCACCTCTGTGAATCAGATCCACCTTGAATGTTCCCATGGAACCATCAGGTCCCCCGAGAACATAAGTTTGGGAGTCTTGAGAGACAGGCTGTTATTGCTAGAGTTATGGTTAGGACAGCCTTAGGCCTTGACTTTGGGGGATCAAGACAGGCATCATCAAGTTTTCCATACTCTGGAAGGATCCAGCCCAGATTGGATAGGGCTTGATTAATGAACCTGGCCTAGACTGTCCATGGTTTTTGCTGTTGTCATCACTTATGGAATCAGAGTCTCAGCCCTGGGCCCTCTGCTTTGAGCAGAGAGGTTGGCTTCATCCTGGAGAAATTGTCTGTTATGTTTATGTTCTTGGTGTTTGCTAGGCATGGGTATCTCCTTTTAGTCCTTACAATCATAAGCAAGGGTGCTGGCAAGTCACTTGTAATTGTATCTCTCTGGTTCTCCTTTTTTGAGTTCTGATGCAGCAATTAGAAAGCTATGGTCCCTGTGTTCAAGCAGTCAATCTTCTGGGTGCAGGAGAAATCCTAATTCTGTCTGAAAAGTTTTGTTTCTCATGCTGCATGTATCCTGGTTGCTGGGGGAGTTGAGCTCTGGGTAAGAGGCAGACATTGTGAACTGTCAGCAGTCATTCAAGGTCCATCTTGTCACGTTCCTTTCCTTCCTGTGGACTAGGTAAACCATGCAAAGACCTCACAGTATCCAACTTGCAGAGTCAGCATCAGAACTTGGCTTGGTCTCTTCTGAGTCTCGTGTTCCCTCTACCCAACCAAGCTCTTGCTCAGCTAATGGTACCCATATTGTTTTGAGTTCTGCTGTTTTTCACTTAACATGTCAAAAGCATTTTTCTGTGTTTCTATAGTGTTCACGATAATCTTTTTAAATGACTACATGATTTCTCTCCCTGTGCTGATGTTCTCTAAATTTAAACCAGTCCCAGAAATATTGAATGTTTATTTCTCATTTCTTTGATGTTGAAAATTGAGTGGAGAGTTCTGAGTTCCCTTTATGTCCCCCAAAAGGAACAATTAGCCTGGCACAGATGGTGCAGGGGTGGTGGTGGAGCTCCAGGTTGTATGTGGATCCCTGTCAGGAAGGTTCATAGGAGGAGAGAGTGGCTCATTGTCCTTGACTCTTGGTTTTGATTCAAGCCAGACTTTGTTGCTGTGTCCTTGACCCTCCTTCCTCTGGGAAAACCCAAAATCATCTGACATCTGGTCCCTTCTGTCCCACCCATTCACCCACCTTATTCCCCAGGCCCAAATCCATTATCTGCCTGGAATGCCCCTTGCTTTTCTCTCTTACAGTTTCTCTCTGCTAAATCTGTCTTACCTTTTAAACCTCACCCAACAGCTCAGCCAATGTCAATTTCTTCTTGAACCAAAATGCCTGAAACTGCCCCATTCAAATCCCTCAGCAACTTAGATGCTGATAAAGGAATTTTGACTGTTCCAAACCAAGTAAGGAAAGAAGCAAAGGGGCCAACCACCATCAGTGCCCTTGTCATGTTCCAGGCTGTCTTCCACTCTAGTCTTATTTTGTTCTCAGGACCCTTTGTGATATAATCCATTACCTTCCCCGCACAGTGAAGAAATGTGCTCCAAATTGTCCAAACCTCAGGCAGGAGTCGCTCACCATGTATAGCAGTGCTGTCAAGTGGCAGGGCCCATTCCTCCAACTTCACATCCATTCCCCTTATCTTTGGTGCCCAGTGTCTGGTGCATGACACAGAGTGGACACTCATTAAGTGCTTGTTGAGTTGCATGTGGGGGTAAGCGTTCCCTCGGTGCACTGCTGAATCAGGAGGGAAGAATGTGGTTGGCCCTGCATGTAGCCTGTGCTTTCTATTCCAAATGCTGATGTCTGCAGTTTAACAGGGGTCAGGCAATGACAAGAGGCGGAGAGGAGAAAAAACATCTTGAAGCTGCCTTCTGCTGTGAGCTAGAGAAAAGCCCCACATCTGTTCCTTGTCTTCACCCTCTAGTTTCTCTCCTCCACTGAAGTCCTAACAGCAGGCAGAATGAAGGTATGGCCAGATGTAAGAGGGAGGTGATCTGCACTTGGTGGGTCGAGGCTCAGGGGCTGAAGCACAGGTGGACATTGGAAGGAAGGAGCATCTTCAGCTTGTTCAGGTCAGGCATGACCAGGACAAGCTTCGGTCTCTGCAGTCTTGAATTTTGCATATCTTTTACCCATGCTGAACCAAAATAACTGTTTCCCCCATCAGACTTTTAAAGACGCCTCAAGAAGCTATGGAGGCTTGACAAGAGAAATGAGATTGGGTGTAAAGCATAGCGGGGGCCCACTCAGAAGTTAGCCTGGAGCGGAAGCTGAGCTGGCACTTTTACGTAAAGGCTGGCACAATACATTGTGATAGAGTTAGGTGGAAAGCTTAGAAGCCACAGGTGCCATAAGGTGGTAGAAGGGACAGCTGGCAAATTAAAGGGATAATAGGGAGAGGTACTTTACAGAGAGATGTTACTGCATGTTACATATTTGTAACTTTGGAAATGCTGGGTTTCCAAATTTCTGTGCTTCGGTTTCAGATGTTCTCAGTCTCACACTGGCATCGCCAGACAAGCTGAATTTGGAGCTAGGAGTCAAGAATGCATCTGTAGGTGGTCTCTAGGTGTAGGAACTCAGGCATGGTCCTTGGATTCAAGTCTGAGCTTCTTGTGTATTTCTCGATACAAGTTTTTTTTTTATTAATTTTATTTATTTTTCTTATTTTACATATCGATTCCAGCTCCCTCCTTCCCTCCCCCCTCTTTGTCTCCCACCCTCCCATGCCCCCGACCATCCTCCCCTCCCACCCCCCCCCCCATTCCACATGTAGGGTGAAGTCTTCTAGGAGGAGTCATCTAAATCTGTCAAGTCATTTGGAGTAGGGACTAGGCCCTCCCTCCTGCCTCTAGGTTAAGGAAGTAACCCTCCATGGGGGAATGTGCTCCCAAAGTCCTTTTGTGCATGAGGGATACATCCTGGTTCCATTGTCAGAGGTTCCTTAGACTGCCCAGGGCTTCTAACTGAGACCCATGTTCAGGGGATATGAGTCAGTCCGATGCTAGATTCCCAGCTATCAGTCTGGGAGCCCATGAGCTCCTCCTTGTTCAGATCAGCTGTCTCTGTGGGTTTCTGTAGCCTGGTCTTGTCTTCCCTCTCTGCATCTGGATTCCAGTTCAGCTCAGTGTTTAATTGTGGGTATCTGCTTCTGTTTCCATCAGCTACTACATGAGGGCGCTATGATGGTGGGTAAGTTAGTCACAATCTCATTACCAGGGAAGGGCATTTATGGTAGCCTTTCCACTGTTACTCAGATTGTAACAGTTGGGGACAGTCTTGTAGGTCTCTGGACATTTCTCTAGAGTCAGTTTTCTCCTCAAACCTATAATGGCTTCCTCTCTTATGGTCTCTTATGGTCTCTCTCTCTCTCTCTCTCTCTCTCTCTCTCTCTCCTCTCATCTATTTCTCCCCTGACTCAATCTTCCTAATCCCATATGCTTTCCTCTCCTCCCCTTCTCTTTCTCCTAGTTCCCTCTCCACTCACTGCCCCCCCCACTCTCCATATGCACAGGAGATCTTGTCCCTTTCCCCTTCTGTGAGGGACCTTGTATGAATCTCTTAGAATCCTCCTTGTATCCTAGTTTCTCTGGCGGTGTGAATTATAGGCTGGTGATTCTTTGTTCTATGTCTAAAATCCATATATAAGTGAGTACATACCATGTTCCTCTTTTTGTGACTGGGTTACCTTATTCAAGATGGTTTCTTCAAGTTCCATCCATTTGCCTGTGAATTTTAAGATTCCATTTTTTTTCCCCCGCAGAGTAGTATTCCACTGGGTAAATGTACCACATCTTCTTTATCCATTCTTCAGTTGAGGGACATCTAGGTTGCTTCCAGGTTCTTGCTATTACAAATACTGCTGCTATGAACATAGTTGAACACATGTCTTTGTTGCATGGATGTGGATCATTTGTGTATATGCCTAAGAGGGTGATTGCGGGGTCCTATGGTAGACTGATTCCCATTTTCCTGAGGAACTGCCATACTGATCTCCAAAATGGCTGTACGAGTTTGCACTCCCACCAGTAGTGTAGGAGTGTTCACCTTTCTCCACATTCTCTCCAGCATAAGTTGTCATTGGTGTTTCCAATTTTAGCCATTCTGGCAGGAGTAAGATGGTATCTCAAAGTTGTTTTGGTTTGCATTTCTCTGATAGCTAAGGATGTTGAGCACTTTCTTAAGTGTCTTTCAGCCTTTTTGATTTCCTCTATTGAGAATTCTCTCTTCAGTTCTGTACCCCATTTTTAAAATAGGGTTATTTGGTGTTTTGAAGACTAGTTTCTTGAGTTCTTTGTATATTTTGGAGATCAGCCCATTGTCAGATGTAGGGTTGGTAAAAATCTTTTCCCAGTCTGTGGGCTGCCGTTTGATCTTGTCAACTGTGTCCTAAAATCAATACAAGTTTTGAAAAGCTGCCTGCCATTTCCATGGTTCAGCTTCCTCTCTGATAAAATGCTGGCTCAGAGGATAAAATGATGTGATTCTTCTAGGCTGCTCATGGAGTGAGTGTCAAGCTTATGGTACCTGTTCAGTATGTGGTAGTGGCTATTGCCACTTGTGTTTTCATGATCTGGGTCATAGTCTCACTGGTGACCTGGAGATTTTGCCCTAAAGCACTGGTGTTCTGTGTCCTGCTATTATCAGTATCACCTGGGAGTTAGTTGGAAACACAAACGCTTAGGCTGTTGTCCCACCAGCTTCTGATTCAGCAGGGCTGGGATGGGGTCTAAGAGTCCACATCTCCACAGACACCAGTACTCCTTGTAATGTTATTTAGAGCACACATTTGTGTCACATGTTGTTCATCAGCCATTCTGCTACTTCTCATGATCATTGGATGGTTTTTCACCTAGGATCCCTTTGAAACCAGGCAGGTTGGCTGTGCTCATGGCTAGATGAGACTTGGGCTGGGAAATGTTTGCTCTGTAACCCAGCCTTGCTCGGTTGAGTAGTTGTTGTAGTCTATGTGGGTCACTGTAACAGCTCATAGGCTGGGTGGCTTGTAAACTTTTTTTTTTCTACCAATTTGGAGACTCAAAAGTTTAAGATCAAAATGTCATAGATCATATCTGAAGAGGTGCATGGCTTCTTCCTCTCACATGGTAGAAAAGGCAAAGGTGAGTCCCAGGTCTTCTGTTATGAGGGCACTAACCCATCTGGGAGATTCCACTTCCTGTTGGAGCAATGATGGAAATACAGATTTTCATATATGTATTTCAGGGGTGGAGACAGAGGTATTCAGATCATGGCAGAACAGGTCAAACTTGTGACTTTCACACAGGGATAAAGGCTAGTTAAAATGAGACATATGCTAAGCCCTTATCATAATCATTTTTATGTGTTATGTGCTTGTGTGTGTATGTGTGGTGTAGGCACACACGCACCATGGAGCGTATGTGAAGGACAGCTTTCAGGAGCTGTTTATCACTTTCTGCCTTGCTCTGAGGCAGCGTATTTTCTACTTCACTGTGTACTCCAGGCTGGCTGGCCCCAAGCTTCTAGGTGATTCTTCTCTCTCTGTCTCCCATCTCATCACAGGAATGGTAGGGCTACAGATACACACTGCCATGTCTACTTGAACCATTTCCTCAGCTTACTTCCACTATGAGACAGGGTCTCATGTAACCCAGGCTGACTTCAAGTTTGCTATATAGCCAAAGATGACCTTGGACTTCTGATTCTCCTATTGTTAGCCCCAAATGCTAGGATTATCTGCCTGTGCCACCATGCTCAGCTTAAATAATAACATTTCATGTTGCACCTTGCCCTATCTTCTGCTTTTGAGGATGATCATCACCTCTAGGAATTGTTCCTCATTGTCTGCCATATTGACATTTGGCACCTGTGTACTCAATGGTGTACATCACTCTGCGAGGGTACTTTACTGGATGGGGCTCTCTGACCATCAGACTGCTCATCAAGGTGGAAATGAATTCTTCTGTATCTAGCCTAGTACCTGGTAAGCATTCTTGTTACAGCAGCAGCAGCAGCAGCAGCAGCAACAACAACACCACTAAAAACCAACTCTCTTGAATCTCTTTAAATGTCTCCTGGGTACATCAGAACACTTTTTGGTCCCTGACCATAGCTCTCTATTTTCTTCTGCAGGTTCTGTTCCTCTCTTTGTGGTTCCTGTGTGGTGTGTTTTCCTGAGAGCCATTCTGCGAAGTGTCCCTGGTGATTTTTATACATCTTGAGGGGCTTTTGGGGACACTGGCTTTGGTGGGAGTCAGTGCCTTGGAGAAAGGAAGGCCTGGTTGGAGGAAATGTAATAGCAGAGGAAGCCAAAGAAGGTCTCCCAGCCTCAAGTTTTGCTCCCCAGAGTGAAGGGGCTGTTCCTGAGAGATAACTGGATCACTAAGACCCCTACCTTAGTCAAGTTAGAATAAGTCTTTTTTCCTAAGGAAGCCCTTAGGAGCTGTTCACAGAAGCCAGTTGTCTCAAGTAATTCATGGTTTGGTGTCTAGGCTCCTTTGAAGTAAGTACAAAGAATCCAAAATACAAACCTTTCTCCCCACACTAGAATCCACTCTTGTTATTAAATACTAAGGTTTTTTATATTATAACGTTCGCCCTTCAGACTCAGAGAGAAATGGAAATTTTCTCTGATACAATATAGTTGTGGTATTCTCGCTGGCTGAAAATTAACTCTAATCAAGAGGTGTCACCCCATACCATGCCCAGTAAAGGATGAAGCACAAAATAAAATGACCTAGTAACTCCATCCCCAAAGGCAATGCTTTTACATGTTTTTATCCTGAAAGAAGGTATGAGTGTCGAACGATTTTTGGTTTTGTTTTTTTCTGAGGTGGTCCAAGACTGTGTTTAAGGAAGAGCCTTTTGCTCACATCCTTCTAATACAGTTGACTCCTGCTTGAACTTGGATGAAGCATCTGGACATTCCCATACTTTCCCAAAAATCTGTGTTCTGGCCTATCCCAGTGGATTTCAGGAGTTGTGGGGGTTCTGGGTGGAAAGTGAGGCATGTGGTTCAAGTGTTTTGGGTTTCTGTTTGAAGACCACTAATGCCAAAGTTAAACTGGCTACAGTGGCAGATGTGTGGCTAATTAATAACAATATCAGCATTATTTCTTGTCAATATGGACCTTGAACAGAAACATCAATGCTTGTGTGGATCCACACACAGCCAGGGAATGTAGTATGACCAGCTCTCTGGAGACAGCAGTGGGGGTGGACTCCTTCTCCAGTTATGTGCAGACTCAGCCCATTCACTTCCTCCCAAAATGTGTTCTTGTCTCCTTTATCTTAGCTAATTGTGTCCCCATCCTCCCCAAAGCTCGAGTTTCAATGTAAGTTCATACCCTTAAGTGTTGCTGTTCCCATCCCCTCTCCCACCCCCATTTTTCCTCCCGCTTTTGCCGTTTGCCAATGGAACAGTTGGTGAGAGTCAAGGTCAGATCCAAGCTGCTCCTTTGCTCAGAACTAGTGACTTAGAATCTGGGTCAACATCCTGGCCATTCAGACACATTTTAGCTTAGCTCAAGTTTTCTTATCTCTAGCCAAGTGGACTGACTCTGTCTTGTGTTTTTTCCTTTCTGATGCAAGGTTTCCATGTAGCTCAGGCTGGCCTTAAATTTGCTATATAGTGGAGAATGGCCTTGAATTTCTGATCTTTCTTCCTCTACCTCCTATGTGCTGGGATTACAGCCATGTACCATGATGCCTGGTTTATGCAATGCTAAAGATCAAAGCCAGGGCCCTGTGCATGCTAAGCAAGCCCTCTACCTGCTGAGCTCCATCCCCAGCCCTTTGCCCCGTGTTTTTCTAGCTCTTGGCCTTTGTAGACTCCCTTGTAGTAGTTTTCCAGGGCTTTCAAGTATCAGAGGCTGCGTGGTTTAGGAACAATAGTTACTCACAATTCTTTAGGCTCAACATTCAAGGTATGGGCAGGGCTGCTGTCTCTTGGAGCCTGTCCTTGGCTTGCAGGTGGATGTCTTCTCGTGTTCCCACATATGTTGTCCCTTGTGTGTCTACCTGTGTGTTAAGTTCCTTATGAGTCTAGCAGACACATTAAACCAGGGCTGACCCCAATATCCGCATTCTAGCTTAACTGCCTTTTTAAAAGACCTGTTTGTGAGTGCAGTCATATTGAAAGTCCTGAAGGTTAGGTAATTTGTATGGCAGAACATTTTTTTTTTAGGGGGGATATATGGAAACAAACCTGTAACACCCGCCTCTCACCCCTCCCCCAGGGAAAAGTCCCATTTCTATCACTGCTTCTCATATGTGTGGGTTCAGGGCTTGATGTGAGTGACACCTTCCTAGTACAAACATTCTCCCTACTCATGTGCAGTACTTCCTGGCAGCTCTGGATCTCGAGAGACTGCCACATCAGCCATACCTTCAAGTGCAGTTGCCCATGACAGTGGTACAGAGGTAGAGTTTCTCCTTCCACCTATGGGGGACTGGAGGCCCATGTAGCTCTTGGGGCCCCGGTCTCTCCATTGCCCATAGGTCTTTCTGCTTCAGCATCACTCAGAGTGTACCAAGTCTGATCACCTGTATAATTCATGAGGGACGCCTTGTGTCTCCCAGCCTGCTGCTCATTTGCAAGAATTATAGGCTTTGACAGAGCTGGCTGTGGGGCAGTCCTCCTTGTCATGGTTGCAGTAATTACCATTCCTTTTCTAATTACTTGTCTTATCCACATGGCTCCTTTCAGCTGCTGCAGTGAAGGCCTCCTGTCCTCTCCGGTACAGGTGGCCAGGTCACAGCCACCACGATGGCCCCAAGGTGCAGTCCATGTTGAGACTGTCTTTCCCTCATACCCTGTTGTCTTCCACCCGATTTCCTCATTCTCTAATTTCTGAGCCATGTTGCAGTTAAGAAAAATGAATTGCAAGCCCTTCATTTTTAGGCCACTTCCTGGGATGTCCGAGGATGGGGGAACGCTTTGCTAAGCCTGTGTGCAATGGCTGCTGCTCTGTGCTGCTGGCCGTGCTCACTGTGGACGAAGGCAACTCTCTCCCAACACCCTAACCTGCTGCAAGTCAGGTGGAGACAAATAGCAAAGGGAGCATCATATGTAAGAGTCTGAATGTGCTGAGTGGGTGCTTTGGAAACTAACCTCAGGCAAAGGTCCTTGGTTTGGGCCTGGTGACTGATGTGGCATTGTCTGCTGTTAATGACTAGGAGATGGAAGGCCCAGCAAGGCCATATTTTTGCCTGTCAACAGGGAATCTCCAATTCTTCAGCTTCTCAGTTTCAGCTGTTGATTTTGCCTGAGTTCTCCTCTGGGGCTGCTCCAGCTTGTTTCTGATCACAGGGTTGTGTTTAACTGACTGAGTTAAAGAAGGCATCTGTTTAAACTTAAGTGCTTATCATTTCCCATTTAAAAGGCCATTCTTTAATAACTTTGGAGGAAGTTGATTCATTTTAATGAAATCCTTCCCATTATGAAGGATATTATCATATACTTTGGGTTTTATTTAAACGTCAGCTGTCCCCTTGGAACAAAATGGCAATGGGTAAAAGTACCTGTAAGATCGACCATTTTCTCCAAAAACATGTAGTGGGGCTTAGTGGCAGTGAGTGCATTTTTATAAGATCTGAAACGCACGAAAAAGGATGTCATTGGGTAGCCAGTGGCAGCTGAGTTAGATGTGGCACCCTGTGACCCAAGAGACTGACAGACTTCCTTCTGGTGCTGTACTCCGTCTTGACTGCCAGCCTGCCAGCCTCTCCCTCCTCAAGGATGGCCTCTATGTACCCCTTGTGAGTAGCACATGGTTCTTTATGTGCACCCTCATTATCCTTGCCCCCATGGCTTTATTTCTTTTCTCTTTTCTTCTCTTCTTTCTTCAGTCCAGGACCTCATGTTCATGGAGCTGGCATTTTAGTTAGGGTGTGTATGATGGGGTAGGGCAGAAAGGTATAACCAAGCAAAGAGTGAAGTTGTGTCATTTGGGGGAAGCCGAGGCTACTCTCAGAGCAGCTAAAAGGTTGACCTAGCCTGGGAAGAAATGAAGGACATTAGGAAGGCATCTCCAAGGATTCATTCATTCATTCATTCATTCATTCATTCATTCATTCATTCATTCATTCATTCATTTCTGGAACCATTGCTTATAATCTGTAGCTGAGCTGCAGATTGCTGGAAATGGGTGGGGGTGGAGCTAAGCAGGCAGGCGCCCTGCTCTCCAGAGTTTTTGTTTCAGTGAGAGACAGCCAGGCAAAGTGCTGGAAGCTGAGGAGAACTTTAGGCAGAGGAAAGAGAACAGATAGTATCCTCATCTTAGCTTGAACCACACAGAAAGGGAGGCTGATCATAGAGGGGCTTGTGTGTGCCCCTTTAAGGATGTAGGACCATCAGGAAGTAGTGGCATGTGCCTTTAATCAAAGCATTTGGGAGGCAGAGGCAGGCAGATCTCTGAGTTCTAGGCCAGTCTGGTCTGCAAAGCAAGTTCTAGGACAGCCAGGACTATTACACAGAAAATCCCTGTCCCAGAAAAAAAAAAGGACATAGGACTGTACCCTGAGCTTAAGGCTTGCCAGCATGGTTTGAGCAGGAGATTGATGTGGTTGTGATGTGTTAAGGCCACTTTGTTGTAGAGTTGATGGTGCAGGGATGCAGACAGTCAGGCTCCTCATCACAGAGGCCTCCAGAGATGATGTGGGGGTGTCACTCGGGCAGTGTGGTGTGAAAGGACAGTAGATGGGGTGGAAAATATTTTAGGGGAAGTTTGATGGTGTTGCTGTCTAGAGGTGAGGGGTAGGTGCAAACATGGTGGATTCTGGGTTTCCTTGTTGAAACTGTTGGGTGAATGATGACAGCTGCCTCTGAGATGGGAAGCTGGGGAGCAACAGGGCTTCTGGGTGGAGGGATAAGGTACAGATAAATTGGACACACACAGAATTGGAAATGCCTTTGAGACATCCAGGAAGGCATAGCCAGGAGGAATCTAGACACAGAACTAACTTCTCAGATTGAGAGAGGAGAGACCTTCTCTTGGGAGCACAGGCACAGCAAAGCCATATTACTGAGAATGGGGAGGGGATGGATTCGTTTGAGTCATTGAGGGAGATTAGGGTTGTTATGAGCATGCCCCCTCTCTGCCCCCTGCTGCTGGTCTGGTCCCACTCTTTGTTCCTCCCCTCCAGCCGCCTGGTCCCACCGCCAGGTGAGCCCCAAATAACACTCAGAGACTCTGTATTTGATACAATTCTGTTGGCCAGTTACTATTATTGTTTATTGGCTAGCTCTGCCTAATGATTAACCCATTTCTACTATTCTAAGTATTTCCACGAGGCTCATTTTACTGGAGAGTGGCGGCCCGCATCTGCTCTCTCCAGGCTCTACATCTTGACTCCTCCTTACTGCTTCCTTTTTCCTCCTTGTCTCCTAGCCCTGCCTATCTTGCTTTCCCATTGGCCACAGTGCTTTATTAATTAACCAGTATGAGAAATATATTTACAGAATAACATTTCCCATCATTCCTCTTTTCTGTCTAAAATAAAAAGAAGGGGTTTAACCTTAACATAGCAAGATATATCATACAACAGTTATCAAATAAGAATCACAGTTAACAATATTTAGTCCATTAACATTTTTGTAAGACTTAAAGAAAATATCATCTATCCTATCTTTGTGAGTCTAAAGTCCTATGTGTAACTTATCTTTAATCCTAACTAAGGAAAACTATAACCAAAATTATCTGTCTTCAACTCCATCAAAGACCACAGAAGGATAATATATAAACTCTAGAAATGATAGAGACAACTCACTGCCTGGTCAGTCATCTGAAGTTCTTCTGTAATGTTCCATCTTCATCCCATAGGCCATAGTGTGTCTCCAGACTCCTCAACAAAGCAGGAAACTTTAAACTGTCCACCTGTATTGGCAGTTTGTCAGTCATTTTTCTCTGTGTCCTGCAGAATGTCTGGCAGACTCTTCTATGAAGCAGTAACCCTGTAGCATTGTCCATCTTGCATCAGCAGTCACCTTTTTGTGGGTCCTGCATGTCCAGTTTCTACAGCATAAAGTCAAACAGCCCAGAAGAGCAGTACCTTGTCCAAATGGCTAGTCTTGCCATATTAGAAGCAAACTCCATAATGTGTTTCTTCGATGTCCATCTTTCTGATGCAGGTGGTGTTACCAGGAGCAGTTGTGCCTCACTATCAAGAAAAACCCTAAACAATTTTAAAAGCCATATTCTGTAGGTCTTTGAAAGGTTTGAAGAATGCCTATCCATCTCAAATACATCTCTGTATATCTAGAAATCCTAACTAACTTAACTCTAAGTTTTGACTATCATAGGTAACTCTCTATAATCTGTACTAAATTATGCATTACATTTTTCAATGAGCTATATAAACATAATACCTAAACAAGAGGAGAAATATACATATCATAAAATTGACCTTAAATTTGTATCAATAAATGAAAATCCATTCCAAAACAAAGTATTCATATCTATACCATAATTCCCTTTTTACCTTTAAAAAGATTGGCCGTGGTCATTAACAATTTATAACCAAGCATTTAAATGAAAACAGACATTTATAAACAATATTTGGGAATTTGGGCATTGTTCTTTTCAAACTGCTTCCTGCTGGTAGGGAGCGCTGTCATGGGGATCCTAAGAAGACCCAGAAATCCTGGCTGTAGTGGTCTGCAAGGTTGCAATGTCCTATTGATGTTGCTTCAGGGGGTCTTGCTTGATCAAACCACATTAGTCTGGAAGGAATCCACAGCTTTTCATTTTCTGTGGAAACAAAAATAGACATCCTTTTCCCCAGTAACTTGTCCTTAGGCTTAAATTTTGTAGTCAAAGCATTTTTAAAATATATAAATTGAATTAATCCAGCAGCATTTCTTTTATCAGTTGTTGTTATTTCCTCAGCAATCAAACAATTTAAAGATAACAGAACAATGTACGATATCCAAAGTTTCTCTGGGCTTTCCATCTTTACGTGGCTTTTTTTATTACTCTATTTCTTTTACTTCTATTTTTACATATTTTAAGACAGGGTTTCTCTGTGTAACTTTTATCTGCCCTGGAATTCACTTTGCATATCAGGTTTACTTTGGAAATTACAGAGATCTGCTTGCCTCTGTTTCCCGAGTGCTGGGATTAAAGGCATGTGCCATCACACCCAGTCACACCCTGTCTTTTTAAAACCATTTTATTTCTTTTCTCTTTCTCTCCCAAGCCTACGTATATTTTAAAACACAGTGTAAACCTTTAGCATTTTTTCTTAATGTGAATCTGTCTTTAAATCTTTATCTTTTTGGGGTCACAAGTCTTTTATCTGCTAAATAACAACATTCCTAAAATGAAAGCCATTTTTTTTTGTTTTGTTTTGTTTTGTTTTTTTTTTTTTTTGTTTTCCCAGTCTATCCAAGATGGCGGCGGCTATTTTACTGCCAGCAGTGAGTGCTATGCTCACTGCCTTGGTCTAAGCTGCCATCCAGCAGTATGTTGCCGACTTGGAGATGTGATCACTGACATTGCCAGCTCTCATACACACCATTTAGTTGCTAGCAGAGCTCTTTAAAAGCTGTGTATTTTTTTTTCTCCACTTAAACTGAGTCAGGAAACCTCCCTTAAAGAAATAGCGCAAATATTTACTTGTCTCTCACAAAACAGAGTCCAACCCAGAAAAATGTTGCTATCAAGAAATCTTGCTTGTCTCTGTTCTTTTGTTTCTAAAAACTATTTTTTTTTAAGCTTTTGTTAAGTTTTAAGTGGAAGTTCTCAGTTCCACTTCTGACACCATTATGTTACGGGTATGTTTTCCCGCTGCCACTGCCGCCTGGTTTCACTCTTTGTTCCTCCCCTCGGGCTGCCGGGTCCCGCCTCCACTCTAGCCCCAAATAACACTCAGAGTCTCTGTATTTGATACAATCCTGTTGGCCAGTTACTATTATTGTTTATGGGCTAGCTCTGTCTTAATTATTAACCCATTTCTACTTTTCTAAGCATTTCCACGTGGTCATCTTATCAGAGCGCGGCGGGTCAGCATCTTACTTCCTCTAGGCTCTACATGCTGACTCCTAACTACTTCCTCTTTCCTCCTTGTCTCCTAGCCCCGCCTATCTTGCTTTCCCATTGGCCACAGTGCTTTATTAATTGACCAGTATGAGAAACATATTTACAGAATAACATCTTTCATCATAGGGTAATAAGAGATTGTAGGGCATATCTAAGGCATTCTGGAATTAATTGAGAATAATCAGCCAGAGAGGGCAGTGGAGGGAAAACAGGAGAGTTTTAGCTTGCCAAAATCTGAGGAAAGAAAATAGTTTAATGGGGAGGGAATATTAGGAGAGTTTAAATGTTTATCTCAACGTTCTCAACGTTTTGGGATAAACATTGGTAGGTAGTGACCTTGGCAGAAATGGTTGGATGGAAAGATAGACTTTTCACCACACAGCATCTCTGGAAGGCTTTCTCCTCTCCTCACCCCTATCAGGGCTGTACTTGTCCATGGCATCATTTCTTCCTGGAATGAATGGGTCAAACAGGCAGGGGACACGTTGGTCTGTGTCGTTCTCTGGAAGACTTTCAGTTTTTTCCATCTTTGGCAATGGCTATCATAATCTAAGACATCATCTTCTCTTTTATAGATGTCTGCAGTAGCCCCCTCATTGGTTCATCCCTGTGTCTTGGGATAAAGCAAATCCAACCCACCTCTTGTAACATGTCTTTTAGCAGCTTTCTGATGTTCTGATGAAGGTGGACATCTTCATGTTGAGCAGAGGGCTCTGCTTGTTAACTTCCCTGGTCTTGTATTATCTTTCCACCTCTCTGCCTAGCTACTGTAGTCCTTTAGGAACACTTTTGCTAGTCCTGTCACTTTTGGTCTTGCAACTGTGCACATGTTGCTTAGCAGTCTTTTTGAAGTCCCCTGTCTGCTGGCTTTATTTTTACTGATCTTTCAGGTGTCAATTATAGCTGCACCTTCTTTGGGACAATATTTCCTGATCTCCCCCACATAGCTAGATCTCTTTGTTGTTCATAGAACATCAGCTATCTCTCCATGATGGTTGTGGCTAGTTACATCATAGGCTCAGTTTTGTTCTCCACCTCCATCTCTGTCCTTTACCACATGATGTCAGTTTCTCTCTTTGAATAGATTTTTCTGGTCCATTGTTATTGGAGTAGCCACATGGTATGTGGTTGTAAGACACCTGCTGTGGGTGCTGTGCACTGGGTCCAGGTCCTTTGCAAGAGCAGTAAATGCTCTTAACCACTGAGCTATCTTTCCAGGAATATGATTACTGTTTCAAAATACTTGATTTTTATGTAATTCCTTAGGCAGACTATTGGAAACAGCAGATACATTGGCCTCCATAGTTGCAATTTTGTATATATTTGTTATTTATTTCTGCTTTTTCGATTACATTACTCAGTTCAATAAGAGTATTTGTTGTTTGTAAATTATTTTTGTATAGTGTTTCAGTATCCCAAACTAGCCTTGAACTTGCTATATACCTAAGTCAAAAGCTTGACTTTCTGATCTTCCCGCCTTTACCTCCTAAATTCTGGGATTGCAGGTTTGTACCACTCTTTCCAGTTTATGTAGTGATGGGGACTAAATCCAGGGCTTTGTGCGTGCCAGGCAGAGACTCTACCCTTTGGTAGAGCCCTGAAGATGGGTTCTGAGTATGTTACTATGTACCATATTTCCAAGAGTACTGTGCAGTTCCTGACACAAGATAGGTATGCCACAGGTATTTGTAAAGTGATTGAGTAAACTCTGCAATTCAACTCAGTGATGCAAGATATGTTCCTAATCTTCCATAATTGTAGGAGTTTACTAGTTTTGCCTCAGTGTTGCAGTATTAGGATACAATATGCATTCAATACAACACTTAATTATTTTGGAAGAAATGGTAAGTTTTAGAGATCGCTCTTGTGTAACATATAAAAACAATGTGATAAGATGTTGGTTCATGCTAAAAGGTTCTACAATGGCAAGGACTGTGGGAAAATTACCCCACCTGCAATTGTTTTTAACAAAACTTTTTTTCATATGTATGTGTGTATGTAAAAATGTTTGCATGTGTGTGGGAGTACATGCTCGTGTGTGAGGAGGTCTGAAGTTGATGTTCATAATTGTTGTCTGGTTTATTGATTTAGGTAGAGTAGCCACACTGAACCCGAATTTGCCAGTTTCTGATCCTGGGGATCGTGTCTCTGCCTCTTGCGTGCTGGGATGTCTTCTTGGTTTTCATGTGGGTCCTGGGGGTCCAAAAGTCTGGTCCTCATGCTGGTGTGTCAAGTACTTTATTGACTAAGCCATTTTTCCAGCCTTCTTTCTGTCTGTATGTACACAAGTGTGTGTGTGTATGTGTGTGTGTGTGTGTGTGTGTGTGTGTGTGTGTGTGTGTGTGTGTATGTGTAAGTGTACATGGTGGCATATGTGTATGGGTGCACAATGCTATCTAATGCAGGTGGAGGTCAGATGACAACCTTGATATGGAGATGGGTCTCTTGTCAGTTGTTATTGCAATTGCCAGGCAAGCTAGATAGAGCATGACTTCATGAAGATTATTTTGCCTCTGCTTCATTTAGCCTCAGGAGCTTGGGACTACAGACATGTGCTACTCAGTCTGGCATTTCGTGGTTGCTGGGGATCAGAATTCAGGTCCCTACATTTGCACAGCAAGTGCTTTATCCACTGAGCCATCTTCTCATACCTCCAGCCGCAATCTCAAAGCAAAAGGAATGTCATTCAGACCCTTGGTTAACAATCTCCGTATCAGTTTAGATGCACCCGACACTCACCATTTTCCACCATTAACAATGGCGACACTTACACAAATCTGTATTAAAACAGAGACCAAGATCTGCTTTTGATTTCAGAGTAAATTGTGGCCAATTTGACAAAAACTTTCATAAAATTGGATATTTTTCTCATACATGGGAACCCCTCTTTCTGGGTATCTTCTAGGGTGTGAACACCAAACTGGGAGGCAGAGACCATACCCCACTTTTAACTGGCTCTATGTCTGTGGGGTGTGATCGAACCTTCTGCATTTATAGAGTAGAATTCCCATCTCTGTTTGAGGACCCTGACAAAAATTCCACACGTGAAAGAGCTTGAGAACTCTAGTTATCAAAGGCCAATTATTTCATGTTTTTCTTCCAAAACACTTGAGGTTTCATTGAAAATTATAAAATGCAGAAAAACCACACTGTCATTTTGAAGTAAAATATACAGGATATTTTAGAACGTTCCTCGTACCACACTGTTCTTGCCACTATCAAACAAACCAGGTTCCGGATCCCAGACAGTGAAGGGTCCTTACCCTTTCCCTGTGGCTCTGACCCAGTCCTCACCATAGTCCTCTGTTTCACAGTGTCACCTTTTAGCAGTGAGCAGCAATGAGCAGCAGTGCTTGCCACTGACTGATGCCTGGGAGAACTGGGCTATGGTCTTTATATTAGGAAGACATGTTACTTTTTAAACTAACAAACTTATTAATGTCTTTTTCCTAAAAGTGTTTCATTTAATTCTTTAAGGGTTTTCTCTTAGGGCATAAAATCATATCACCTGTAAAAATTACTCTCCTTCTTACTAATTTCCATGCTTCCCATTTCTTTATCTTCTCTGGTTGCTTTGGCTAATAGAGGAAGGTGTGTGTGAGACAGACAGAGAGAGAGAGAGAGAGAGAGAGAGAGAGAGAGAGAGAGAGAGAGAGAGAGAGAGAGAGAGAGAGAGAGAGAGATTTAAAATATTTTTGCTGTGTTCCCTTTTAAAATTAGGAGCTTTGGATATATGGGGAGAGAAGCACATGGCTCTCCCCATTTCACCTACTAATGTCATAAACTGCATTAGTTTTTTAATGCTGAATTACTTACAAATCCTGGTTTTAAAAGGCCTCCATGATTTGCATTATATGAACATTCCTGAGTCATGAAGACAGGGTTTATACATTGTTGTGAAATAAGATATTATCCCTGTTCAGTGTGTCACCTAGAAGCTGTCTGCTAATGTTTTGTTTGGGTGTTTCATAGGCATAATTGGCTGGAGTTTGCCTTCTCTGTGTTCTGCTCATCCATATTTGTTTTCTGCTTCTTTATATACAGATTGTTTTCTGTCAAATCTGTGCCTTGAAGGGCTAACCCCTGAGGTAACTGTAGTGGAAGAAATGGCTTTTAAGAATGAAATTAAGGTTAAATTAAGATAAAAGGGGCAATAGGGCCAATGTCCTTTGTAAGAAGGACAGGAGGCCCCAGAGAGTCCCTCCTCTCCCGCCTTGTGCAAAGAATCTAAGAACCAACCATGTCTTTTCATGTGGGACACAGCAAGAAGATGGTTATCCAAAAGCCTGGAGGAAAACAGCACTTAATGTTAACTTGAGCCCTCTGAACTGAGCCAATACATTTTTCTTATGCAGGTGACCTAACTGTAACATTTTGTTAAAGCTGCACAGACAGAGGAATACAATGTTACATGGATGGTTGTTGAACTTAAAACAGTGTGATTTATGTTCCCCACCCCAACTTTGTCACTATGCAAAAACGGTATACACTACAGTAGAAACCATACTTTGGATTTTGATTTTAGTACCATGTGGCATGACACTGTCTTACGGTGCTGGCTGTATGCTGCAGCACCAAGAAGTCACACAGTCATTGGGAACCAATTAATACTGCCCAGCATATTGGATTGCTAAACCAGGGTATTCAGCGGGTTAGGCAGATTTGATGCTTTTCTATGTCCTGGTGTTTTCAACTTAGATTGAGTCATGAGGTAGAACTTGCTAGAAACCAAACAGCCTCTTTACTGACTTGCCAAGGTTCAGAGTGTTCCTGTAGGTTTGGATCAAAGAGTTTGGATGGCATTCATTCTTTATTTTTTGAAGCCGTTGGTAGTATTTATCTATAGATTATACAGGGTCTGGGTTGTCTGTTATCCCTTACAACTTTATATCTTCTGCAATGCATGATTTGTTTAGATTTTCATTCTTTTTCTGGATTGGTTTTGGTTGGTCTAATTCTACCAGTTTCTGCAGGATATGGTTGAACAAAACTGTATTTTGGCTCAGTGGTTAAGAGTACTTGTTGCTCTTCCAGAATTCCTGAGTTTTTTTCCTACCATCCACATGGGACTCTGTGGGCACCTGTACACATGTGGCATATACTCTCACACATTGCACATCATAAACAAAATAAAAATATGTCTCTAAAATTATGTTTCTTTGCTTCTGAATTCTGTTTTTGTGGTTATATTTACATTTTATTTGTGTGAGTTTTGTGGCAGGGCCTTACTTTGTAACACAGGCTGTTACAAAACTTACTTACTAGCCAAGCCTAGACCAGCTTGAAACTCAGAGCAAACCTCCTGCCTCGGCCGGCCGCCTGAGTGCAGGTATTGCAGGTGTGAGCCCCATGCCTGCTTCCATGCACGTCCTTGTTCGGATGACATTTCCTTGCTTTCCCTTTGGTTGCTGGTTTAGTAGCTGCTAGAATCTTGGTGCTCTTCTCCTCTGAGCACTGTTTGCCGCCACCAGTTCTCCTCTCCTTATGTCTGTCCCATGTACAGCCACACGTTTAAATGCCTCCACCCATCCTTGCTTATCACTGTGCAAACTGAAGTTGTCATCTTCCCTCCCCCACAGTGCTTTAGTTGTGTCCTGTAGACCTTAATGCATCATGTCTGTATGTTGATTTTATTCTTTTAGATTGTTTAGGCTTTCTGGCTTTAATTTTCTCCTTCTCTACAGTTGTCAGAGAGAGGGTTTAAGAGAGGGTAAAGTATGACTAGAGAATGTAGTCTGAACTATTGCCATTCTTAGGTGAGTGAGTATGTGACCTTGTATGTGGTCAGGTTTTTGTCAAACACAAACACTTTGAAATTTGGGCCTCTGTTTTCATCTGTAGCACTCAAAGTCAGATCTTCTGATGAACTGACATTAGGCTTCTTGTAAGGTTTTAAAAACTTTATGATTATTATGTTAGTGTAGGTATACATACATGGCATGCATGTGGAGGTCAGAGGTCTATGGAATTGCTTCTCCTCTTCCACCTTTACATGGGCCGTTGACATCAAACACAGGCTATCAGGCTTTGGATCAAATGCTTTTACCCACAAGCCCTCTTGCCATCTGTATTCCTTATTTTTGACTCACTAACTTAACATGGCATTGATGTACATGGAGCCACTGTCATTCATTATTATGCTAAGAACATCAGAGATTACACAGAAGATAGCGATCCATCCTGGATTTATCAAGGAGGCAATTTGACTTTCCTCCAGCATCTCTGGAAGTCAGGAGTTGAAAGACCAGACAGAGCATCTGGAGTTTTGATAATGAAGGAAAACTGTGCAGGCTTTTGAAGAACAGGTATGAGTTTGGAGGCCAGAAGTCAGTACTGGGCCATTTTGAGCTAGGGGAACATGTGAGTCTGGCATGGAGGGGAGAAGACACATAGCCTCCTTTGCATACACTGCTCTCCAAGAGTTAGGGTTGGAGAGTCTCCTGAGCCCAGCCATCTCCTCTCATTACTGCGTGAGCATCCTTGTGGGGATCATCATCAGTGTCACTGGTGTGCCTGGCAGCAGCGGAGGACAGCATGTTACACTCTGCTCCCCATGCCACTCTGCTGGTGGGCTCTCAGCTCTGCACTTCTACCAGAGAGCCAAAGTTGGCAGCTATCTCCACTTGATACCATTAGGCCAGTGTTCTAACATTAATCAGGGAGACAGAGGCATTTCTGTGGAAGAATTACAGTGTCTGATACATACTTGCTATATGAAGGCTATTTTGTCAAGCGACCCTGGTAAATTACCAAATATTTAATGCTGTTGCTAAATCAAACAGTGTTTTGTCGAGGAGGAAACACAGGTATTTAAATTATTAAGGAGTTTTTTCTAGAGCCTTTCACAGGATGATATTCTAGACTTCTGATCAGTTTTCCTCATCCAACCTCCATGTAATATATAGTTATTTCAAATCAGCTCCACTTATTGGGCCCTTTTTAGTAATGCAGCTATGTCAGCAGAAACTGCGCGGACTGGCAAATGGTGAGTGATGGCTTCATGTCAGAAGAGAGCTTGAGAGGTGCTTTCTGCTGGGAGATGGATGGGTCTGGAGCCAGAGCTTGAAGCTCTCTGAGTGTAATAGTTTCAGAGAAAAGGTATGTCTGAAAGAGGACTGAGTGCCCCATCACTCAAAAGCTGGGATATCACACACTGGTACCAGGTGCTGCCTGCTCCTTGGTGCCTGCCCAGGCTATGGGGACAGTGTGAAGTTCTTTAATGGAATCTTGGTTGTGTTTTCTTCTTCCTACTTCTGGCCCCTTACAGCTGGGACCAGATGCTCAAAGCATCATAGCAGAAGACATAGAAACAACTGGAATTATCATAGTAGGTGTGTGCAGCTCTGCTTGATGGCCCTTGAATCATCATTGTCTCTTGTAAGGGCCCACAGCACCTAAGCACATAGTGTCTGGGAGTTGTCTGAGCTTTGTAGATTTGGGACAGGGTCTACAAAAACAGATTTTGGTAGCTGGGAAGTGACTGTTCAATGCAGGCTCTGAGGACACTGTCCTGAGTGAATTGGTGGAGATATGTATGGCACACTCTGGTTTAAATCACTTCTGGTTGGAACTTCAGGCTTGCGCTGAGTTTGATACAAAGCAGTGTCTCTGTTGGCAGCACATGATGTATGAGGTGGCTGAGCTCGTGTGTCAGTTGGTCTGATACCTCTCTGGACCTTGGGTGTTGCAAAGGGCTTTGTGGGGAGAGAGCTGACTTACTGTGTAAAATGGCGTGCCAGGGCTTGGGAGGCTGGGGCTGCTGCGCTGTGTGTGCTCTCCCTCCGTTTTATTGCTGCACCTTGTCTCTCAGCCGAGGTTCTTGGGAGGCTTTCAACAAAGCTCCACTGTCAGCTAAAAGGCTTTTAGGACTTCATAATCACGGCTCAGTATCTTTTCCTTTTTCTTAGAGAGAGAGAGGAGAGAGAAAAGGAACTTTTCACTTTTCTCTTTCCCTTTCCCACCTTTTTTGAAATTGTTAGCCTTCATGTGAAGTGAAAGGGACTTCAAAACATTGGAAGAAAATAGCTTGGAAAGCTCAGGGTGTGCTTGGCTCCTGGTAGGTCTGAAGGCTTGATAAAGAGGCATCTTTTGCACTGACAGCTGTTTGCGTGCCAGCTGGTGAAGGCTTTTGATGACAAAGCCACTTAGTTTTCTTCAGCTCTCCCTTCCCTTTGTGTGGAGGAGTTAGGAAAACTCTAATAAAGTGACTAAATAGCAGGGCCAAAAAGTTGGCATTGTTGTTTTCTCCTTTCCTTACCTCCCTCCCACCCATTGGATTCTCTCTCTTTCTTTCTCTGTCTCTCTGTCTCTTTCTCTGTCTCTGTCTGTCTCTCTCTGTCTCTGTCTCTGTCTCTCTCTGTCTCTCTGTCTCTCTCTCTCTCTCTCTCTCTCTCTCTCTCTCTCTCTCTGTGTGTGTATGTGTGTGCTTTCAGATAAGAGGTTAGTCTTAGGGATCCTTCCTCAAGAGTCATCTACCTTGTGTCTTTGAGACACTGGGATCCAGGCTCACGGATTAGGCTAGACCGCCTGGGCATCGAATCTGAACCCCGTAGCACTGGGCTCTGTGAGTTCATCATCACACTTGGCTTTCTGTGTGGGCACTGGAGGCCCCAGCTCAGGTCCTCACACTTGTGCAGCAAACACTTTGCCGACAGGGCCATCTCCCCAGGCTCCTATGCACTGGGTTTTGAGACTCACTTTGCCAGGCATTAATTAAGTCAGTGGCAGGGGTGAAGAAGCAGGTGTCTTGCCACTGTTTCTGTGGTTTTGGGATGCATTGCTATTTAAATGTCTAGAGATAGCAGCCAAGTTTTCTTCAGGCCAGACAAATTTTGGTGAGTTGCAGAACAGTGGTTGAAAGTGCATGTAGCATGCAGGGTCCTCCCTGAAGCTGAAGGCCAACTTCTCTATTCCCTGGAACCATCCACAAGGCCCCAGCTTCAATACCTGGCACTGCTAAGTATAAGATAACCAAGTAAGAGGTTTCTAAAAGGCTGATAGGGAAACTCGTGCACTGGACTCCATGACTACCAAATCATGACGTATAGAAATGCCCATCTTCCTATTTCACAGTAATAATAGTAAAATTGGAAGAAAGCTTAGGGTTCCCTGATAATGGCTCCATTACTTGTCTCTTGCAGCTGTTTGGGAAAGCCACTATTCTGAGTTGCAGCTGTTTACTTGGGGCTACCAAACATTAAGTTTTTTAAAAGAGAGGAAACTGGGCTTAGTGTGTGACTTGCATTTTTCTACCAGCTGACAGGTAGGATTGTGTGGCACGTGCATCTGAAGTGGGCTCCAGGATCCTCACAATTCAGGCAAAGAGGAAGTCTCCCAACTTATACTCATGGTTCTTCTCTCCATCCCTTGCTCCCATTGAGAATTTTTAACTGGAGCCGTCTTTGTGTTTCAAGGGACCCGAACTCGGAGATATTCTACTAAAATCGATACTTGTAAAAAAGCA
Organism: Cricetiscus sungorus; assembly: GCA_030556225.1. NCBI lineage: Eukaryota > Metazoa > Chordata > Mammalia > Rodentia > Cricetidae > Cricetiscus > Cricetiscus sungorus. The sequence goes on along the minus strand of JANBXA010000124.1, from coordinate 2,278,298 downwards.
GGGAATGGGCTGGATGGTGATGACATACACCTGCAATCCCAGCACTCAGGAAGCAGAGAGAACCAGGTAGAGCTGAGTTCAAAGCCAGCCTGGCCTACAGGGTGAGTTCTAGTACAGCCAGGGCTACACAGAGAAACCCTGTCTCAAACAAACAAATAAACAAACAAACAAACCAAAACAACCCCCAAGAAAAAGCTGGATATAGTAGTGTGTGCTTGTAATCCAAGTGCTGGGGAAGCAGAGACAGGTGGGTCCCTGAGTGCCAGCCAATATAGCTTAGCCTCGTTGGTCAATTCTAAGCCAAGGAGAGACCCTGACTCAAAAAAAAAATGTTTAACACCAGAAGAAAGACATATGAGATTATCCTGTAGTTATCATATGCACATTAGTATGTATATATGCTTAGCACAGGTACACCTGTATACATGAACACACACACACACACACACACACACACACACACACACACACACACACACACACACGGGAAGAGGGAAGGGGTCCTTGTGGGGAAGCAAGCATCAAATGAAGGAAATGCATAGCTAACCCAGTGCTGAGGGCACAGTCACTCTGCAGATGAATGTAATAGCTGAACAGAATAACAGCAACTTTTATTTGCTTTTACCATGTGCTAGGTACTGGTGCGAAATACTTAATAAGTGTTCTCATCTAACACAACAATCCAGTGGGATATTAATAGCAACAGTGGTGGTAGAGACAAGTAATAATAATTACAGCAATTACTGTGCCTGCTCTTCCTGGAGCAACTCATTTGCATCTCACAGTGATCCAATGAGCAAAGTACCATCTCTTGTCTCCCCACTTGCTAGAGGAAGAAGCAGAGGTTCAGAGACATTACAGAGCTTGTCTTTGGAGTTTGGAGGTGAGTCAGTCATCTGATAGCAAAGGCAGGGTTTGTGTCTGCCTTTATGAACACATATAGCTAGTTAAGTACTAGAATTCCATAATGGGCCCTTCATAAATGTGTGAAATGAGAATTGTGGCCTGGTAGGTATGTATACTTGAACCATGAATTTATGCTTACACAGCCAGCTGCTGAGTTCCCACTTTGTGGGCAAGTCTCTGGCTGTTAGTGCTAGAATGTAGAATATCTTTTAAAAATGTTTATTTTATATTTAATTGTAATTTTCTTATCTTTTGAGACATGCCCAGTTGCCCCAGCTGGGTTCACATTAATTATATAGCTAAGGATAATGTTGGACTTTTAATCTTACTGCCTCTGCTTCCAAAGTGCTAGGATTACAGGTCTGTGCCACCATCAAGTTTACTCAGTTCTAGGGATGGAACCCAAGATATTCAACATCCCAGACAAGCACCCAGCCATCTGACCAGCATTCCTAGCCCAGCATGTCATCCTCCTTACCTTTGCTTGGATGCTGGAAGTCAAGCAATATGAAATCATTTAGTGTAATTCCAAGTAGAACACCTTTGGGATGATCAGAATAACCAGATGGCTTGAGAATGGTAACACTGGATGAGTACATGGGGATGGGCAATTGACCTCTCATTTTAGACAGAAGGTACTCAGGCCCACCAGGGAGACCTGGAATCATTGATTAGTTGATGGTGCTTGGGCTGGAATATGATTTTGGGACATGTTTCTACTGATTTGATGAGGTTTTTTTTCTGTGTGATCCTACTGCTCAGCAACTAACCTATAAAGTAAAAAAGAAATTAATTTTTTTAACATACATACATTTCTTTACTAAGTGTGTGGGCATATATGAAAAGCAGAGGATGACTTTGGGTGTGCCATCCTTCTCCTTTTTCACCGTGTGGGTTCTTGGGATTGAATTTGGCAGCAAGTACTCTTACCTGTGGAACCATGGTGCCAGCCTGAAGCTGGGCTTCTGTTGTCTACCCTTAGTGTCCTGCCCTTCCCCCATTGATGTTGGGGCTGATTTATAGTTGACTCCTATAGGTTTAGTTTCCACATTGACTGTGAAAGTGACTTCTGTTATCAGAGTCCTTGTGTCAGGGCATGGTAGCATTAACATAAGGAATATATTTGTTGACTTACTGGCCCACGATAGTTAAGGAATCAAGTTGACCTATCATGTATCATGGGGGTGGGAGGAAGCAGACCATGGTAGGGGTGGATTTGGGAAGAAGAGGCAGGATTATTAATAGAAGTGTATTTTCTTTGAAGTTTGAGTTTGCTACCATTTTTAGAAGCATTTTTTTTGACTTGGAAGAATCATTCTTTGGTCACAGGCCTTTCAGTTTCTAGCTTCTTACCATTACATCAAGTGTGTTGCAATAGCTCCCAACTGTCTTAAGACATTTGCAATCAAGCTTCATATTGCAAGGAAATTATTTGTTACCTAGACCCTCAGAATTGAATTTGCCTGAATTAATTATGACTTCCACACTGTCCCTGTGGGCAGTGTTGTGCAGGAGTGGTGATCTTTCCTGATGTCGACTAGAAAATCAATTCTGGCCCTTGGCGCTGGCTAGTTGCTCAAGTGGGGGAATCTTGTCATCAGCTGGATGGTCTTTGGTTCCCATTTTTTCTTTGTCCTTTGTTCTGCATTCCTGTTGCTGGCTGGTTTAAGCATCACCAGGGCCAGGGGACATGCTTGGTGTGATGAACACAGAGACTCCCCCATAAATAAAACCTCAAGGTTCCAAGTAGGTGTTAGAAGGCCTTGCCTGTGTCTCTTCTGTGCATAGCTGGTATTGTTTATGGAGGCTTTGCCACCAGAAACTCAAGCACTTGCCTTTTGACAAGAGTAAGAGCATGTGGGCAGATGTAAGGACTAGGTCTAGGCTGGTTTGAGAGTTTGCTGGTGTCTTTTCTGTGGTTTCACTGCATGTGCTTCAGAATATTACTCTATATTGTAATTTTAAGATACAAAACTCTTTCACCTCCTAAAACCTCATAAACACACCCAAGAGGCTACGAGAATGACCTGCGTCAGCCATGGCAAGCCTGGGATGAATATCTTTACTATATAAATAGTTATCCCCCAAATAAACATTACCATCCTGTTGGGTCTGCTTACAGTTTCAGTGCCTTGGGAGTCTGTTCTTGAGATAAAGCTGAGCATGCCAGTAGGGCACAGAACACATCAGCAGTCAGAAACATTCATCTATGTGCACTCAAAGAAAGGCCTGAAACCCCCCTTCTGCCTTTCTTAAATTTGTCAGGAGAGCCTGCAAGGCATTCTTCCCCTGCCATGTGACCATGGTGCCTTCAGCTTTGCCCTTCCAGCCAACTGACCCTGCTACTGAACGTTTAATAGGGATAAATTCCCATGTGAATTCACAATCTCTTTATCTGGGCTAAGAGCACCTGGTAACAAGCTTGTAACAAAGCAAAGCTTGCATCTTGTCCTAATACTTTGACCCCACCTCATACCCCTCCTTCTAACCTTTTTACACTTCCCCGGGCTGATGCCTAAAGGCATCTGCCCCTCAAGTAGACCTGCCTGTAGTATGTTAAATGCAGTGTGAGCCTTGTTTTTAAATAAGTAGTTCCAGTTACTGCCAGTGGGCACGTTGAGCTGTTTAAGGAACAATAGTGTACATGAGGTGGGGAAGTGTTTGGGGGTGCGAGAAAAGAAAACCAAACCGTTATTCCTTCGCTTTGAGCCTTATTCTCTTTTATGTAGTGTGACTTTGCCTATGAATTTACCAGCAAAGCCACAGTCTAAGTTTTGAAGATTAAGCATCACAATTTGCATTCTCTCTAATGCTTTTATTACTTTCTCATCTCTTTCTTCCCCTTGGTGTGGGTTGCAGTTAACATTATCTACATATGTCTATAAATACTGCAAATATTTTTGATACAATGTGCATTTAATCAACTTTTTGTTACTGTTACACCGTGTGTGGAGGGAAATAGTTTCTGTCTTAATGTTCTATTGAAGTGCCTTCGGAGTGATGATATCATAATCACTTTAATACATTTAAAAGCTTCAAGGCTTAGCATTTATTGAACAAAGCTCATTGAAGGAATATAACGGATGTCTTGAGGCTTTCCGCTGCTGTAAAAAAGGACAGTATTGTTCATGGCCTCGGTAAAAGAAAATCTGAATTTTTATTTTACTTTGCGCCACATTGCAATTATATTTCAAAAGCTCTTCAAGCGGATCTAACAAAGGGGCTGTTTTTATGAATTGTTATAATTGCAGATTTTAGGGCCGACTGCTGCGAGTTTAACATTAATAATGGACAAGCAATTTACAACTTTATCACTAAAATCCACCCTCTGAGAATGGAAAAGATGACTTCCATGTCCACTTGTGTTTGGACAAATTGGGAAGTGAGTGGGAAACTCCTTTATTCCCAAGAATCTAATGAGTGTTTTCCCCCCTATGGGGGTCTCCTTGGAGGCTTGAAGAAGGGGGGAGCAGGGTAATCAAATTCATGGTTTGTGTGAGGAAAGGGAAGATGACGTGAGTAAAGCCACAGTACTTACCTCCATGTCCTCCAATCCTTGTGGACCGAGGAGGTTTCTGGCTGGAGAGTTCTAGGACTAACACAAAGGCAGGCTCCAGAGCCATCCTCTGAAGAGTACAATAGGGAAGCTGGTACTGTTGCAGATGTGACAGGCAACAGTCCTTTGCAGGTCTGGAGAGGACTCGGATTCTCCACATTTCAAGGCTTACAACTGCTGTAACTTCAGGCTCCAGGGGCAGCTGATACCCTCTCCTGCTCTCCCATGCACTCACCGATGTCCACATATATGCACATGGCTAGAAGTAAAACCTTTAGAAAATTGTGTGTGTACCCTTGCAGAGGACCCGGTTCCGTCCTCAGCACCCACCTTTGGCATCAACACTGCCAGTAACTCCAACCCCTGGGGCAGTCTGGCATCTCTCTGGCATCCCTGCTTGCATGTGTGCATACTATAGACACACATACATACATATGACTTAAAAAGTAAACATAAGCCTTTAAAAAATGAACCATTTCTGCAGTTGTGATAGCCAGGTCATGCCCTAGAACTTGGGCCTTATCTCCACTCTTACTTCACCACTATTGCATCACCTGCAGGTACCTGCCTGGTCCTGTACTGCGTTTCAAAAATGTGTCTTTATCCCAGTTAGATCACCAGGGAGAAAAGTGCCTGGGAAGACAGTCACCATGTCCTATTTCTTATCCCCAGGGTCTCATTAGCTAGCTCCTGGTCTTGCAGGAACCTGACTGGCTTGTTTAAAGTGTCCTTGCTTAAAGCCTGCAAGCTTCTAACATTTCCTGCAGGGAAAGCAGGCATTGCCGAGTTCACTTACTGTGAAGAGGGGACTGCCCAGGCCTAATTAATGATGAAACCACAGTTCTCTCTAGAAGGTACAGTGCCCCAAGCAGGTGAATGTGATTGGCTAGCTTGGAAAGGATGATCTTTTACAGTTTCTTTGAAACAGAGATATTTGGGGCTGTTTCTTCTAGGAACCAACTGAGAGGATTTAGATTTGGACTGTTCCTCAAAGACCTGTGTTTCTTCTGCAAGCTTCAGCCTATTGAGGGTGGAGGATCCTTTAAGGGGTGTGGCCTAGTAGAAGGAAGTTAGGTTATTGGGGGTGTGTCCTTTACTGGGCTGGAAGTCTTGGATTATAGACATGTGCCACCATGCTTGGTTTTTAACTTTTTGTGTCGTTATTAAGTTGTCAGGGCAGAGGGGACCTTTCTGGAAATCAAATTACTCCCTTGGGATGCTTTTACTCAGGGTGCCTCACAGAGGATGAGGTGAACAAAGAGCTGGTAGGGTGGCTCCTGGAGGCCTCTGAGATGGCATTTTATGTTTCACAGGATCAAGACTGTCACTCCTCTCCAGCCCTCTCCCCCTACCCCTGCCTACAACCACATGGGCCAGAGGGCAATCCCTTAAGTTCTCAAGCCCTGCAGTCTGTGGGGTGTGAAGGGCTTCCTGCCTCATAGAAACACCTAGAATCCAGCTGTGGAGTCCAGCCACAGCCCCTCTCGTACAGACTCATGTGACAGGTAGAGTTCTCTGTAGCCATGAAGGCAGTGCCATTGGGGAACTGTGCTCTTTGGTCTCAGCTGTAGGCCCAGGGGAGCTTCCTTTCCAGTCCTGGAACTTGGGGATGTAGGACTCTGCTTTCCACCAAGCACAAGGTGCTTTAAGGAAGGCTGGGGTGGGGGATGTGTGCTGTTGCTCTGTCCCTTTGTGCTCCAAGCTCAATCATGCTCTGTCCTTTGCAAGAGTGGAGGTTTCCCAACCAGGAACTAGGCTATGCAATCCAGCAAGTCTGCCAACCTCCAAACCAGAGCGCAGCGTCTGCAGACTGCAATGCTTCTGTTCCTGGTTCATTTTGAGGCTTTTAAGGGCCCATGGGACAGAATATATGAGACCCGCAGGACTTTACAAAGTTCTTGGAGTCATAATGGTGGCTGGAGTCTTGCTTAGAAAAGGTGTGAAGAAAGTGAACGTTGGAGACTTGTGTGGTATGGCTTTGGAGGCTACATAATAATGGAAGATGAAATTAAGTGAACATGTTCAGTGCGTATAGTAGGTTTTGAAAAAACTCACTCCTTTTATTTAATTCATTGTACCAAGTGCTTAATACACAGTTCCACTTACTCATTTTATCAAAACCTTAAAATCACTGGGGCTGTGAAGATGACTCAGCAGGCTAAGTGCTTGCTATATAGACATGAGGACCTGGGTTTGATCCCCAGTGTCCACTCAGCTGGCCTTTGGCATGTATGGTGATGTACATCTGTAATGCCATACTGATGGAGGCCAAGATAGGCAGATCGCAGGGTCTTGTTGGAAAGCCAGTCTAGCTGGAGTGGCCAGTCAGCTCCAGGGTTAGTGAGTGACCCCATCTCAAAAAATAGAGTGGCTAGGTGGTGGTTATATATGCCTTTAATCCCAGCACTTGGGAAGCAAAGGCAAGTGGATTTATGTGTTTGATGCCAGCCTGGTCTACAGTGAGATCCAGGACAACCAGGAAAAAAAAAAAGAAAAAAAAAGGAAACAAATTAGAATTTGGGTTACAGAGATGAACGCTGGCTTGTCTTCCAGAGGATCAGGGTTCAATTCCCAGTACATGTATGAGGGCTTACAACTGTCTGTAACTCCAGTGCCAGGGGGTCTGACACCTTCACACAAACAAATGCATACACAAAAATAAAAAATACTTTAAAAAGACAAAGTATATTTTAATACATAAAAAGAATAGGGTGGAGAAGTACTTGAGGAAGACATCTTGATGTCAACTGCTAGGTTCCCAGTGCACCTGAATGTGAAAGTACATTCACACACACACACACACGTACACACACACCTTTAAAATTCTTGTTTATGGTATTATAATTTCATTGTTATTCTGAATGATGCTGGTCCTTTTGCACACAGCTTGAGATGATGTTCAGATTCCAAGATGTCTAGCTTCTTAATTAGCCTTTCCTTCTGTATGAGAGGGTACAGATAATTGAAAATTCCAAACAGACATTTTCCAAATGCAGGCACGACCTGACCTACTTTTGGAAGAACCATTCAAGGAGTCTTCTAGGGCCCTTCCTGGGCCATAAACCTCTGTGACAGTTGTGAATCTAAGGAGAACTAAGGATCCTCACTTCAAGAAATATACATCTTCACACACAAGAGCTTTTCATTAGCTTCGTGTGGCCTGGGAGTCCACTTCCCATCTCTTCTGTAGGAGTCCTAGGGTAAGAACCCCTGGCTTTGACCCACCCAGGATGGAGAGATTGATGGAAAATGGGGAAGAGAACAAGACTTGGAGGGGTAGGGCAACTGCAAGAGTGGCCATGCCCAGAACTGGAAGCAAACTATTAAGATAGTGACAGAATGACAGAAGTCACAACAAATATCAGTGTTACATCCATGGGTCAAAGAAGCCCAAACATGGAAAGGGTTGGTTTTTTGTTCTGACATTTTATGATGGGACATACCTAACCTGCAGGGAAAACAGAAGGAATTGTATAGTGGTCACAGCTAGATCCCATCGGCCCCTCCATGATGATTTGCTTTACGCCCTGCTCATCTCATGGTTTTCAGTACTATACTGGTTATGTGTCTTATTGATGTGACAAAATACCCTACAAAAGCAACTTCAGGAAGGAAGGGTTTGTTTTGGCTTGTGGTTCCAGGGAACGCAGGCCATCATGGTAGGAAAGGCATGGCAGTGGGAGCAGAGGCAACCAGCCACATGGCATCCTAAGTCAGGAGGCAGAAAACTCAAGGACCCAAGCCTGTGGAATGGACTTCTCACCTCAGTTAACCTTATCTAGACATACTCTCACAGGCTCGCCCATAGATCTGTTTCCATGGTCATCCTAAATTCCATCAAGGTGATAAAGATTGACCATCATAAGCTTGTGCCACAGCAAGCCTCAGAGACGGGTGTTTTCTCTCTAAAGGTCCATATGTGTGATATTTTCTAGAAATCAGTATTGATGGGTTTGTTTATTTTTCTTTTAAAATTTTGTTATTGTATATGTATTGTTTTTTTGCCTGCAATGTGGGTATGGGTACTACATTTGTGCAGTGTCTGCAGAGGCAGATGGTTATGAGCTGCTTTATAGGTGCTAGGAGTGAGTGATGGGACTTGAATCTGGGTGTTTTAGAAGAGCAGCTTGTGCCTTTAACTGCTGGACTATCTCTACAGCTTATTTATATACTTTTTTATTTATTTGCTTTTTTTGTGGAATGCACAAACCCTGGGTGGACCATCTTTTTGGTGGTGGTGGGGGGGGGGTTGATAAGTGTAAGCATCTGTGAAACTCACAGGAAATTTCCTTCAGTTTCTTCCCAGTTAATTCCTGCTCCTTTCCCTCCAGGGGCTATCTGTTTTTCCCCAACATAGCTTAGTTTGGGCAGTCTCAGGACTTTGTCTACTGTGGGTCATTGGTATGTGTTTTTCACTGGTGTGAGGTCTTTTCACCCGTGGCTTGTTCCTTTTCCCTGTTGTGTTCTTCCAGTAATGCATGAGCCTTGAAGTTCTTTTCTTATTGTGTCTCAGCCGAGCCACTTCTAGATTTGAGTTTTTAGGTTGCTGTATGCATCTGCACACAAGCCTTGTCGAATATATTTGCATTCCTCTTAAGTAAGTACCTGGAGGTGGGGTTTCTGAGTTACTTGTGCATTTTGTTTCAGGAGAATTTGCTAGGTCTTTCCCCAAAGTAACCTTTCCATCTTCTTGTCTACTAGCTGGATCTGAGCATTTGTGTTTGGTCTGGATCCTCACCAATGTTTGGTGTTGTCAGTCTTTTTAATCATGGCCATTACTTGTGGGTATGTAAGGGAGCCTCATTGAATTTGCCTGTAGCCTGGGGCTACAAAATGGCCTTCCCTGGGTCTCTAAGTTCTCTGAGTTCAGTGGCATCATCTATATTCTTGGGGAGCGTGTCTGAGTCGCTAGTGAAATATTATGGGGCTATAAAATGTTTTGTAACTTTCTTCCACCCCTTTAAGTCCCACAGGACACCAGAACCTATGAGAGTACTCTGAGTATGAAAGATATCTGGGCTCTCTTTGTGGTGACACAACTTTAGCATGGATGCTAGGGGCTGGCAGCTATCAAGGTGGACACACACACACACACACACACACACACACACACACACACACACACACACACCGTGCGTGCAGTGGTCTCCGTGGTACTCACAGATCTGGGTGAGTCAGCCCCTGAGTTTCACATCCAGCCTGGTGTCACCACATTATCAGAGACGTGAGGAAACTGGATGGAGTTCAGAGAGGAGCAGCAAGTACGATTAAAGGGCTTGGAGGGATTAGGGGATTGATTTATGAGGAAAGATGAAAAGAACTTAATGGGCTCTGCTTGGCTAAGTGGGTACATGATAACAGCCTGCAAATATCTGAAGGGGATAAACACCGGAGAGGGAGAGGAATTAGCACAGGGTGAGGAAAGTGATCCAGGAATAATGGGGGGAATTAACAGGAGGGATGGTGGCGCTGGCCCAGCTTTAGCAAGGGTGTGGCCCATGTGAAGCCCCTCCCTTTGAGAGGCCTGGGGAAGATGCTATGGGATCTCTGTCTATCGTAGGAAGATAAGGGGGAAACATGGCTGAGTGCCAGCTGGGTGTGGGATGGTAGAGGGTTGCTGATGTGTCAGCCAGGCTGGAACCTAGAGGTGAGAAGGATATGAACTATGGGATTAGGTGTTTCCTCAAGCCTTTGAGGAACTGGCCAGTTTGGTTTGTTGTGTTTCTGCTCCCACCTTGCTTGAGAGGTGACTTCTCTATTTCACTAGTCTTTCCAGCTTCCCAACTATCTTCCCGCCATGTTCCCAACCCTCGCATTTCTAACAGATTGTGTGTTTTCTGGAGTTGCAGGCTTGGGATACAGTGTGTAGATTGGGAAGAGGGTGGAGAAGAAAGTCAAAGGGCATGGAGGCAGAGTGTGGCTCCACTCTGCCAGGGTGGGCGAAGGCAGATCCTCATGTCTTTCTTCTTTCATTCAAAATGGAGATGGCCATGCTTTGCTTTACAGAGCTGTGTTTAAGGTTTAATAAAATAATCCATATCCAGTGCTTAGGACAGTGTCTGGTAAAGAAGAAACACTGCTGTGGTTGAAGCCACAGTTAGGACAACCCTGAATATCACCATCCTGGGACTGAGAGCTGAGTGCTGGTAGAGGGCCCTCCTGAGCAGGACTCCATATGGGGATGTCATCTACGACACACCATGTGATGGGGTCTGGTACTCATAACAGCTTTGGGACAGTATGGGAGGAGTTAAATCCCTCTTGGAGAAGATGCTAGAAAGTAACACTACTTCTCTTTTGAGGTACCAGAGAAGCCTTTGAATACACTCCAAGGCTAGAGAACAGAAGCCCATGTTTGACTGGAAGACAATACCAAGAATCCGGGTTTCTCACCTGTTATGGTCTCTAGCCTGGTTCAGCAAAAGATAATTGAATGGAGAGTCAGGTTTTCTTTTCCACCTCAATCTTCCTTGGTGGTTTAAAAACGAAACCAAACCAAGAAGGGAGTGACTGGGGCAGAGGCTCAGGGAGTAAAGGGTTTGTCTTGAGAGCACGAAGGTTTGCCTTTGCTGCCGAGAACCCCAGGGAAGAAGTGCATGCTTCAGTGTACATTGGTAATTGGGGATATAGGGCCTTTTGGTTTAATGATGTGTTACATGGCGTCTTAACAACAACAACAACAAAAAAAGAGTTCAATCTGAGTGGTTTGTGAGTGGGGTAGAGGCTAGACACTTCAGACTGTTCCTCCATAACCCCTTGGCACTATTCCAGTGATTTTCAGGCCTCTGGGAACACAATCACCCTTGGGACCTTTATGATAGCAGCTGGTGTTCTGATGGGAGCTAAAGCCAATCATGGGCACCTTTGTTGAATGTGTTACTTGGGCAAGCCAATCATATCCATGGGATGTTATCACAAGCAGTGTGGGATTACTGTCCTTCCTCTGTGGATGAGAACATTGAGGCTGGGAGGTTGAGCCTGGGTTTCATAGCTGAGAAGAGACAGGCGATCTTCATAAGCTCTTCCAGCTCTGAAGAGTCAGCCTCCTTCAGAGGTTCTCAGTGGACACAGCAGATGCCTGGGAAATGCTGGACCATATGGATGGCTCTGTTCATTTGGGTTGCCTTCCCTATATTTGGAAATGTGACTACACTGTATACCAGCCAGGCAGATTCTCCTGTTTTCTCATGTCAAGACCCAGACTTTTCCATGGCAGGTGCCTTCCTTCTTGACCCTTCTTTAGGAACACAAGCCTAGGCTTCTATGCCAATGATGTGTGCCTTCTGGGGAGAGGCTTTAGATATGCACAGCTTTGGTACTGTTCTGTTAAAAATACAATTTATTTTCTACATATTAGTCCAGCAGGAGTCAGTGTACGGCTTACTCTTTTTAGGACATTCCATAATGGTCTGGAAGCAACTGAACAATTCATTCTTTGAAACAAGTCTTTTTAATTGGTGGTCTCAAACAAAGGAGCCAGTGACAGCTTTTTGCATTGATTGGAATTTCTGTTTATCCCTCACACATGTACCCCCACTTGCTTTCTCATCTTGGTAGATGTGTGTGGGTTTCAATTTTTTTCTTTTTCTTATTAGTCACTGGCCTGATAACTCCCTAAAAGGAGTGTGCTCCCCATGTCCTGTTTATTTCAAGGGAGGCCAGAAGCAATATGGAAGTGATATTGGCAGGTCATACATAGCTCAGGGCCCATGTGTACATGTCTTCCCATGACCTTTCCAACTGAGTGCTTTCTTGGATGAGATTTCTTTGCCTTTATTTTCTTATTATAGGCTTGGTCCAGTAATCTGATGGAAAGAATGCATACCATCTACTAATATATATATATATATATATTTGTACATACACATACATATGTACATATGCATGTCTCTCCCATTCCCTATTTGTCGCATCAACACAGTCAGGGAGCAGAGAGAGTTGAATGCTCAGCTAGCTTTCTCCTTTTTAGTGCAGGCCAGGCACCAGTCTATGGGACTATGCCACCTATATTCAGGGTAGATTTTCCACAAATCTAATCTAGATATTTCTTTACAGACATATACTCTAGATGATCTTTCACAGCATGCTCATGGATAATTCTGTATCAAAGCCTGAAAGACAAATAGGACTTAACTACATAACAAAGGAAGGGAAAACAGTCTAGGCAATAGGAACAGCAAAGGTCCTGGGTGACGAAAGGCATGGTTGGAATCAAAGACCATTAAAAGTCTATGTATAATGTGGTGTAGGAGAGGCAGGTACAGTAAGACTCTGTTGAACCTTCCATGATATATTAAAGATTTTTGTTTTTACCTTAAGAACAATGGAAGCCCTTGGGCATTTTAGTATGTGGATGCAACCAGATTTGGCCTAGAGTTCAGGATAGGTGTTAGTGGGTCACATGCTTGGTTTGGTATGAGTTTATGGAGAGGAGAGACGGAAGGAGCCCAGGATGATACCATGTGGCTTGGAAACTAGATAGATGCACAAAGGCTGTTTTAGTTTTTATGCAGGTATAGCTACTAAGCAAGACTCAAAAACTGGCTAATGGAGGAGGGCCAGAGTGCCTTCCTCCATCATGGTCAAAGAGAACCACCCTGGGGCTGTTGGGTACTTCTGTGATACATACAAGACTTCCCTTTTTATGGTTTGGCCGTCTCTGGACTATTGTTCTTACTAGCCTGGTTATAGCTAGCTCATCACTGCAACCCCGTTACAGATTCTTCCTTTCAAAGCCACCACCTATCCTATCTGCCCGAGAGCTTAGTTACATGATCAACCATAGTTGTTGATAGCTTGCACTCTTCACCACAGGCTTCAGATATAGGTAGGAAACACAGGGGTGGAGCCAGGTGGCAGGAGAGCGGTATGTATGTAAAGTGCCCATGTCCATGCGGTTTGAGAGTTCCTTCTGCTTTTCCACGCTGGGTGAATGCCTTTGGTTTCTCTCAGTGGCCCCTTTAATTTACCACTTCACTATGCCTGCGACATTGCTCCTGCCACCATAGTCTCCCTGCCAGAGATGTCCTTCTGTATCCTCACTCACACTCTATGCTTGGGATGTGCTTTGTTCTCCAGGGGCTCATGTGTCTCAACTGGGTCCAGGGTGCATAAGGCTAGACGTGGTGGGACCCTTTAAGATGCAGAGGTGAGGGTTGAAGAGATGGCTCAGTGGGTAAATGCTATAAGTTTGTCAGTTTACATCCCGAGGACCCATGTCAAGCTGGACATGATACTCTGTGATCTTAGCATTCCTATAGAGAGATGAGGTGGGTACAGGATGGGTCTGAGAACAGCCACCCTGAGTGAGGAAATCTAGACCCAGAAGTATAAACATCTGATGTTTTCTCTCATATTTAAGCTTTAGATAATGTGTTTTATTTGGAGTAGACTTTTTCTTTTCTTTCTTTTTCCCCCCTTTAGAGATAAGGCTTTCTCTGTGTAGCTTTGGAGGCTGTCCTGGAACTCACTCTGTAGACCAGGCTGGCCTAGAACTCACAGAGATCTGCCTGCCTTTGTCTCCTAAGTGCTGGGATTAAAGGTGTGCGCCACCACTGCCCGGCTACATTTTCTTTATGCAGTAGTCTGCTTCAGGCATTTTGTCATAGTAACAGAAAGCAGACTAATAAATCTGCATCAAGAAGCCAGTTGAGCCCTACCCTTTCTATTACACAGTCTGATCCCCTCCCACTCCACTCCAGCTTCTTGGATGACTTTTGTCACTGCTTCTTTTACCACATTGTGTGATGACAGTCTTCTAACACTGGTGGCTTGTCCTTTCTATTTAACACTCATGCTGCATATTTTGACTTTACAAGCCAGGTCTTAATTTAGTTAACATGGCTATCAAGAGTTTCCCCGGGTAAGGGTAAGACACATTTCTTACCCTTCCCCCCAGACCCTCTTTTGTTGCACCAAACACATAACAGGGTGCTTTTAAGACTTCTTATTTCTCACAGCCAGAGACATCTCAATAAATTTAGTGATTGGGTGACCCTTGAGACTTTTTGGAGCCATTTCCAGAGCAGAAGGCAATGAAATAAAGTGAGTAGAATTGGCCAAGAGGAGCCTCCGTTTCCTCATACCCTGGCTGTACTTCCTGTGCCCATAAGTGTACCTGCCTTGATTCTGTGATTATAATCAGTTGGGCAGCACTACACAGGGCAGTCAGTAGAGTACAGATATGAGCATGGTGGAGATGGGAATTTGGACAGAGGAAAGAGACTGATGACCCTCCCTTCAGTGCTTTAGAGGTTACCCAGAGAGGCCCAGGGACTTTTGCAAACAGCAAACCAGGAAGTATTCTGTCTGCTTGGTGATAAGCCAACTATTCCCTGCAACGGAGTTGGGTGTCATCTCTGTGGAGACATGGACTGTGCTTTACATGTCCAGTGTATTGCTGGCACAGCTCCATATTGGTCCCTTGGCCAATGCCCTGTGACTTTGATATGTCACTTCAGTGACTGGTTGCAGCATCTCATAGGTTTCTGGATATTGTGGAGTGTGTAAGTGGGCATTCTGTCCGTTTCCTGGCAGGGTTGTGTGTGAGGTTCCCTGAGACACTGAGCATGTTTTAGACATCTGAGCTAGGGGTGATAACAGTGGAGGTTTGTGGTGCCAGGAGCTCCCTGTCCTTCAGGGAGCCCCTCCGGGCTCTGGTGTGCAGCTGTGATGGGGGTGCTGTATAAGCTGAGGATGCAGGTGGGTCCGGCCTGTTTTTCTGAACCTAGATGCTCACTCAGGTATAAAGGGCAGTGTTTGCTCAGCTGTTTGCAAGCCTGGTGTGCTGCCCTTGTTCCCCACCCTTAACCTGGTGACACCTGATGTACAGGGAACAGTTCTTCATGGGTAAATGGTGCATTGTTAATCTTTCCTCCACACACATAACCAACATATCAGGCTGCCATTACTTGTAGGCACTTGGCTGATTGGAATTTTGACAAGATGGCAGCTTAGCCTGCTTGGGGCAGGGTAGGGGGGAACCTTACTATTCAGGGATGCCTCATTGAGGGCAAAGGCTTATGCTAGGGTGATCTGAAGCCCCGTAGCAGTTTTTTCTCCTGTCATACCCCAGAGGCTTTTCCTAAATAGTGCATTTACTGAGCCCCTGAGGTGCCAATGAGGCCTTATGGGAAAGGAACAAGAGAAGGAGTCTCTGTTGAAACCCCAGTGAGGTATTTCACTTAAGGGGTCACGCTGAAGTCATCCAGAGTGGACCCCACTTGGGTAAATAAGCAAGGGGGTGAAAGGTTGAGAAACGTGGAATGTGTTTCCTACTGGCTGTGATGTTTCTGGGTCTGCTCCTAGCCATCAGTTCTCTGGGCCCCACCCCTGCCTTCTTAATGACTTATTTGTACTGGAAAGCAAGCTATTAATCACAAACAAAATAGCTATGCAACTTCCAAACACACAGAGAGCAGTTCTGGGGACTGTGGAAAAGCCAAACCCTTGGCAGAGATTTTGAGAACGCCCTCCTTTTAAGTGTATTTGAGAAACGCCACCATTTCTCCTCAGGCACTGAAGGTTCCCTTTAATTAGCAGTGAAGTTCCCATCTCGCCTTTCTTCCTGAGGCATCTATAAAGCAGCGGCCTAGGAAAAGGCAGGTACACGGCTCTCAATTGAGTCCTATTGATGTGCTAGTATAGTTTTAATTGTGTTGAGATTTCCTTGCCAAAGTGACACATGCGGAGGCATTTTAAAAAACCTATAAGGTTCGTAACTCTTTCCCTGTCTCCAGCTCTTGAATTATGAATGTGTCTTCTGCTGCCTAGTCGGTTCTTCCGAATCTGTAAAATTATTTTAATAACCTGTGTGGGGGTAATGTTAATCTGTTTGCACAGTAGTATGAATTTATTAGCATTCCTACCCTATTTTGGGGAGCTAGCTTGGCCCTTTTGATGCAAGCCCTGGGTTTCAAGATGAGGCAAATTATGGTATACTCCTTTCTCTATCTCTCTCTCTCTCTCTCTCTCTCTCTCTCTCTCTCTCTCTCTCTCTCTCTCTCTCTCTCTCTCTCATATTTCTTTTCTTTTCCCCTTCCTTCTCCATTTCACCAATAGCAATCATACTGTTCTACAGAGTATATGATAAATCAGCCCAGGAGGACTGAGATTTGCCATAACATGACATGACCTATCAGCTTGTCAGGTCTGAGTTGACTCGCAGCCTTTTGGGCTGTGTATTTCTTCAAAGTCTAGAGCCAGTTTCTTCGTCAGCTCTAACTAATTTCAGAGCGGAGGGGAAACTTGACTGGAGTGCTGTTTGGGATCTGCTTTTTAATCCTGGTCTGTTTAATGTTTGCTTTTGACAGTCTGGGCCAGACATCATTTTAATGGTATGTGTGGTGATAAAGCCAATAAACTGTCAAGATGATTGATAATCTAAGCATTATAGCAATATGACTTTCCTGTTCTCCTCTGTGCTTTAGATGATGGCTTCCAAATTGAATTCCTACAGAGTGTGTTGTGTGTGCCTGGTGCAGGCTCCCTAGAAGCCTTTGAAGGAGGTAGCTATGCTCAACAGCAGACATTTAGTCCTCAATTACCCACACGGATAGATTTGCATACATGTTGGTACCCTCTAATTTGGGAAACATCAAGAATTTATGGCTCTGCCCTCATAACAGTCCACCAGCAATTTATAGGCACTGGTGCAACTTTTTATTATGTCTTTATGGTGTTTTTTCACCTGGCATGCATCTTGGATTCCATGTGGTTGACTTATCTGTGGTTGAAAGACATCACAGATAACAAAGTCCACCATATTAGAGGCAGGCTTCTGGGCTGCTCCCCTCCACTCTTTGTTTCTCTCTATTTTTTCCCCTTTGATTTAGCAGACATGTTTAAGCATCTGGTCTTCATCTCATTAATCAGACATGACCAGGTGTTTGAGAGTGGTGACAGTGGGAGTGCTTAGCCACTCTTCATTGGCCCTTGTGGGCCACCATTGCTAGGCTGAAATCTTCTCTTAGTGGCTTAGTGTTGCTTCAGAACAGAAATTCACAAGGTCAGAGATGTTGTGTTCTCTCTCTCTCTCTCTCTCTCTCTCTCTCTCTCTCTCTCTCTCTCTCTCTCTCTCTCTCTCTCTCTCTCCCTGTAAGACACTTAAAACAGTTTTTATTAGAAGAAAAACAAACAAGTTGAGCCCATTTGGGTGTGTTTCTGTATAGAGTGGTATGTAAATTTTATTTAGTGTCTACTGTTCAGACCACATCTAGGAAGAACACTAGGCCATAAGATTGTTTCTCTGAGGATCATGGGATATTAGCAGTCCAATCAGCACTTCTGATATCTGTTGGCATGGTGGTTTCTGTGCGTTTCTTTCATGTCCTTTGTGCTTTACTGATGACAGTGAGTCCCAGGGAGGTGGCATGTCTTGACTGCTAGCAGATTTGGGGCTAATCATGCCTACTCATCTTTATCCAAGGCCACCACCTTTTCAATTTATTTCCCTCTTGTTATCTGATAGTCATGATGTTTTCCGTTTGATCAGGGGACACTGAGCAAGCCATTTCTGTTTTCTGCCCCAGTTTCTCCATCTGAGTGAGGGAATTGAGTTTTCTAGCCCTTCTCTCTCTCTCTCTCTCTCTCTCTCTCTCTCTCTCTCTCTCTCTCTGTGTGTGTGTGTGTGTGTGTGTGTGTGTGTGTGTGTGTGTTTGTGTGATGTATTTGAATAGGTAACTTGCCCATGTGTGCATGTGTAGTGGGCTTGTTGATTTGGCTAGGTGGCCTGGTAGGGATCCCTTGGGGTTTGTCTGTTTTCCCTGCATCACATGCACTCACGCTCTGTAAAGCCAAGCTTTTATGTGGATTCTGGGGCTTGAACCCAGTTCCTTATGTTCTCATACCAAGTAACTCATCCCCTGAGCTATCTCCCCAGCCCCTCAAGTCTTGATCCTTCTTCTTTGCATTCATAGGGCCCACAACCCATCTAGAGGCCAGGATATTGGAGCATGGGGGAGACTGGCCACAGGCTCTGTGGGGCTCTGAAGGTCATTTGCTATTTGACTCTGGTTTTTCCTCTGCAACATGGAGACAAGGTGGTCATGAGTTCAACTGAGAAATACCTGGCAGAGTACTCAACACAGAAGGTACTCTCAATAAATATTTGTGTGACAGGATATTAATTTCAGATTGTTGCTGCACTTGAAAAAAGTCTTCATGTTTTAAATGTGCATTTCTTTGGATCCTTTGTTTGCCCACCCCCTTTTCTGCTCACTCACTCACTTGAGTATTCAATGTTTACTTTGTTCAGTAAGGGACCATGTGCAGAAAATGCAGAATGGGAGAGGCCAGTCTTAGGTATCAAATTTCCAATGTTTGGGCTCTAGTACATGGGAAAAAGATTGAGAAGAAAGCATGGTGTTAGAAGAACTAATTGACCTTGAATACTGTGCAAAGACATTCTGGGATAGGGAGAAGGCAGCTAGGGGTGAGCAGAAGTACCGAGGCCTGTGAAGGCCTAGTAAAGGTCTTTCACATTATACACTGTGGTCTGGGCAGCTTGCCTCTGTCAGGCTGGGTGTTGAGCTTGGAGAAGAGCTCTGTGAAATGCTAACTTCTGGATATGACAAGGCTGCTGTAATTCCAAACACACAGCAGCTGTGGCTATCTGCACAAGAAGTGTGCTCCCTCTCTCTCTCTCTCTCTCTTTCACACACACACACACACTCACACACACACACACACACTCTCTCTCTCTCACACACACAACACACTCTCTCTCTCTCACACACACAACACACTCTCTCTCTTACACACACACACACACACATTCTCTCTCTCACACTCTCACACCCACTTTCTCTCTCTCTCTCTCTCACACACACATACACACATACACCATGGCATTTGTGTGAAAAGTGAAGAATGACTTGTAGGAATTGATTCTATCACAGGTTCTAGGGATCAAACTCTGCTCGTCAGTCTTGTTGGTAAGTGCCTTTATCCTGTGAGCCATCTTGTCAACTTGGGTTCCTCATCTAATGAAGTAGCCAAATGTACCCTCCAAGGTTTCTTGGAGTTTGCACCATCCTACACCCCAGCTTCATGTCCGGAGAGGTACAGGGTGGTTGGTACTGTGACACAGCATCCCCCTGACCTAGATCTTGTATCTTTATGGACACCTACTCAGGTGACTTCTAGCTGATCAAAAATAAGATTTAAGAGCGGCAAGGAAGCCAGGATTCCCAGGGCCACTTCACTTATCACAGAACTGAAGCTTGGTAGGTTGTTTTGTCCGGGATTATGTAAGGGATGGCAAGGATTATGTCCATCAGGAGCTCCTAGCTCTTACCTGTCACAAACAGAAGCTGTGCAATCAGAAGGTGGGACTCCTGAGTCTAATTGTATATGCAGTGAATTGCTCCTTCCAGGAGGACTACTACTGTCCTTCCACATGAGCTCCTACTGTCCCCCAGTGTTTGTAGAGGAAGCCAATTCACATCATTTGATCTAGGAACCAGAAGAGAACATTTCATGTAAGTTGACTCAAGGTACTAAGGAGGACTGTCCTTTTCTTTGAGACCCTTAATGTGATATAGTCTCCCCTTTTAAGTACGAGATTATCTGGGGATGCAGCTCAGTGGTAGAGCTGGTGCTTACCATGCCTGAGTATGAGTCCCAGCATCAAATAACCAGAGCAAAATAAACTCCCTAGCAGAACCCACCAGGTCAGCGGTTCACAACCTGTGGGTTGTGACCCCCAAGGGTCTAATAGCAGATATGTACATTATGAGTCATAACAATAGCAAAATTGTAGTTATGAAGTAGCAACCAAATAGCTTTATTGTTGGGGGTGGTGGGTCAGAACAACACAAGGAACTGTATTAAAGGTCACAGCATTAGGAAGGTTGAGAAGCACTGCCTAAGGCCATTCTTTCCATGGGAGAGATTTGGATCTTGTGCTTTGTGAGAAGAGAAAGACCTGGAATTTCATGGCAAATGCTGACCTCTTCATCCTGGTGCCTCCACTCCCTGTAATCTGCTCAGTTCTTGCCCATCCCACAGCAGGCACTGAGTCCTGTCTGCTGTGGCAATCGGTTGGGAAGCACACGCTTCTGGGAGGGTTTCAGGTCTCACGGGTTGCAGTGCTCTGACACCCTTCATCATTTCCAGTAGGGTTACTTGGCAGAGAAGTCACCTTTGTCCCACCCTTCCATGTCCATCTGTTGGGTCAGTGTGCCAGCGATATTGACTCAACAGGATGGCGCCTCAGAGTGACAGCCTTCACTTCGTAACTGACTACAGCATGGTTGGTGTACCACACTGGCTGTTTCTGATAGGTGGGTGCCAAGCCTAGGCGCCTGTAATGATGCAGAGGGGAAGGGCCCATGATGTACAGCTCCTGGTTTCTTCCTGATTTCACTTGAGCCGTTACTCTTTTCTACCACTGCTGACAGAAGGTGGCTCTGTGTAGAGTATTGCTTTGACCATTTTGCTCCAGGAAAAGCATTAGTAATTTATAAATAAAATACACATAAAATAGGAGCCATCAAATATAGGGTTATTGACAACAAAGGCACTATTAATGCTACAACTGACTGCTTTGGAATCGAGTTAGTTTTGTCGCTGATTTATGTGCTGTTTGTTTTAGGAGGGTTTGGAGTGGGTAGTGGTGGTGCTTGGGAACTGGCAGCAGAGCAGGGGCAGAGCTGCTGTGGGTCTGAGTTCCCAAAGAAATGAAGTAGGGGAAGGAAGAAGTAGGGAGGAGGAGGAGGAGGAGGAGGAGGGAGACAAGGGAGGAAGGGGAAGAAGCCAATGAGAAGGATGGAAAGAGACTGAGGAGGAAGGAGGAAGCAGAGGAGTGAGGGATAGAGAGGAGAGAGGGTGAGAAGAAGCCTGGGAGGAGGGACGGGAGGAAGGGAGGCAGAGGGAATAGGAGGGGGAGGAAGATGCAGGAATGATGAGCATCTCTCTGAGCTTGATGGCTGTGTATTTAAGCAAGAGTGTGTTGCCAGGAAATTGAGAAAGTAACTGTGTGTGTGCTTTATGTCAAGCATAGCTCATTTGAAGTATACCTGCGTGGACATGAGGGCTTGCAGAAAACTGGTATTTATTTCTCCTGAATTTGCCCTACTTGTTAAACAAAATTTGACAGAGGTTTGCAACAAGAGTAATGAGGCCGTTATAGCGCCAAGTTTTATCTGTAGCCTATCAGTTGTTGTGTGGGAAAGGGGGTTGTCTTGGTTTGGGGGAGTCTCATTTCTTCCTCCTGGGGAGAATCAAATTCATTTAGTTGAGAAATTAAGAAAATTGAAAGTTCATTTTCTGAGCCTTACCACAAGGTTGGTTATAAGTGCTTTCCCTGGGCCCTTCTGACGGGAAGGCAGATGCAGTGCTCTGTGATAGGTGTGAAAGGGTTTTCCTTTCCTCTTTCACTGTAACTTCAGAGCTGAGGTTTGTCTCCCTGGCTTGTGTACATTCTTGCTGTCCCTACCTCTCTCTTGTTTCTCTGTGTCTTCCATGTATGTGCTTTCTCATTTGCGGAGACCACATTTTGTTGGGTGGGGGTGTCTCAGTAGGTAGAGCACTTGTTACAAAAATGTAAATACTAGTTCGAATTCCCAGAACTCCCCCATCTATCAGTAACTCAGTGCTCTTACAAGAGATGGGGTAGAGAAGAGAGAATCCATAGAAGCTCCTAGGCCAGCTAACTTGACACACACGGTGGTGAATGACAAGAGACTCTGGAAGGCAAGAACTGACACTTGAGGTTGTCCTCTGACCTCTATACATGCAAGGTAGCCAGGCACATGACTACCTGACCCCTCCCCCCCAGGCACACAAGTGCACACACATACACATCATATATACATATAGATGCACATATCTCTCAACAAATATATGCAATATTCATATATACCAATATACATATATGCATGCCTCCTATAGAAACACACACCTACCTTTAAAAAAAGAGCACATTTTTACTTGAAGTCATAAATACTACCACCCTCACCTTCTCAGTAGCATCTTGCATGCCAGGGGTGGCTGGTAGATTACAGGAATGCTGCCTGTGTTAGTGTCTCATTGACTCTAGAACAAATGATCTTATACCAGTGTTCACAACAATGGATGTATTATCTTTTAGTTCTGCAGGTTACAAGTCTGAAACTGGTCCAGGGGGCTAATTTCAAGTGTCAACAGGGCTGGGCTGTGAGCCCTCTTAGGCTCCAGGGGAAGATGTTTCTTTGCTTTTTCTAGCTTTAAAAAATTATCATGTTCCTTGGATTGTGGTCTTGAGTCTTTTCCAACCTTTGTTTCAATTTTCACACCTCCTTCTCTGCCCTCACCTTTTTGCCTCCTTTTTTTTTTTTTTTTTTTTTTTTTTACAAAGGACCTTTGGGATCCCCTTGAACTACCTGGATCATTTGGGATTATCTCCATGTCTCAAGAACCTTAATTTCCTCATATCAGCAGCATCCCATGTGTCTGTTAGGACACAAAGCCATGGGGTCCAGGGCTTAGAATGAGGTCATTATTCTGATTACAGTTACCAAGAGGACCCATAATTATAA
This sequence comes from Cricetiscus sungorus, assembly GCA_030556225.1. NCBI lineage: Eukaryota > Metazoa > Chordata > Mammalia > Rodentia > Cricetidae > Cricetiscus > Cricetiscus sungorus. The sequence goes on along the minus strand of JANBXA010000124.1, from coordinate 2,255,318 downwards.
TGGCACATGTCTTGTTATTTTCCTCAGAACCTTTCTTGGATTTCTGAATTCATCCCCTTGTATTGTTGGAATCAGAATGATTATTCATCCCTGTGCGTGTGTGTATGTGTGTGTGTGTGTGTGTGTGTGTGTGTGTGTGTGTGTGTGTATGTGTGTGTGAGAGAGAGAGAGAGACAGAGACAGAGAGAGAGACAAAGAAAGAGAGGAGAGAGACTTTATTTAGAATATAACCTTTGCAACCTATCATTCTAGTCTATGGTGAATTGGTGTAGATGTTCTTGACTTCTAAGGAATTGTTCTATCACTTTTCTTAACATTGTCTTACTTTAAACAGAATGAAACACAACCCAATGAAACTCATACCAGGTATGGTGGAGCATGTGGAAAAATCATGAGATCAAGGTTGTGCTGAGTCCCATAGCAAGAGCCTGACTCAAAAATCCAAATGCAGGCAGGCAGCTTAGTGGCAGAGCATTTGCTTATCACATGCAAGGCCCTGGGTTTGGTTCCCTGCATCACAAATGAAACAAATAAACAACCCATCAAACACCCAAATGAACTGTTTCTGGTGTGGGAAAGACCTAAGTTCTTATTTGGAAAGGCTGTTAAGATGTTCCTTATAGTGTCTTTTCTATGTCTACACAAGAATGTTAGTGTCTAGCATTGGTGGGACCCTGAGTTCAATTCCTAGGACTGTCACACACAAAAAGTATGGTTCCTGTCTTAGTCACTGTTCTATTGCTGTGAAGAGATACCATGACCAAGGCAACTATTATGAGAAAGCATTTAATTGGGGGCTTGCTTATAGTTTCAGAGGTTTAGTTCAGTGTCATCAGGGTGGAGAGCATGGTGGCATGCAGGCAGGTGCTGAAATAGTAGAAGTAGTAGCTGAGAGCTACCTCTTGATCTGTAGGCAGTGATTGAGGGGGCAAGAGGGGGAGAGAGAGAGACAGAGAGAGAGAGAGGGAGGGAGGGAAGGGAGAGAGAGACAGAGAGACAGAGAGAGAAAGAGAGAGAGGGAGGGAGGGAGGGAGAGAGAGAGAGAGACTCTGGGCTTGGCATGGGTTTTGTAACCTCAAAGTCCACCTCCAGTGGCATACTTCTTAATCCTAATCCTTTCAAACTAAGCATTCAAATACATGAGCCTATGGGGGCCATTCTTATTTAAACCACTATAGGTGCAGTGTAACTAGGCTTGAGAGGATTCTAGGAAGGTGACTTGGCCTCTCTGATGACACAAGAATTTTTATTCTAGGTAGCACACAAAAACATAAGGTGTCCATCAGCTGATGAATAAATAAGACAACGTAGAATTGGTTGTGTCTGAGATGCTCAGGAAGTTTTTTATATTTCAGATTATAATGTATTTGCATATGCATAATTATTGATATCTAAATGAAAAGCCAATTTGTTTCCTGTACGTAATATGCATACTACCTGAAAAATCACTATATACAGTCTTTTTTTTTTTTTTTAATGAGCCTTTATTGAGACCGTGACCTGTTATGTAACCAGGTGTAGAAATCTCTACTTGCATCATGTTGGCTCTCAAGAGTGCTTCAGATTTTCAGATAGGGGCACACAACCTAAATAATTATTAATGAGAACATAGCACCTGCTCTGGAGCCAACTATGCTCTATACGATGTACATGCTTGAACTTGTCATGCGTATGTTGACAGGATCTAGACTTGGTGATAACCTATGGCCATGACTGTGAGGGAGTTTCTAGATGAAGGGTAACTGAGGAAGTAATTGCCCACTAAATGTGGGCAATATCATTCCATGCTGTGGGGTCTGAGGCTGCATAAAAGGGGGAAAGACAGTTACATGAACATTCCTCCTGCTGTGCTTCCTGGGTGCACACACAATGCGAGTGTGGGGGAAGACAGTTACATGAACATTCTTCCTGCTGTGCTTCCTGGGTGCACACACAATGCGAGTGTGGGGGAAGACAGTTACATGAACATTCCTCCTGCTGTGCTTCCTGGGTGCACACACAATGCGAGTGTGGGGAAGACAGTTACATGAACATTCCTCCTGCTGTGCTTCCTGGGTGCACACACAATGCGAGTGTGGGGGAAGACAGTTACATGAACATTCCTCCTGCTGTGCTTCCTGGGTGCACACACAATGCGAGTGTCCACTTTTTGTTCCTGCCAGCGTACCTCCCCTGCCAACCACATTGGACTGTGTTTCCTCAACTGCAGACCAAAAGAAACCTTCCCCTCCCTAAGCTGTTTTGGTCAGGTATTTTGTCAAAGCAACAAGAAGTCTGATACAGAACCTCAGTCTTTATTACAGACTGTGAAGTGAGTGCCACAGCTGTCCCCTTCAGGACATAGGGACACTGAAGTAGGCCTAGCCAGTCAGGTGAGGTCCTACCACTGGAAGTAACAAATTGGCTTCAGAGTCTAAGTGTAGACAGTTGGAATTGGAGGAACTTAGAGAATATCTGGTGTAGGGACTGCAAATTCAAGATCCCTATAAAGAGAATTTGAAAGAATATATAAAAAGCAGTTTCATGTAAAATTATTAGGGACAGTGTGGGTTTAAAAGCAAAACAGCAATAGAACATAAAGAAAACAGCAATAAAGAATGCTGTGTCAGCCTGGAGGTGTGTCCAGCAACATAGTCCTTACCTATCACATAAGGTCCAGGGTTCAGTCCCTACCCAACAAAAATAAAACTGAAGAAACAAATACCAAAAGACACCTGGGGAAACTAGCATGGCCTATGAGGTTGCAATCTGCAATTTAGATCAGCCTCCTTATTTAATCTATCTATCTATCTATCTATCTATCTATCTATCTATCTATCTATCTATCTATCATCTATCTCTATCATCTATCATTTGAGACAGGTTTTCATTTTGTGGCCTAGTCTGGCCTTGAACTAGCAACAATCCTCCTGCCTCAGCCTTCTAAGTACTAGGATTATAGGCATGAACTACCATGCCTTGGAAATCTTCTTATTTTATATTTTCTGGTTGTTTGGGACAAGGTCTCACTATGTATCCCAGGCTGGTCTTGTAGTGGTCCTCCTGCCTCAGCCCCCTGAGTTGTGGGACTACAGGTGTGAGGGCAGCCTCCTTATTTTAAAGTGAAAGAGAGGCACAAAGAGGTGAGGCAAAGTGTCCTGGTTCTCACCTTGTGAGTGACTGAGGAGATAGGGCAACATGAGTCTCAAGTAGCAGGCATTCCTTAAATGCAAACCAGAGCTTCCTTAGTGCTGTAGGTGGGGCCAGAGTCAGACCATCCTATGTGTCAAGGCTGAGCAGAGGAATCATTTACTGAACAGGAACTGAACTTCAACTAAAAAGGGTGTGTGTGTGTGTGTGTGTGTGTGTGTGTGTGTGTGTGTGTGTATGTGTGTGTGTGCGCGTGCTCGCGTGTGTGTTCCAAGGGACACATGAGAAAGGTAGGGAGGAAGCCAAAGCATTCTGAGAAATTAGGACCCAAACAAGCTGCTCCCACAGCAGAAGCAGGCTGTGGTCTGAGTGCTGGTGCCTGGGTGCAGTGCTTGGTCAAGAGAGCCACCAAAAGCCCACGGGAAGACCTGAACCTGAGTCTGGCTTTGCCTCTCTCCAACAATACAGCCTTTGGCAGCCATTGCCTGTTTTTGAACTTGAGTTTCCTGGCTTATAACCTGGAGCTTGTATGCTTGTCCTCCTTCCTCATGAGGGTTCTGGGAAAGACATGGGAACTTTGGGTAACACGGTTTCGCAAACTGTGGACTATGCCCGCATATAAGCTGTTGCTTACTGTCTCTGGGTGGAGATCCCATGAGAGCCAGATGCGGCAGCATGTGTGCACATGTGCCCTCCTATAAAACTTGTGTCACCTTGAGGACATCTTTCTTCAAGTCTTCCCATAATTACACGGCAGTGTATGTGGGGTTTGGTGCTATGTGGGTGGAACACCCCATAATTATGGAAGGAGTAAGGGAGCTGGTATGAGGGATGCCCAGTTTGCTGTTCAGGGGCCTCCGTGAGATCTGTTGTGTTTCTTTTCACTGTGATGAAGCAGGGGACTCCAATGTATCAGTTGGAAGCATGCAATAACTTGGCACTGTTTAAGCTGGGTATGGGGACCTTCCTCCAAGTCTTCTTGTGGTAGGGAATAATTGAAGTGACCATGTAGTTTGTTGTTCAAATTGGACATGTCTGAAATTGATAAAAGAAAGAAGTTGTAATAAGTATGCTGGCCAAAACCTGGGATCGTCCCAGACTGGGTCATGTGACTGTTCAAGCAGTAACATCTGGACACATGTGTCCCCTCTGGCCCAAGACAGGTGGTGTGATGGGTAGAGTTAGCCTCTATCTCCTTATTCCTAAGGAGGCTCAGGAGACTAGTTGACACCTTGTACTTGTCGAGGACTTCACTGAGTCATGAAGTTCTGCCTATTTCCTCTACCATATTTCTCTTCAATATCCTTCTCTCTGCCCTTTCCAGAAGGCTCCTTCCCTCTAGTGTTCCACAAATTGGCAGTCTTCATCCAAGTTGATAATTTGCATATAAAATGAGCTTCTAAAAACATAGAATTGGGAGTCTGGGGAGATATCTGTTAGTGAAGTGCTGGCCACAAAAGCATGAGGGCTTGAGTTTAGGCCCTAGCAGTCCTGTGCATGCTGGACTAGGAGAATGGAGAAGGAGCCTGCTGGTCAACCAGTCTAGCCAAGCAATGGAGTCTGGCTTCAGTGAGAGATCATCTCTTAAAAAGATAAGTTGGCAGGCCATAAAAGAAGACACTGGAGTTGACATTTGAACTTTATAAGCATGCATATGCACATGTGTACAAGCACAACACACACACATTCACATATACCCCCACCCCACCCCCACCTCACACCCCCCACATCAACCCACATACATACACTCACACACCCACACCCTCCACTCCCACCCCCACCCCTACACCCACACCCCCCATACCTCCCACACCCCCACACCCTCTGACATACACACGTGCGTGGAGGCAGGGAGGGAAGGAGACACAGAGAGAGACTGACAGAGACAGAGAGACAGAGAGAGCAGGAGTTGGAACACTGAAGGACCTGCAGCCCACAGCTCTGTGTTGGCTACTTCTCATCTACAGTATGGAGATAACGTGACCAGCTTTATGACTTTGCTGTGCAGAGCCAACAAAGAACTTTATATGAAGATGACTCACAACTAATGAGGGGTTAATATGGATACAAATGACTATTCATAAGATTATAGAAGCATTTTAGACAAAACAACCTGAATGACACATTTACAATGGGGAAGTTGCTAGCCTTGGGGAGAGGCATTTTGGGAGACTGATGTTTTTTTTGGGAGCCTTCAGCTTGCATCTTGTTGGCAAGTTATTCATTCAAAGAGTTAGTTTTGGGGTACAGTGGATTGTTGAGACATCCACTTTTCTCTGCTTAGTTTCATGACCTTGAGGAAGATTTTGACTCTTCTGAGTCTTGGGGTTTCTGGTCTCTACAGTGGGCATCAGTGTTTGAGAGGATATTCACAAAAGTCCAGAAACATTGCCTGGCATATACAGGCTGTTAGAATGTTGGGCTTTCCTTTCCCTTCTGTTTTGTTCCTCTGCTAAGGTTATGTAGGCAGAAACAGAGTAAGTTAGTGAGAATGGCCTTCAAGGAGCTGCTTGTGTAGAGAGCTTCTCCTATGGAACTGTAGCCTTGTGGTCTACAGATGGAGAATGGAAAGTTTGCTCTAGGGATTTTAAATGGGGAATGTGGGAGTTCAAACGTGGTAAATGAATAAATAGGAAACTAGATATTGGTATGGTGGTTATGCCTGTAACCCTGTCATCCAGGAGGCTGAGGAAGGGGATTGGGAGTTTGAAGCCAGCCTAGACAGCAAATGTCAGGCTGCCAGTATTATGTAGCTCTGGGCTGTATCCCAAGTCTAGCCATGAACTCACTATGCAGTCCCATGGTGGCATTATAGGTTTGTACACCATTGTGGTGATATTTTGTTTATGATCTAACAAATAAAGCTAGCCTGAAGATCAGAGTGAAAAGCTAGCCACACTAGTTAGCTATAGAGGCCAGGCAGTGGTGGTACACACCTTTAATCCCAGCACTCGGGAGATAGAGGCAAATGGGTCTCATTATTTCAAGGCCACCCTGGGCTACATGAAATTGATCCAGTCTAAAAGAGAAACAGAGCTCATACTAAGGTGAACCTAGCACTTGGAGTGACATGTGGTACACACCTTTAATCCCAGCACTAGGGAGGTAGAGACAGGAATAGAAGGCAGGAGGAGACAGGAGCTCATGGTAGTCTGAGCAGTCAGTCTAGGCAGTCAGTCTGAGGATTCATGAAGGTAGGAGCACCCATTCAGTCTGAGGTAGAGGTAAGAGCTTGTGGGTGGCTGCTCTGATCTTTTGGCTTTCCTCCCCCAATATCTGACTCCAGGTTTTTATTATTAAGACCAAAGAGAATTTGTGCAACACACCATAACTCTTTGCAGCTGGGGTTTGGGTGATGACTTTACCTTTTCTTCAGTCCACCTGTGACTTTCCAGACTGAGTGAAGATGGAGGCTGGGAACTGGCCACAGAGGTTTTCCCATCTCCCATTTAGTTGAGAAAGGAAGAATATTTTAAGCCATTGGTGGCATCTGGTTACTAATCTGTGAGTGTTCCTTGCTCCCTAAAATGAGAGGTCGTTAGAAGGATTAGTCTTCTGAGGGGGACCGTATGGCTTTTGAGGATCCTTCCTGTAGAAGTTTGGGCAGTAGTGGAGCTTGGGCCTAAAGTCTGCATGTGAAGGTTTGCATATAACCAGAGTGTGGAGCTATGATGATCTGGGCCCTTGATCTAGAGATGAATAGAAAATGGTCAAATGGTTAGGAATGAATCTGGCATGGATGGTGCTTGATGGGTTGACTAATTATAAAGTTTACATTTACTTGGTGAAACTGGGATTGAGGTAATTGCGTTTGAAGCCTTTATAAAAGGGAAAGTGGGCCCTTTGCCTTGTGATCCCAGACCACTCCCTCCCCCCAATATAAGTTACTATGAACTTGTCCAGTTGGTCTCCCAATCCTGGCCTAAGTGTTTTCTTGTGTATATCTCATTTTTGACCCAACTTGCTGGAATAATCTTCCTTTTCAGGGCTTGTTTTACCCAGCTATGTTTATTCCAAAGCCTTTTATAATTTCCACAGCTATATCCAGCTATTGACTGCACAGTGTGGCTGTCTTTTCTATGCTACCATATATAATATGATATATGCAAAATGTAATAATATATATTGATTTTAAAACCTTACTTTATACTAAGTTCCTTGATGGTGGAGTTTCCAGTACTTTGTATTTTCATTAACTTTAAGAAATACTGGTTGATTTCTTATTTTAGACAATATGCAAATAGACTTTGGAGTAAGAGTGGCAGAGAGAGTCCCTGAGTCTTCTGTTGCCCTGAAGCCAGGACTGCAAAACTTACAAGGTGATCATTTGATGAACATCATAAGAATGGAGCGTGACACAGGAGCTGGAGAGATGGCTCAGGAGTAAGGAGCATTTGCCATTCTTGAAGAGGATCTGGGTGTGGCTTCCAGAGCTCACATGGCTGCATAACCCACGGTTATACAGTCTGCAACCCCAGGTCCAGGGTATCCAAGGCCTCTGTCCTCTGAAGCACCTGTACTCACATGCATATATTCGTGGGCACACACACATATCATAATTAAAAATAAGTATTTTAAAAATGGGGGACTGATAGCATGATTCTGAGCATTTGTCTCTGCATCTTAGTTCATTTTATATTTTCTTAATTTTCTGCAGTGATTATACACTTTTTTTTTTTTAGTTTGAAAAATAACCATAAAAATGTCTTGACTGATGGGAAAGTTGGATGAGAATTCCTGATCTGTCTCCATGGAGTGCTACACATTGCAGCTTTCCCTGGAGAGGCGAAATCTCTTAACAACACTATAACATCACAGGAATTCAAAGACAGAAATGGCCAGAGCACCTTGGGTCAGTTGACAAGTGACAGGATGCCTGTGACTTCTTCCCAGAAAGCGGGGACCTGTGTTTTGCACCACTGACCTCAATGTTGACTCATCTCTGGTGGCTTGTAGCTGTGAAAGGCTCTCTTGCCCCCTTTCCCACCCTTGTTACTGTGCTAAGTTGTGTACTTAGCCTCTTTCGAGCCATGCCTCATAAATCAGCCAGCCTTCCTTCTCTGAGGTGGGAATAGCTTCCTGCATTCCCTCACACAAACCCTTGGTTTCAAGTAATAACCCACTGAGACTGGGAAGGCCAGGGACACCTCATCCCAATAGTCCTGAGCATTTACTTTTGAAGCAGAACCTAATTTGGGAATTAATCCTGTGGGACAGGACCCCAGGGAGTCTCATGCCATCAAGTTTGGCATGTAAGCCCCTTGTGTGTCCTTATATCTTAATTGCCTCACCATGGGTGAACACTGGGAGTTTTTGGAGGTAAATAATTCAGTAGTCACAATTTATGGCACACTCTATGCTGTATCAAGCAAGATGGAGCTGAAGCAAAGTCTTGTCTTTGGTCATCCAGTAGTCACACAAGTGAGACCTTCTCTCTGCCTCACAGCTAGAGGACCAATGCCTTACAAGGTCCTCTTGTCTTTAGACACAACCATGAGTACCTGTGTGTGTCAGTTTGGGGATCACAGGGAAGGACAGATAATTGTTGGCCCTGACTTCATGGAGCTTGGTTATGGGACAAGCACACAAATCCAGAGATGCAGGACACCACAAGTGAAGTTCTTGGGGAAGAGGTGCAGGGGGCAGAGAACATAGTTGGTGACCAGGAAAACTTGTCATAATTCACGTTTAGTCCCAAAGGAGCAAGAGTTACATCCAAGAGAGGGAAGAACAGCTGCACAGGTTTGACACTGCCAGCTAAAGTTTCCTTCTTCCACAGGCTCTTGGTAAGGTGTCATAAAGGGACTGTGAACATGCCTGAGGGTCATGATAGCCAAACCCACCTCAACTCAATGTGCCCCCTTCATTGTTATATGGTGGGAGTTGAATAAATGGCTCAAAAACAGAGTGATTGGCCATCTGTTTTGTCTGAAACCTGGTCCTCAGCACTGTGGGGGTAAAGACAAGGTCACAGTTGGACTACTTTTTTGTGGCATTATACCCAGAACTCATCACCCTGTGATACTCTTGGATTTCCTGAGAGTGCTAGAGTCACTTTAGTGTAGGACAGACAGGACACACAGTGCCTGTCCTCAGAGGACTCACAGTTCAATGAGGCCAACTGTATCTGACCTTGGAAATGGATAAGGCAGCAATGAATACTTTCCAAACGAGAATAAACATTCCTTCTGTGACCGCAGAGCAGCTGCTGGTCCATTCGTTGACCTCATTGTCATCTTTAGCATCTCTGACTTGTCTGAGTCTCTGGGAGGGTGACAGGGTATTCTTGGTAGCCTGGTTCTATCACAGCAGAGGCTCCTTTCCTCTTTCCTTCATTTCCTTCATTCTGTGTGGAATGCTGCCCTTTGAGTCTTTGGAGCAGAGTCTTCAGGTGCACATTTTGAGTCTGAGTTACTGATGCATTAAGAACAGAGGAGCAGATTTGGGGGTGGTGGCTTTTTCTGTTGGCAGTGAGTGTGGTGGTTGCCCGGATGTGCTTTTCTTTGGTTTGTTTTGTGCAGTTCAGATGTAAGCACTTTGTACCTCAAGAGGAGAGATACTGCGTTTCCCTAATAGGACTCATTCTCTAAGGAGGCAGATGAGCTACTAGGACCCCTACAAAATCCACACCCAAGGTCACTGATGACATCTCAATACTTAGCAAGTAGAAAAGAAGAACACTTGGGTGGTGATTTCAAAAGAATAGCCTCATAGTGAGTTTTTGTGGAAATGGAAAAGTCACCTGGACAATAATGCAGAACATTCTGGGTCCTTTTAATTGCTGAGAAAAGGGTTAACAAAGAATAGTGGGGTTTTGATGAGCTCTGCCTGCCTCTCATGCTCACCTGGGGAGTTGTGTGCAATTAAGGGCAAGAGAGGAGATGCAGAGTCAATAGGACACAATAAAGGTAGTGATCTACTGTACTTCCTCGGAGGACATGACATTTGGAATGGACTGAAAAGACAGTCATATATAAAAAAGACAAATGTTATCATAAAATGTAAGTCTGATATGAAAGTAGGGTTCTTTTTTAAAAAAAAGATTTATTTATTTATATATGGGTGTTTGCCTTCATGTATATATGTGCATCACATGTGTGACTGGAAGAGGTTCAAAGAGGGAATCAGATCATTTGGGACTGGGAAGGTTACAGACGGTTGTGAATTGCCAAGTGGGTGCTCTGAATCCAGGTCCTCTGTAAGAGCAGCAAGTGCTCTTCATCACTGAGCTACTACTCCAACCTCTAAAATTAAGATTCTTTATTTCACATGAATAGATAGTCCAACTTAAACTGGATTTAAGAATTCAGAAAACTCTGATTATGTCCTGAGGAATCATGTTTAGCATCAATTGGTAACCATCAAGTAACTAACAGCAACCAATAGAGCCTGCTGCATGGGTACCTGGAGTACCTGGAATATGAGGGGTGAGCATTTGAAATAGCTCTCATGGGAAGTGTTTGCAATGCAAACCCAGTCACCAGCTGACTTTGGGTATTGCTGTGTGAACAGTGAGGCCATTAGTAGCCCATGGGGCCTCCTGAGCCCTACTGCCATGTAGTATATTAAAACAGTGAAAGAAGCTGAATTGAATGACATTTAAGATGGTCTCTAGCCACCCAGGCTGTTGAAAAATTTATTTGCTTTCCTTGCAGTGTTGTGGATGTATATTTTGGCAGGAAGGGATTCTGGGTTTATGAGTCAGATTCATGAGTAAGAGTGGAAGATGACAGGGGCTTCTGATCTTTAGGTTTTAAGTCAAGGACTGCTCTCCAAAATGTATGTTAGCACTTGGTGGGCGAGCAAACTTTGAGCATCATGTTGGGTCACGTAACTAGACCAGAAAAGCATCTGAATCACAATGTATCTGTCTTCTTTTTTCCAACTCATGATGGCTGATGGACAAAAAGATGTTCATAAGACCTTCACTCAAAGCACAGAGCAGCTGAATAATTCAAGGTTGACTTTATTTATTTATTTATTTATTTATTTATTTATTTATTTATTTAAAGAATTTTGAATCTGAAAATAGGACTCTTAAGTGAGCTGATGCCTTTCCCTCTCTCCCTTTAAGCTTGTTAGGCACTTAGATAATGGGAGGGGGTCAGAATGGAGGGAAAGTTGTGTTAACATGAGGTTAAGATATATTCCAGAGTGTTTTTCCCTTACAACTTCAGAAAAAATAGCAATAAAAAGCTTGTAACTCCAAATAAGTAACATGTTTCTGCTCACCATGTGAGGACTTGGTCAAGTGTATGAGAGAAAAAATATTTTCTTTCTTTTTAAAAACATTTTTTATTAATTTATTTTTTACATTCCAATCTCAGTTCCCCCTCCCTCCTCTCCTATCATTCCCCCTACTTTCCCCTCCTCCCATCTGCTCCTTGGAGAGGGTAAGGCCTCTCCTAGGAAGTCTACTAAATCTATCCCATCAACTTCTTGAGGCAGGACCAAGGCACCTCCCCCGCCATAACCCTGTATCTAGGCTGGGCAAGGTATCTCTACCTTGCCCATATAGAATGGGCTCCACTAAGTCAGTTTGTGCATTAGAGTTAGATCTTGGACCCATTACCAGTGGTCTCATATATTGTCCCAGTCACATCATTGTCACCTATATTAAGGGAGTCTAGTTTGGTCTTATGCAGGTTCTTCATTTATCAGACCTGAGTCAGTGATCTCTCACTAGCTCCGGGTTGCTGATTCTGTAGGTTTTCCCCATCATAGTCTTGATTCCTTTGTTCATATTATCATTCCTTCCTTACTTCAATTGTACCCCAGGAGCTTGGACCATTGGTTAGTTATGAATTTCTGCATCTGCTTCCATCTGTTTCTGGAAGAGAGTTCTAGCTTCTCTGGGGTTGTAGATTGTAGGGTGGGTATCTTTTGCTTTATGTCTGGTATCCACTTATGAGTGAGTACATAGTATATTTGTTTTTCTGGGTCTGAGTTACCTCACTCAGGATGTTTTATTCTAGTTCTGTCCACTTGCCCACAAATTTTAGGATGTCATTGTTTCTTACTACTGACTAGCACTCCATTGTATAAATGTACCACATTTTCCTTATCCATTCTCCAGTTGAGGAGCATCTAGGTTGTTTCCACGATCTGACTATTACAAATAATGTTGCTCTGAATATAGTTGAGCAAATGTCCTTGTGGTATGAATGTACCTCCTTTGGGTATGTGCCCAATGGTGGTATTGCAGTATCTTTAGGTAGGTTGATCCCTAATTTTCTGAGAAATAGCCATACTGAGAGAAAATAATTTTCTAACTTTGTTACCAAATCATTATGTTTTTTGGCAAAATTTTTTTCATTTTTAAATTATAAATTTATTGTCATAAAATTAAAATGTTTATTTCATTGTGTATATGAGTGATGTATGTGTAGAACATGCACCGTTGCATATGTGTAAATCAGTATAACTATGGAGTTGGTTCTCTCTTTCCACCTTTAAGCGAGTTCTGGAGATCAAACTCAGAACTCTTGGCTTGTATGGTGTCCTAGTTAGCATTAACTGTCAACATGACACAGCCTAGAATCACCTGAAAGAGGAATCCCAGTTAAGTAGTTGTCATTCTCTGTGGGCTTATGTGTAGGGGTTGTCTTAATTGTTAATTGAAGGGGAAGGACCAAGTTCACTGGAGAAAGCATCCTACCCCAAATCATTGTAGGCTGTGTCCTTCCCCAAATCACTGTAGGCTGTGTCCTTCCCCAAATCACTGTAGGTTGTGTCCTTCCCCAAATCACTGTAGGTTGTGTCCTTCCCCAAATCACTGTAGGCTGTGTCCTTCTGCAGTTCATTGTAGGCTGTGTCCCTCTCTAGCTCGCTGGAGGCAATGCCCTTCCCTGAGTAGATAGCGGTAGGCTGTATAGGGAAGCTAGCTACCTGACCTGACTTCCCTAAGTGATGGACCGTGACCTGGAAGTGAGGCCAAGTGAACCCTTTTTTCTCATAAGTTGCTTTTGTTCACAGTGTTTTCTCACAGCAAAAGAAAGGGAACAAGAATTCATAGCAAGCGCTTTTACCTGCAGAATCATCTTGCCAGCCCCTGTCATGTAATTGTTTGTTGTTCTTTCCTTTGGCCTAATTTTAGTGTGCTTTCCACATCAGTGTTGAACATTCTCACAAGGATTTTACTTGACACCTTAGCAGCCATAAAATATTCAGAAAAAGCCCTTTTTTCTTCAGGAAAAGATTTGGTTTTTTGAGGCAGGGTCTTATGTAATCCAGGCTGTTCTCAAACTCACTCTGTAGCCAAATATGACCTTGAACTTCTGATTCCCTTGCCTTTGCCTCCCCAGTGCTGAGCTTACAGGCATGTGACCACATCTTGTTTATGTGGTGGTAGAGATTGAACCCAAGGCTTCGTGCAAATACTACCAAACAAGGCTGCATCACTGCCTTCTTAATCTAGTCTTTAAATTTTTGAGACAGATTTTTCCAAGGTACCTCAGCATAGCCTTGAAATCCTCCTGTTCTAGCTTCCCAACTTTTAGAGTCTGAGGCATGCATCACGTCACACCAGCTGAGTCTTTTGTGTCACACCAGTTGAGTCTTTTCTCTAATTTCATCCTTAGATTTCCGGTTCACGTTTTTGTCTTTTCCTTCAGATGCCTTCATTCTTTTTCCTCATGGCCCTTTTTTGGGGGGGGGGAAGTGCATTGTCTACAATATCTTATTGATTTGTTATTCAAGTCATGGATCTCTCTGTCAAAGGCAAAACCCTAAATATAGTGGCTTAGTTACTATTCTGTTGCTGAGCAGAGACACCATCACCACAGCAAATCTAATAAAAGAAAGTATTTAATTGGGGGCTCACAGTTTCAGAGTCCATTATCATATTGGTGGGAATCATAACAGGCATGATACTGGAGAAGCAGTTGAGAGTTATATTCTGATCTTCAGAGAGAGAGAGAGAGAGACAGAGAGAGAGAGAGAGAGAGAGAGAGAGAGAGAGAGAGAGAGAGAGAGAGAGAGAGAGAGAGAGAGAAGCTGTGCCTTGCTTGGCACCAGCTTTTGAAACCTTAAAGTCTACTCCCAGTGACTCCCAGTGACACATGTCCTCCAGCAAAGACACACCTCCTAATCCTTCTAATCTTTTCTAAGAGTTCTAATATTTAGTCAACCAAGCATTCACATATATGAGCCTATAGGGGCCATTCTTACTCAAGCCACCACATTCAGATTCCTTTTGCTAGCTCAGTTTCCTTTTTTAGTCCCTGGTGAATATTTAGCAGAGAAGATTAAGTCATGCAAATAAACTTGACTAAAGAACCCTAAGTTTATTTTTTTTGAGGAACTTGAAGTTGTTGATTCAGGGTTTCTATAATGACACCCCCAGAATAAATTTGGGTATGGTTATAAAATATCAAGTTAAGGCATACCAGCATTTGGGGTAAGTTGGAGTAGACTCATGCTTAGAGTTGGAATCAGTCCCACTCAGGTCTCTGCTGCCTCCTGCTCTTGGCCCATACACCTTTCTGTGTCTCCAGGAGAAGGTAATGTGGATAGTAGAAAGCATGACAGTTTTGGGGGCAGACATGAGCGCTGTTGGGTTTATTTGCTACTGTGTTGACAACACTCTGAGTTCTCTACATCCTATGACACTAGAAGATGGATGGAATGTTGCTTTGGTTTAGGTGATGGAGGATAAAGCCTCTATCTGCCTTACTTACAAGACTTCTCAACTGTGCTTTGATTATGATGTAGTTGATCTGTCCCTTTCTGTAGCTTGGATTTGTTCAGGTACCCTTAGCGCTGCCTACTCTGCTTGATTTTTGTCATCTTCCTACATTTTAACCATCCTTCATTCTTATGAGGTCAGTTCAGATGCCTTAGGCCTTTCTTAGAACTCTGTTGTATCTGTGGTCCCTTCTATAATGCCCAACTCAAGTATGCATTGGTTTCGTAGATGGTCTTTTGTTGTAGCATTTGAATTTTTTAAGTTTCTATTTATTATTTGGAGGCACATGCATGTATATGGGTGTTCACATACAAAATAGGTGGTCATATGATAACATTTTCTAACATACATGTCATCCATCATACCTTGGCCATACTCACCTTTCTTTATCCTCTCCCATCCCTGTTGTAGTGTTCATTATTTATTTTTTTTAATCTGGAAGGAACTTTGTGTTCAAGCCTATCTTGACATTTACCTCCAAGAACTTGAGTACATAACAGCAGATGTGATTAAAAGCACTGAAGGAAGCTAGGGTCACTTGGGGGCATTTACGTGCATGGCTGTGTGGCACCATATCTTGGGTCCTGGAAGTCAAGAGTCTGTTGTATGGCATGCATGCTTCATATATGCTTCCTTTCCTTTGCCAGATGGGCTTGTACTTTGCACCCCCTTTTCCTTGACTGTCTCTGTGCTCTTACTGCTACTCTAGTTTGCCCCTTTCCATTCTTTAGCAAGCCCAGGCTGTACCTTTTGAAAGCCCCATATGCCTCTCTGGGGTCTGCCCTTCTCCCTCTGTCCTTGCTGAGCCAAGATTTGACAGTTTATCACATCAGTTTGAGGTGTGTATCTGTATTCCTGTTTTGCCACTCTATGAGGTAGAAAAATGGCAGAGATGGAAGGGCCATTGAGACACATGAAACCCGAAGCTTTGCCAGCCCATGGGATGTAAATCAGATACCAGTGAGATTTCTATGCTAAAGAGTTGCTCAGTTATCCTTTCATTTCCCAGAAGTCCCTGGAGTCTTTGCCTTGTGTGATTCACCAGGTTTGATAGCGTAGACTAACTGAACTCTGAATAAATTGTCAGAGATAAGAGACACAGTGGAACTGTCCTTTACAGCCTTCTAGAAACCAAGTCTGGCACCCCTCCTTGCCCTGTCCCATCTCACACAGTGGGTACTGGAAAGTAATACGTAACTGGGAGGGGCTGGAGATTCCTTGGTGCATCTCCTCCTTGCAATGAAAAGATGGAAGCTGCTTGGCTTTTTTTTTAACCCTTTACCATGGACTGTTGCTGTTATAGCGACAAAGGTAGAATACCTCAGATGGGTCCCAGTACTCTTTCTTGACTTTTACATGTAATCTGGGCCAGACAACTGGGCCTGCATGTTTGCAGCCAGCAGGTCTTAGGGAGAGGCTGGCAGAGGGACTCTGTTTTGTTACCTAAGCTGAGATTTGATCTTCAGACCTTCAGGGTGAAAGGCTAATACTTTAATTTGCCTGTTTAATAAACATCCCCAGGCAATGATGACCTTCTTGTAGCCTCCTGTGATACATGTTCTACAGGATGCAGAGATCCATAGTGTGGCTTGGAGTTCAGTGCCTGGGACTGCACATACCAGTGTGGACTCAGCAGGGTGCCATGCTGTGTGCAGGTGGATGAAATTCTTTTAGGGGATTTTCTTATAAATGGAATGTTTTATTTTTAAATGAGAAGATATTTTTATGGGTTTGAAACTAAAGCGCCCCCCCCCCGCAAAGAACATGTGTCTCACTGTGTACTGTATTCTTCCTGTACTCCTCCCCGTCTCCAAAGCTCTTACTTTAATGGTCATTTTTATTTTTCCAGTGTCAGTTTCTTTTTTAGCAGAGCATGGCAAGTCGAGATGGAGACTACCACGGCTGCATGAGAGACCCACACTGAAAGTTTTTTTGTTTTATGTAAATAGAGATTGATGGAACATTTTACACAGAGTACGGGCTTTTGACAAAAAGTATTGATGGTTGCTTTCAGTAAGTGTTACTTGAGATGACAGAATGTTGCGTTTTAAGATGAATTATGGGAGAAACTCCCTCTTTGGGAATGTCATACATTTTATTTCATCTCTTGTTTTATGAGAGAATGACTGGAGTCATGAATACCGTAGATGGAACCATTTCCTTGGCACATTGTAAGTCCCGCTTTGGTGCACTCCTATTTTAAATACAAAGTTATGGGGGAAATATTTATACTGGCAAATGATACTGATAAAAATGCCTAACCGTGTCAGGAGCAGAACGCAGCTTCCCATGTGACTTCCTGGTGGGCTATGGAGCGAGTTGGGGGCGGGGGTGTGTGACTCATGGGAAACTATAGAAGGTGGTGAGGGCTGTGGATTTAATCCTCAGAGATTTGGTACAGTTAAATGGTCAGTGGTGATCGGGCCCCTCTGGCTATTTTCATTTCAAATAAATGCACCATTTGCATGCATCCATAGAGTTATTTGATCTTGATGCAAGAGCTGTTTAGAAGTGAAGATGTGTGGTGGATTTGGCTTTGGGCCTTAATTTTCTTTATTAATTTCAGGATAATTAGCTTAATAGCACCTAGTGTCTTAATGGATATTAATATGGTCACAATATATTTATTGAACATCTGCAATCTTTTCAAGTAACTGGGTATACAGAGCTGCTTTTCTTGTAGCTTCCATTATAGTGAGAAAGAGAGAGAGGAGATAAAAACCAGACAACAAAATTTCAGGTAGTCATACAGACTGTGAGGAGAATGAAACAGGGCACAAGGGATTAGAGTTTCAGAGAGG
This sequence comes from Cricetiscus sungorus, assembly GCA_030556225.1. Classification (NCBI taxonomy): domain Eukaryota; kingdom Metazoa; phylum Chordata; class Mammalia; order Rodentia; family Cricetidae; genus Cricetiscus; species Cricetiscus sungorus. The sequence continues at coordinate 2,237,702 of JANBXA010000124.1, read as the reverse complement.
CCATTATGAGAGTGTAGATGGGGATGTCAGGGGACACTACTTGGAGGAGAAAGCTCAGAGGTGAGATGTTTGAACTGGGCAAAGGGCTGGGAACTTGGTGGAAGGGACCAAAGTACATAGGGCAAGTGTAAAGACCCTGGAACCAGAATGAGCCTGGCATATTGCATGCAGGGTGTGCAGGAAGGCTAGTGTAGGAGCCACAAGTGGGCGTGTGTGTGTGTTCAAATTTGGAGGCTGGTATGAGCATCGTATAGGAGGGTATCTACAAGAGGAATATGGATCTGTAATTTGTTCCATGTATGCTCATAGGAGCATATTGTCTTCCATCTACATAGCACCAAACCAAAATGGCATTCTTATTTTTCCCCTTGCTGGTTCCTGTAGAAACATCTTAGTCCCCTCTTGGCATTCCTGTGCCACTATTTGCTGGATCCCAAGATCGATGATGTCCTCATCACCAGAGGGAATCAAACACTTCTGCTTCCTTCAGCATAAATCCACAGCTACTTTGTTCTCATGGACTGTCAATATCACTCTTCATGTTTCCCCACACTCTTGTAATTAGCTGTATATATCGGATTGTCTTTTTGGATGGAAACAGATATTACTCACATTTGATCTCATTGTGTTTAGCACAGGGCTTGGAACACAACACGTTTCTAATATATTTGTTGGTTAAATGAGTGAGACAGTTTCCTTCCTGGCTGCTCATTCTGAGATCTAAAAATTCGGGTGAATTCAGAGTCAACCAACTCATTTTTTATAGACAGATCTTAAAACCAACTTAAAAAATAGAAGATGATTTGGGATTTCTCATTAGGTCACTGAAGAGTTTTGGTGACCAGTTTGTCTACATGGTTGTTGCAGGAACAGGAAATCACCCTGGGGCCTTAGAAACCCAGTCTTGGCTAACTTCAAACCCAGGGGACTGGACACGCCCTAAGTCCAGATGGGTGGTGAGTCTGGATCATTCCTGTTTGTGAGTGTTTGTCCCTGGACCTTACTAGGAACTTTGTCCCCTATAAATTTGGAGCTGATTTAGAACTAGATAGCTGTTTTTCTCCCCACTGAATTGATGCACTGTTCAGCTTAAGCTCAAATATGAAATATATTAAAAGCAAACTAAAAACAGGTCAGTGTTTTGCCTCTAATTCTATGGGGATATTTGATTTTAAATTATCTTTTAGTACATCACAAATCTCCCTTATGATGCTCTCTCCCTCCTCACCCCCATTTTTTTCTCCACATCTTTTTAGCAGAGACTTTTTTCAAGCTCAAAAGCCCATTTCTTAAGTCCTGATTTATTCTGAAATTTACATTGAGAAAATGGCTCTGGATCCCACACAAGTGAAACTTTATTTTTTAATCTGGGCCACAGTAGGGAGCCCTGAGAAATGCATTTTTCCTCCAGGGTCGGAGGAGGAATATATAGTGTTTGTTTAAAGCATCAGGTACTGAGAAATGCAGCAACAGGGTGAAAAGTTTGACCTCAGCTGCCAGCTCTGATCTGCTAGGGGGTAATTGAGTTGCCATGTTCTCTCCCTCTTCAGTTTAAATCAAGTTTTGCTATAGCCCATTTAAGTGTCAAATTGGTAGCTAAACTTGACAACTTCAGGGTGCAGACTTGCTTTTGATCAGAATTTACATGCAAATCATTTTTTTTCCGCCTTGAACTGTCAGCTCCTGTTTCTGATACTCTTAGAGGGACATGTCTGTCCCCAGCTTCCCTCTCCACCCCCATCTCACCCTCCCCAAGCCAAAGGGGATGGTGGTTAATGTTATTAATCAGCATGTGGAAGAAAAATTATCTTGATAAATATGGTGGTTAAACTATATTTTCCCCTTTGTGTGTCAGTTGTTGCAGCTGGGCATTTAATCTCCCTTTACCTAGGAGGAAATCAAACAATTATCCAGTACTTGATGTCAAAAGGAAGCTAGTGAAAGAAGGTGGAGGGTCACCAGTGTATTGGGGAATGGACTTAAGCCACCAAATCCTGACAAAGGGTGCTGACAGTCTGCATTTTCTTGGGCATTAAACAAAGTCTTTGGTAAGTTTAAAGAATCTTGCCTTGCATGACTAAACTCATTGAGAGGGTTAGAGAGAAAGCTGCCTCAGAAGTCTTAAGCCTGAAAGTTTTTTTTTTTGTTTTTGATTTTGCCCTGAATCCCCAGACCCTTAGAAACACTTGAGCATGTGTTGCTTCATCGTTCAGCCAGACAAAGGGTGTTTGCACTTTCAGAGAGTTAATAACGACAGTAGCAAGTCTTTCTGGTCTCCAGCCACTCTGTCTCAGCATTACCCATCATTCACCTTCCCTGCTCATTTGACTGTGGTTTACTTTGAGCCTGCTCAACTCTTCTGGACAGCAGGGCTCTGAGAAGCAAGAAAAATCCAAGGACTCAAACAACACCAATAACATCCCCCAAACTCACCCAAAGACAAATGTAGAAAAAGAAATTTCTAGAATGTACCATAGAGGGAGAGGGCTGATTGTGGATACTTAGAATTATCCATTGCAGAGCCAGAATGTTGAATATAATAATCAGAGATTTTTTTATTTCTAGTTGGCCTGACATTCCGTTCCATCAGTGCCCCCCCCACTCCAAGTGGGGTGAGAACATCAAACATGTTTTCTTGCCAAGATGACAGCCAGCATTGTGTCAGATGGGAGACACATGTAAGACTGACTTGAGAAGTCAAAAACATTTCAAGATTGGGTCAGTGAGATGGGATATGGCCCCATTGCAAGTCCTTCTGGAACCTCCTGGGTCAGACCCCGTTCAGCCTCTGTCCAGTGTTGCCTGCCTTGTGCACTGTGAAATTTTAATTGAATTGTTAATGACACAGAGGAGTGACACAACACATGAGGAACTTCCAAGAATCAGTCAGGAGGAGCCCTTTTTCTCACTGTTACAAAACAGAAGACACTGGGAAATTGACAAGTCCAAGCGGCGAGGCCAGGGTCGTAATTGATAGCAGGCTGTCCAGAGCCAAGGCCCTTCTCTGGTAATTGCAAGCAGAGGCGCCTCTCTGATCTCACCAGAGGTGCTGGCCATGCCAGAGCGACCCAGCTTTGACGGATGGCCTTCTTGAGGTAATGACTTCGGCATGTTGTGCCTCTCACACTAGGCTGTCCCTCCCACTGGAGAAAATGAGCCGAGCATTTTGCTGCCTCTTAAAACAGGCCCCTGTTAAAATAACTCTATTCTATTATATAAGCCCTATAGTGCCAGGGGCTAAATTTATATGGTTATAAACAAGAGATATTACTTTGGAATACCACAATACTGTGTTTTGCTCTTTCTTGAGGGTTTCGAATGGTGTTTTCAAAATAATGGATTTTACTTCATGAAGAAAAGAATGAGGGGTGTGTAGGAGGAGAAAAGTAGGAACTCATTTCTAAACCTAGTCTTCATCCTACTTTGAAATTCCTCTGTGGACCTTCCCTAATTCACTTGCCCAGTATTTATTTGTATTTGTGTTTGTTTTGCTGGCTGCATTTGACTCTCTTTGGGAGCATCAGAAGTATTATTTACTCTAGGATCCTGAAATAAGATAGATGTTTTATTTCATGGTTTTTACACTCCTCAAAGGTTTCTTTTTTATTCCCCTCCCCTTTCCATTTTTGGATATTGATATATTTCAGAATTTTATGTGGCTTTCCCTCCCTCCTTCTACCTCCTCTCCCCCACCCCCACCCCCTTCCTGGAATGTAATTTTGTCTGTGAAATATGATGGTAAGCTCAAGTGTCCCTGATGATCTATAGTACTTGTGGATTTTCACTCTGTTGGTGACAGAAACTGACTAATTCTGATATAGGGATGCCGGATGGCGTCTACTGTGGCTGGTGCTTTCTGGTATGTTTGAAGTGTGGGTCTCTCGTAACACAGTTTCATACCAAGAACCAACCTCAAAAGAAGGTCTAGAAGATCCCCAAAAACTCAATATTAGAGTATTAATTCTCAGGTTCTTGCTGTGTGTGTGTGTGTGTGTGTGTGTGTGCACGTGCGCATGTGAGAATTCATGCAGTCACACACATTCAGAGATAGATAAGCCATGATGGGGAACCTGGGAGGCTAGGTTCAGATTCTCATTACTGGTCAGAGTAATGGCTACAGAAAAGATTTGGCTGTGTTTATGTGTCTCAGCTTAACCTCCACCTCTCAAAGCTTATTATTGTTGATTGTAGTCTATGGCTCAGTCTATGACTCTTTTGTGGGTGTTAATGTATGTGTGATACATGTTCTCATGCATGTGTGCCCACAAAGGTGGATGCCAGAGATTGAAGTCAGGTATCTTCTTCAGTTGCTTCTTCATCTTATGTTTTAAGACAGAAACTCTGCATGAACCTAGAGTACACCGATTCAGCTGCCTGGCTGGCAAACAAGCCCCAGGCATCCTTTTGCCTCTGCCTCACCAGAGCTGAGGTTATAGCTGTATGTGGCTGTGCTAGCCTTTTCACAGGAGTTCTAAACAGATGCATGTGGCTGTGCCAACCTTCTCACATGGATCCTGGGGTCCAAACCCAGCTCCTCATGCTTGCTTGACAAGCAATCCATGGAACCATCTTCCCAGCCCCTAACGTTTTACATTTTTACAAAAATGGAGGTTTAAAAGAGGTTCCTGGGCCATCTTACAACAGTCACAACTACAAACTTTTTGCATTTGGTGGTAAAACAGACTTTGGTGAGCTAGCCGAAGACCCTAACCATAATAGGATTGATTCTAGTACGAAATGTTGTACACGCTGATGTGCAGGTATAGGATGCCAGAATGTTTTCTGGCTTAGGACTTGGAAAGGAAGGATGCCTCATAATGTGTTCTTAGCAAAAGAAGGGTTGGTTGTCCTTAACCCAACTGGAGTAGCCAGGAAAGTGTCTAAACCCTTCTATCTGTCCTACTATGGTGTTCCTTTTCTGTCGGCATGCTGATAAGTCAGACATCTTAAAGTAGGGATGCATGGTAGGATTATCATTCTATCAGTTATTAATTCATTCAGTTATTTGGCTCCAAAGTTATGCTTAACTTCTGTGTAGGGACTAGCCTGTTGTTTTCTCCCATCTGCCTGTTTTTCCTGCATTGTTAGGGTGCATGAATTTGCAGCAGACGATCTCAGTGAATAGAGACATTCTCCTCACTACCTGGGGACATTCATGTCATTATAACCTAGGGCAGGGCAGCTGTTATTGGCAACAAACAGGGAGAGTCTAGGAATGGTGTATTTCATCCTATAGTCCCCAGAATGGCTCATGTGATATCAGTCATGTTAACATGTCATCATTTTGTCTCACACAATGATATGTCAAAATAAAGTCTCAGAAAAAGTCTGGGAATAAAGTTTAAATGGTGACCTGCCAGTTAGCTTGTATGACTGAGAGCTTGGAGCTGGCTTGGAGCCATGGACAGGAAAGGGTCTGAGAAGTTCTCTCTCTCTCTCTCTCTCTCTCTCTCTCTCTCTCTCTCTCTCTCTCTCTCTCTCTCTCTCTGTCAGATTTGGCTTACTACTTAACTCCAAGAAGCCTCAGTTTCCTTCTCTGCCAGGCAGCACTGATAGTAATACCAACCTCATGAGCCAGGGACCAAAGCATATTCATTTATATAAATAAAGTAATTAAAAAGGCAAAGCCTATAATATGGGCATGTGTTTGAAATTAGTTAATGAATAGAAATGGTTGCTGTCATAAAGTTGGTAACAGAAGAGTCTTTGGGACGGCCCAAACCTTCCCTTTCACCTGCGAAGAAGCTGTCCTTAACTCCAAATGAGGTCAGCCTGTAAGAAGCAAAGTTGAGATTAGAACTCAGATCTCCTGATTCCAAGCCTCGTGTTCTTCCACAGTCCTTGGAGTCAGAGTCCACAATCCCAGTCCAGTAGGGAAGTAAAGTTGAACATGTTTGAAATAGGAAAGGATTTGGTAACAAGATTCTAATGTGAGAGCCCTGGATTCTGGGATGGGGGGCTGGTGTGGGAGGACCAAGGAGCTCACTGCTATAAATGGGGTTCTTAATTGGTCTAAGTTATAAAAATTGAGAGGAAATAAAAATATAGAGGAAAATGCTGAGATATCAGAGAGAAGCAAGCCTCAGTCATACCTTATCTCCTTAGAGTCTCAGCAGACAAGGTATGAGTTCCCTTTTCTCCCTGCTTATCCTGTTTCTGCCCAGCTATCTCACTTCCTGTCTGTCTGTACAGACCTTCAGACCTCTATGGTTAGCTAGTGGCAAGCTCTATTCTTTGACCTTCAGACAGACTTTATTTGAACAAGCAAGATATCACCACATATCCCCCTTTCTTTTGGTCTAAAATTTAAAAAGGTTATAAATAATATAAGAAAAACTATGTATAATATGTATATACAATATATACAGGCAATCAGTACATTAACAATGTCTAGTCCATTAGCATTAGAAAAATTCAGAGCAAATACTCCTTCTTGGTGAGTCCAAAGCTTGTACCTAATTTACTTTCTATTCTAATTTGCATTATCAAATTATCTTTTAATAACTTTCAAACCTATTACACTTAACACATCTTTAGTGAGTTTCTTTACTGAGTCTGATAAACAAGGAAAACTATAACTATACTATATAGTCTTCTACTCCCTCAGAGACTTGAGAAGGAAATAATATTAACTGAGTAAACAGGAAGTGTGAGCAAGTGACTTCCAAAAATGTGAGAAATGACAGAAACAGCTGGCTGCCTGGACAGTCACCCAAGACTTTGGGGCATCCATCTTTGGCCTATAGGTCTAGCATATCTAACAGACATTTCTGTGAACCAGAATATTCTAAAGGACTGGACCACCTTGTCTTGGCAAGGTTTGCAGTCACTCTTTTTGGTGTCCTGTTTGTCCAATTTGGACAGCATACTGTCAGCAGTTGTGGCAAGGGCACTTTTTTACTCAGTGGCTTACCTTTGCCACAAAGAAAGTAATCCAATGTGGAGTTTCTTGGATACCCATCATCTTCTCTGATGTAGATTGGTGCTACCAGGAGCAGACATGTTTCATTATCATAAAAAAGAAACCTATGTTAGTAAAACATTTTAAACACTATATTCTGTAGATCTCTGAAGTGTTTGAAGACAACTTAACTTTCCAAAATATCTATTTGACCTTGTAAATATATCCAAGGTGACTACTACAAGTTTAAATATAATAGATGACTAATTACTAAACTATGTAAGATATCACCACACACTGGAATTCCCTTTTGTGACCGTACACAGTCTGTGGGGAGGAGAAGGCCGAGGCCTCAGAGGAAGCTTTGGGCTAGAGCTGCCTGTGTGCTGAGATACATTACCTTAAGGTGGGGTTGGAATCTTTCATGGAGTTCCTTTAAAGATTCTAGACACCCAGAGGAGGAATGAGGGAACATTTATTGAGTGCTGACCAGTGCTGGGCATGGTGCCAGGTGATTCCACACATGTTTTCAGGTTTTAGCGGTGTTTCCGTGCTCTGGCAGGTCAGGCTTCTTCATTTGGAAAGTGGTGGATGAGAGACCTGAGCTATGTAGCCTAGCACACCCTGCTGCGTTCAAAGGCTGTGGCTTAACATTTTAAATTCTTTTAAAATTATTTTTAATGTAATTTGTTTTTTTTTTTTCTTGGAAGAGGATTGGGCACAGGACCTCATGTATACTGGTTAAGTACTCTATTACTGAATTACACCCCCCATGTTTATATTACTTATTTATCAATTCACTTATTATTTTGATATAGAGTCTTACTATGTAGCTCAGGCTGACCTCACATTCATGATCCTTCTGCCTCTCCCTCCTGAGAGCTAAGATTACAGGTATGTGCCACTACTGTCATTAAAGACTACTTAATGGCAGGAAAAAAATCCATAAATTATTTAAAAATGTAGGTTGTGAAGTAGCAGACATATATTACAGTGGACACATTTGTATAGAAAAAGGATGGGTGACTACCAGAATGTTGGTAGGCCATTTGTAGTGTTTGGGTCAAGGAGAATTTTAGTATTGATCTGTGTTTTCATAAGTTTGTATTTTACAACTAATTATAATAGAAGTTGTTTTGTGAATGATCAGTATATGTTTATTAATAAGTTGCTCATAATCAGGAACTATACAGCCAGGCATGAGAAATGTGAGTATGGAGGTTCTTCCTTTAGGAAACTACTATTGTTTAGTAGTCCTGGAAAGAAATCATACACCTATGGACAACTGATTAATAATCATGATCATTACTGATAATTATTATTATACTGTTATATGGCTCTGAGGTTATTAGAGGGAATCTCTGTTTTTTTTTATATAACATACAGGACTATCTGTGTGACTTGTATGAGTTATGTCATTGAGTTCTCAATAGACATTTCTTGGTATTAAATAAATATTTCCACTTCACAGAGGGAAGTATTTAGGTTTAGAGAGGTTGGGTGCAGATCCAGGCTCCACTCCAAAGTTCACAGCGTTAACCACCAGTTAATATTGCCTCCCAGAAGACCTGTGTAGCTGGTGAAGCCCTAAGCACAGTTGCCTATGAAGACTGCAAGAGTGATTTGTTGAAAAGGGGTGGACCATTTCAACCCACTCATGAGAAGTCAGCAGGAGAGCTAGGAGTCTCATTCCATCCTCAGCATGGTGAAAATAAATGAGGTTCTCACCTTCAACCAGGGTATGGTATCATGCTAGACACAAGAATGTACAAAACTGCTAACACATGGACCACTTATGGGGCTACATCAGACACAGAGAGGGAGGAGGACACCATGTCTAAGTTGGAGAAATGTCTTGGGAAGCTGATTTTCTTTGCCCATCTCGAAGAGCTCTCTCTGACCTTGTGAAAGTTTTCAGCCCTGACTTGGGTGGACTTGACTCTTACAGATCACACCTCGTCCTGACCTAGCTGAATCATCTAGTTCACAGCCTGCAGAGGGACTCTGGTGCCCACACCATGGCCACAATCACAGTGGCCACAGAAAGTACTGTGGAATGAGTGCATGCTTTGTCTTCATTAGTGGTGTCACGTGGCACTTCCTGATTGCACCAACTGCTCTCCACCCTATCTGAGTTTCTAGACTAAATACCAGTGCTCAAGCCACATGTGTTTATAGTATATAATAAATCTCCATTTGCCATAATGGTTTAAATTTAAAAGAAAAAGAAAGGAGAACTGTTACGTTAAAAAAAAATTGGGGGGCTGTTATAAATTAACTCTATTGGAGTTTCAGGTCAAGCCCAATTTATTAGGGGGGATAAAAAAGAGAGAAACCTGATGTGTGATCACAGCTTTGATTTATCCCTACCTTGAGTGGGCCCTCCTTGGACCTTCGCTTGAACCACAGCTGGCTTGGTTTATGTAGGACCTGCTGGGAGCTGAGGTTGTAATGAAAAACAGTTATTCTTTCAAATTATTCATAAGAAGAGGGCTCATTTTATCAAGTGCTTTCCTAATTTGATTGTAAGGCTTTGGTATTTATTTTTTCTACATTAATCATGCCGTACCTTTGAGGAAGTGTAAACAAAGTGGTAAAAGACAAAATTTAAAAGGAAAAAAATGAGGCTCAAAGGACAAATGTTTTCTTAGAGGTGGCTTGTTGGAGCCCTTAGTGGGTAATTAGAATGTTATTTCGGGCTCGATTGCAAAACCATGAACTTTTCCAGCAGCTCTTCTCCAGGGCAGTATGGCATTTAATATTTTTGAAGATTAACCTTTAACAATGAAAAGACTGTCCAGTATTGACTCATCTTAGCTGGAACTAGGCAGGCACTGACAGTAAGAGTGTCTTCCTCTGTAGCAGGGTCCTCCTTGTGCCCTGGGTCTTCTCTCACCCTTTTGAGACTGTGGACTTCCATTAGTATGTTGGTGAACCAGGAAATCAAGGATACAGCTTCAGCCTTCTTGCCTGCAGGTTAGATTTCTCCTGACCTGGACAGCCTGCACTTCTTTGAGCAGTAAGGGATAATGATGACAGCCAGTTTTTCTTCTCAACAAAGGTTCCTGGAACTTCCTCCTGAACAGTCCTTGTCTTTGAGAAGACCATCTCAGAACTGGATGGATGAGTGGTGACCCATTAGACAACACAGTCAATTTCCAAACACTTGAATGCTGTTGCAATCTGTAATATTTCTTGTCTCTTTGAATTTTGGCCTAGAAAAAGAGATCTAAGTAAGTAAGTATGGAAGTAACATGTACTTAGTAGTGGAGGTCCATTGGTGAGTAGCAGTTGAGTGACATTCCATTTGAAGTCACAGGAGGTGGCAGCACTTCAAAAAGACTTATGTGGGAAAGTAAATCAAGGCCTATGCGGATCTAACCACATTAGACTGATTTATTAATATTATTTATTACAACACAATTTTCTCTCTTGGGTGATAGTATTTTAATTATTTAACATTCATTTATTTAGTGTGTGTGTGTGTGGTGGAGGAGGGTTCAGATGCACCTTGTAGAGAGTTGCAAAGTGCCACGCCTTAAAGATGGCGCTGGCTTCCGCCTTCCACCTCCCCAAGGGTGAGCGCTCTCTGGCGTAAACAAGCCCTTATTTGGTTAAGTCTGTTCAGCCTGTCTGCTTCCGCATTAGAGTAGCCTATCTGCAGGGTCTACATAGCTCACTGGGGTTGGTTAGCGCAAGGGGATTTAAGCCTGTGCAGGGGTCCCTCGGGGCCCCACCGGTCAGAAGAAGCATGTTTCAAGGATCCTGAAATAAACTGGATGAAGAAGATCTTCCCGGAGTCGCATCCTCCTTGCTGGTCAGGGTAGGCGCCTGCCACAACTTGTGTGTGGAGGTCAGAGAACATCCCCAGAAACTCAGTTCTCTCCTTCTACTGTGTGGGTTCTGAGGGTCAAACTCAGGTAGTCAGTTTTGACAAGCACCATCTTACCCTGTTTTTATTTTAAAAGTCATATTTAGTGAGGTGTAATTTATGTACATTTAATTCCTCCTTTTAGTGAGTAATTTGATGAACTTTAACAGATGCAGGTGGTCATGAAATCACCAGCACAAAAAAAAAAAAAAAAAAAAAAAAACGATAGAATACTCCCCAGATTCCTCTTGTGCACCTTTTTGGTTAGTGCCCCTTTTCCTTCCTCATGGTATATATTGACTTACTCTTTGTTGCTATATTGTTTCTCCTTTTCCAGAATGTCATAAAAATAAAACCAGATGGTATATAGCCTTGTATACTGGGTTTCTTTATCTTAACATAATGTTTTTAAGAATCATCTGTATTCTTCATTCTTTTTTCAAAAGAGTTGTTCATTTTTTATTTGTGTAAGTGTTTACATGCATGGTTATAGGTACCATGTGTGTGACTGGTGCCCTTTGAGGCCAGAAGAGGGTGTCAAATCCCCTGGAACTGAGTTGTGGATGATTGTGAGCTGCAATGTAGGTACTGGGAACTGAAGCCAGGTCCTCTGTGAGAACAGCCAGTGCTCTCAACTTCTGAGCCATCTTTCCAGCCCCCCCTTTCTCCTTCTTTTACTGATGGATAGTTTTCCATTGCATGGATATGCCACAACTATTGACATATTCACCTTTTAATAAATGTTTATATTGTTTGTGGATTTTTTAAAATTAAGACTAGAAAAGTAAAAACACATTTGCTTAGAAAATATTCTATTTTTTTTTCTGAGTGTTCTTTGTGCTCTGGGAAAAGAGTAGATTCTCTTACTATTAATTAGAGTCTTCTATGGATGCCAATTTTGTTAAATTGTTTGATAGTATTTTCTATATTCTTGCTGATTTTGCCTACTATCTGTCTATGTATATGTATGTATATATGGCCTAGAAAAGGACTATTGAGGTTTGTCTATACTTTTAGTTAGACTAGATTTTTTACTGTCTTAGAATTGGTTATCAGATACACACATCTATATTATATTTCCTTGATGAATCAAGTCTTTGTCCCTCAACAAATTTCTTGTTTAAAGCTTACTGAGAGAGTTACGTCTTTTTTTTTAAAGCAAAATTGGATTTTATTTAAAAGTGTTTAATATAGATTTGAGCATGAGGGTGGGGGAGGAGAGATTTAATTAAAAGGCCTTATTATGTGAGTCACCTAAAATCTCTTTGTTTAATGTTTGTGTACTACATTTTTCTATTTTCCTTTTTAACATTTATCCATTTATATTTATAGTAAATTTATTTTAGAATCTCTTTCATATTTAATTTTATGACTTTGCTTTTCTAATTATAAAATGTAGGCCATTTACATGTAACACATTTATTAATAGCTTTTATTTGGAATATACTATTTTGTAAACTTTTTATTTGTCTCAATTATTCTTTGTTCTTATTTATGTTTTAATCATTTGTATATATTCACAATTCCACTTAGTTTATATCATTGTCTTTATTTTTTGATGACAGTTATATCTCATTTTAATGAGAGAAAATATTTCTTAAACATTTTTTTAGTAGCAAAGTTCAGTCTATTTAGCAAATTTATGTTTTAGTATATTTGTAAACTAAGTATACATTGCAAAACCATTTATCATTTAAGGGTATCAAATGAGGACAAAAGGCTTGTCACATTGCTTATGCTTTTTCTATTTCTAGATCTCTGTATTTATGTACATAAAACTTGACTTTGCGGCATCAGATTCTTAACTGGGGTTCCCATAGCATTTTCGTAGAACAGATGTGCTGGCAATGAATTAATTCTTCTCCATCTTTCACTGTCTGTGCAGAGTGTCATTTAGATAGTGTTTTCTCAGTACTTTGATACCATTTAATTTTCTTCTGCTTTGCACTCATTGTCATAAGAAGTCAGCTATCATTGTCAGCTTTGCTCTGTGTGTGTTTTTTTCCCTTTATTTTTTGATTTTCATTAGATCTATCCACTGGTTACTCGGTTCTTTGAACTGTTGTTTGATATTTTTCATTAGTTTTAGGAAGTTCTTAAATTTTTTTCTTTAAAAATTTTTCATGTAATGTATCCAGACCCTCCACACCCAACTTCATGTTCACACACACACACTCTCTCTCTCTCTCTCTCTCTCTCTCTCTCTCTCTCTCTCTCTCTCTCTCTCTCAAAAAAACCAATAACTGCAAAACAAAAAACAAAAAATGAAAATTAAAAAACAAACAAACTGAGAAAGCAGTAAGACAAAAAATGCAAAAACAAAATGAAACCAAAAGCACACTCTATCTGTCCTCACACACTCTCACTCTCACACTCACACCACACAAACCAGCACACTCTATCTGTCCTCACAAACACACACTCTCACACACTCACACACCACACAAACCAGCACACACTATCTGTCCTCACACACACTCTCACACACTCACACCACACAAACCAGCACACACTATCTGTCCTCACACACACTCTCACACTCACACACCACACAAACCAGCACACACTCTATCTGTCCTCACACACTCTCACTCTCACACTCACACCACACAAACCAGCACACTCTATCTCTCCTCACACACACTCTGACACACTCACACCACACAAACCAGCACACTCTATCTGTCCTCTCACACACTCTCACACACGCACACACTCTCACACACTCACACTCACACCACACAAGCCACAGGGTTCATTTTGTCTCTCCACACATTTTTTCCAGCTCTTGTGCTTTTCCATCATTTACATTCAAATATATGGTATACTGTTTTGTTTGATTTGTAGCTCTTTGGTTCCCTGTTTTACCCCTACCCCCACCTCCTGTTACTAGTTTGGGTCATTTCTATTCACCCATCATCAAGTGTATAAATCCTTCATTCTGTTATTGAGTTTTCTGGTCTTTTGAAATAATTCTTGCTTTGTGTTATTGTACTTACCTTTTGATGGAAGAAACATTTTTTCTTAGAATTCAGAAGGCTATGATAGGAGCACTTCCAATTTGTGGTCAGCTTGGCCTAAGTGGTAAGATATATCTCTAGGAAAAGGTTGGAAATTTCAGCAGAGAAACAATGGATATTGTAGGCCTAAAAAATTAAATTATGCAACAATATTAAAAAAACCTCACTGAATTAGCCTATGGTATAATACAGATGACAGAGAGTGAGTGAAGCGTCAGTCACTCCTGAGAGCTGAGGAAAACAAGAAAAATAACTATTAACAGAGACATGAGGAGGGAAGATGAGGTTTGGCATCAGGAGCACATCTGTTCTAATACAAACGACAACACCGGAATTCCATAAAGACATGTGACAGGATGCAGGGATGTACTGAAGAAATAATGGTTCATAATGCCTCACACTTGGAAAATGACACACATTTATTGATTCAAATGTTCAATGACCACGAAAGCAGGATTAATTTAAAGAAAATGACAGGCTGGGGATATAGGGTAGTGGTCTAGATTGCACAGGACTCTGGGTTCAGTCTTCAGAACACACACACACACACACACACACACACACACACACACACACAGAGAGAGAGAGAGAGAGAGAGAGAGAGAGAGAGAGAGAGAGAGAGAGAGAGAGAGACAAGGAGGCGGGAGGGAGAAAAAGAAAGGGAGATGTCAAATGCATGTACTAGGGAGATACCTCAGTCAGTAGAAGTTGTTGTTGACCAGTGTGAGGGCCTCAATTTATCCCTATCACCCATGGAAAAGTCTAGGTCTGTTGTATGTTTCTAATCCCAGATCCAGGGAAGGAGAGATAGGAGAGTCCCTGTGGCTTACTGGTCAACCAGCATGGGGCAGGGGAGTGGCAACTCCCAGGTCTTGTTGAGAACCCTTGTCAAAAACAAGGTGGCTAGCTCTCAAGGCTGACCTCTAGACTCCACATACATGCACACACATGTGAAACCCTCCAATACACACAAAGAAAACACGCCTAGACACAGCTTAGCTAAATTTAAAAAAAAAAAAAAACCTAAAGGGAAAAAATGTTGAAATACTTAGAGGGGAAATACTTTGATAATCAGCTGAATACCTAAGGCCCCATCCAAACCCTTCAAGTCCAGAAGGTGATGGGACAGCATCTTGAAAGGTTTTCAGGAAAACCCACATCTGAACCAACTCTATGTGAATCCAGAATCCTCTATCCAGCAAAGATGCTCTTCAAGAGTAAAGGTGAAATAAAGACATTTCCCCAGAGAAGAAAGCTAAGGTAATTAATCATTTGCAGACCCACATGCCACGCAAGGGCGGAGGAAGATCTTTAGGTTGAGGAATGGGAGCAATGATGAACACATGATGGAAGCAATATAAGGGTAAATATGATTTTCCCCTAATTTCTCCCCAACATTATCTGTTTAACTCCCCAACCTGACAAAGAGCATGTACATATGGTATGTATGACAGATTAAAAAAACAAAAAGGCTGGGTATGTGATGAAGAACATTTGTACGATGTTTCATATTTTTACTTTTAGTTTGTTGCTTTTCCTTTTATATGGGGTGGTATGTTAACTTCAAGCACATTAGTCAAGTTGTGATTGACTGTTATAAACTCGAGTTCCCAAAATGCAACACAAGCGATACACTGAAAAAGCCAACAGATAATGTGAAATGAAATCCTAAGAAAATTGTACCCGATTTCTCCAAAAGAAGGTGAAGGAGGGCAAAGGAATACAGACTATAATGGTCAAACAAAGGGCAGGTGAAAAATGTCAGACTACAGCCCCAGTAATCATTAAATTAAAGGTTAATAGACTGGACATATGATTGAAATGGACCAGAACGCCTCTGTGTGGTTCTCGGGGATGCTTTCAGTGACTATGGAAGTGTTTTGGGATCTCAGGTGGAATAGGGATGTATGTGCTAACATTGCAAGATTGATATGTTGGACAAGATGAAAAGTGAATGTATGGGGCAGACATGAGTGTCTCTGAGTCTGAGCTGAGTCAGGTAGGCTCTGTTTCAGTTCTGTGACCCAGGTAGAGCCTAGAAGGAAGTGAGGGCAGGATGCCCACATGTCTTTTCTCCTGGTTCACCTTGATCTGCTCCCCCCATCTGTGAGTAAGTGATTCCTACACTAAGCCCCTTTGTTCTCATGTTCAAAGCTGCACCATGTGTAGAACTGTGCACCGATTTGCTAAGCTCCCCTCTCTTCCAGCTGGGACCTCAAGTGATTTCCAAGGCAGGTGTTTAGCTCTGTTCTTTCAGAATGATGCATCCTGTAAGACACTCCTAGGCCTAGAGGGGGCAGCCAGAAAATATTTGGTAGTGTCTGTTGAATGAAGGGTATGCACTGAGTGGCGTCACTCATGCTTCCAGACTACTCCAGAGGAAGGCCTGGGAAACAACTTGGAAAAAAAGTAGATAATATACAGGAAGAAGATTTCTTGTCCTTTTCTTCTTCTTGTCTGCTTTGTCAGGCCTCTACCAAAAGGTTTTTAAAGCCCTTGTTTGAAAATTAGCTGAGTGGAGTATTTGGAACTTAGGTGTGACCAAGAAGGTGCCAGCACTGTGATGGAGAATGCTATTTGTAGCTATTTTGTTAGAAGAGAAAATCTCTTTCTGTGTTTCTGTACAGATTTTCACTAGTATAAAGAGAGCCCACAGTGGCGAATGCAGTGTCTTCAGCCATGTTCCTCTCCCTGCCTTAGATCTTTGCATGTGTGCACATGCACAGTATGTATTCATGCATGTTCATGTGGGAGGATACATGCATCTGCATGCATGGGTCTGTGGAAGCCAGAGGATGTCCTTGGGTTCCATCCCTCAGGTGCTGCCTATCTTCTCTATTGAGATAAGGTCTCTCATTGGCCTGAAGCTCACCAAGTAGGCTAACATGGCTAGCCAGCACACCTCAGGAATTTGACTGTCTCCAGATTCCTTGAGCTGAGATTAAGAATATGCACTACTATGTCCAGCTTTTTGGGGGGTGGGGTTCTGGAGGTGAACTCAGGTCTTCATGCTTGCAAGACAAGCACTTTACCAACTGAGCCATCTTGCTTACCCTGCTTACTCTCTTTTGAAAGGAGATGAACTAGAATTTCAAAATATAATCCGGTTTCCTGGGAAAGTCATAGAATTTCTTTGGCTCTTGTAAATAATGAGTTACTTGGGTACCTGTGGAGTGTTTGCATCTACAAGCCTTATAGACTGGGGATCTATTTTCATGGAGCTTTATAGGCCTGCCTTTTGTTGACCTGGAAGGGGCTCTCCAGAATGTCATGTCCTGTAGTTTTCATGACTATACCACATTGTTTCTCTGGGGTCTTTGACTGAGGAGCCCTTTGGCTGAGACTTGTCTTTAGCTTCTTGACTGGGTGCTGGTCAGGGAGAGAATATTTCTTAATCATTTACTTAACTTGTTCTTGCTGGCTCAGCTTGGGGCATTTCCATTCTGTCAGTAGAGGATAAGTGCTAATCAGAGATGCATGGAGGAGTTGGGGAGTCATACAGCTTGGGTATGGGAAAGTGCATTGTGAGAGCAGCACACTAGTCTACAAGTAGCTTAGCAATGGAGAGGAAGGTCCCAGGCACTAAATAGGGTCACAAAGAGGTATTCTCATTTCCCCTGATGATTAACTTTATTTTGAAATCCTACACTTCAAACTTTAAATCTGTCTTGGGTCAACTAGGATAATGACAGAGGTATTGAAATCATGTACCAGATTCCCTTATCTAGCTAACTGAAGCTCTCAGGATGATTGTCTAGGGCAGAGGACTTAAAAATACAAAAACAAAAACAAAAAACAAAAAACAAAATGAAATAGTGTCTTTCTCCCTCTGATTCTTAATTCCCATGTACTCAAATCTATATATCTGACCATTGATCTACTTTACTGAGTAATTTGTGGCACTTTCTTGAAGGTCTCACATGCCTCTGCAAGCTGGTTTTGACTTCTCTCACATAGATTTCTCTAAATCTCATTTATACCCTGCTGGTCATTGCCCTCCACCCCCTGCCCATCAACTTCTGTCTCTTTTTCCTCTTCGAGCTATAAATACAGAAACTGCCACAGTTGTCTCCTGCCCCCTTTTTCTTTTCTCACAGTCCATTCCCAGTTCTGGTTAGCTTCTGGAATGTTCCACATTGGCCTGAGTTCTGGGATGTCAAGAATTCTGTTCAAACTACTGTATCTTTTCTACTTCCCAGGGCCTCCATCCTTCTGGTGTCCCTTACTGAATAACAAGTTGCTATCATTGACTCCTCCCTTGCTTCCTTCTCTATCTCATCAGCCACCAGATTCTATCTTATTATTGTCTTATGTTCTCATTTACTACATCAGGGTATTTTATCACCTTTCCTGGACCAAATGTTTATAATTCTATCCACTGTCTGCTCCTGTTCTCATCACATCCTTCCTGTGTCCTAAAGCACTCATTGTTTCTTTCTGTCCCCCAAGTTAAGTCTCATCTCAGAATAGGCTTCAAGGCTATTCTCATTTAAGTACCAGGCCCTGCCTCTAGCTATCAACATGCTATTCTCTGCAATGATGGTTGCTTAGCCAAACTCAAGGCCTATTGTCTTGGTTCTCTCCTACTAACTAAAGATGACCTTTTAGATCTAGAATGAGAGTCTGATCCATGTTGTTGTAATGATGGATGGTGAACCAGCCATTGTTATGAGCCAGTATGGGTTCAGATAGAACAATCCTTGGTCTTCCATGGTTTTCTTTTCCTTTCATTGACTGAATTATATCCAAGTTTCTTTTCTCATCACTCTGACAGAATATTTGACAGGAACATTCACAGTCCCAGATGTTCTGTCTATGTAAGAGTCCTCAATCCTATCTAAAATATCAGGACCAGCCTTTATTTCTACCAGCATTCTATTCTAAACTCCTGCCAGAATGGCTGACTCATCTCCACCTCCAGTGTCCTAGGATTTCTCTAGGATTTGAAGCCCATAACTTCAAACTCTTTTGTCTGTTTGCTGCAGATCAGTTCCCAAGGCCTACAAGCCACAGGGCCTATATATTGGCAGCTCAGGAAGCAGAGAGCTAGCTGGAAGTGGAGCAAGACTATAAACCTCAAGCCTTACCCTGAGTGGCCTGTGTCAGCTAGCTAGGCTCTGTGTCTCCAAGGTTTCACAGACACCCAAGGTAATACCAGCTGGGGGACTAAGTCTTCAAATACAGAAGCCTATAGGGTACATTCGACATTCAAACCATAACATTAGGGAAATAACCCTGTTAAACAAACAAACAAACAAACAAAAAAACCCCAAAAAACAAAACAAAACAAAAAATTAAGTTCAGAAGAGCACTCAAGTATGAGTTGTGCCAAACAACATAGCAAATGATAGTACCTATATGGAACTAATTATTTTCTTGTGGTTGCCCATAGACTGTGGTTTGGTATCTGATTCTTGGTAAAAAAAAAAAAATTCCTCACTACTGTCTTATGTGTTAGCTTCAGCTGTCAACTTGACACAAATACAGAGTCACCAGGGAGAGGAAACATTAAGAAAAATTGCCTTAATCATATTGGCTGTGGCATGTCTCTGGGGGAATTTTCTTGATTGTTAATTCATGAAGGAAAGGCTCAGTCCACTATGGGCAGCACCATTCCTAGGCAGGTGAGTCTGGACTATATATGAAGAGTAGCTGAATGTGAGCAAGGAAGAAAATCAGAAAACAATATTCTTCCATGGTCTCTGCTTCAGTCCCTGCCACCAGATTTCCTGCCTTGAGTTCCTGAGCCATCAACTTCCCTAGCCTTTCCTCACTGATGAACTGTTACCTGGATATGTACTATGAAATAAACTTTCACCCCAAGCTTCTTTTAGACATGATGCTTATCATAGTACCAGAAAGCAAATTAGAACAGCATGTATATCATCATACTTATGAGAGACAAGAGTTTGGCAGGACAAAAGATTCAAATATGAAGTCATAGGGTTTTTGTTAAGATCAGCTAGATTCTATTGGCCAAATTAGAAGAGCTGGAATTTAAGAACATGGCCTTTGTGTTTGGGGCATAGATGTTCAGAATTGAGACTTTGTGCTGATGGATGATTCTCCTGTGACCTTCTTCATCTCTTTTGATTAATTTTGGTTTGAAGTCTAACTTGTTAGATATTAGGATAGCTACACCTGCTTGCTTCTTGGGTCAATTTGATTGGAAGATCTTTTCCCAACCCTTTACCCTGAGGCAATGTCTGTCTTTGAAGCTTAGATGTGTTTCTTGTATGCAGCAGAAGGATGTATTCTGTCTTTGTATCCATTCTGTTAGTCTGTGTCTTTTTATAGGCGAGTTAAGACCATTAATGTTAAGGGAAAGTAAGGACCATTTATAATTCTTGTTTGTTTTAGATTTGTTGTTGGCGGTGGTATTGTGAATATATTTGCCCTGCTTTATACTTTGGGTTCTGGTGAAGTGAGATTATCTATTGCCTATGCCTTGTGAGCATAGTTAACTTCCGTGGGTTGGAGTTTTCCTTCTAGAACTTTCTGTGGGACTGGATTTGTAAATATGTATTGTAAAAATCTGCCTTTGACATTAAAGATCTTGTTTTCTTTGTCTATAATGGTTGAGAGTTTTGCTGAGTATAGTAGCCTCGGTTGGCATCTGTGGACTCTTAGTACTTATAGAACATCTATTCAGGATCTTCTAGCCTTGAGAGTTTCCATTGAGAAGTCAGGCATAATTTTGATAGGTCTGGCTTTATATGTTATCTGGCCTTTTTCCTTTGCTGCTCTTAATATTCTTTCTTTATTCTGTATGTTAGGTGTTTTGATTATTATGTGTCTTTTTTTCTTTGGTCCAGTCTATTTGGTGTTTGGTATGCTTCTTGTACTTTCATGGGCATGTCCTTCTTCAGATTGGGAAAGTTTTCTTCAATGATTTTGTTGAATATGTTTTCTGTACCTTTGAGCTGGGCTTCTTTGCCTTCTTCTATGCCTAGTATTCCACATTTCCTGGATGTTTTGTTTTAAGGATTTGTTGGATTTAAGATTTCCTTTGGTCAATTAATCTATTTCCTTTAGTTTATCTTCAGCGCCTGAGATTCTTTCTGTGATCTCTTGAATTCTGTTGTTTATGCTTGCATCTGTAGTTCCTGATTGTTTGCCCAGTTTTTCTATTTCTAGCATTCCCTCAGTTTATGTTTACTTTCTTGTCTCTATTTCAGTTTTCAAGTCTTGAACTGTTTGAGTTGTTTCCTTCATCTGTTTGATTGTTTTTTCTTGGCTTTCCTTAACTTTCTTTAAGAGATTTGTTCATTTCTTCCAATTTTTTGTTTGTTTTTTCTTTAAGAGATTTTTTTTTATTTGTCATCAAAACATGTGGAATGTGTATATTTAATGCACTTTTGAGTTTTGTAGGTTCAGTGACATGCTATCTCGAGAGAGGAGGAAAGCCATACCTGGAATATTGTGTTTTGCTCTAGTCCCTATGTTTTAAGTTGGAACAGAGATATTGTAGTGTTTTTAGGGGGAACATAGTGAGAATCACGGGTCAGGGTGTGGTTGAGCATGAAGACCTCAGCAGTGATTTCTGAGGGCCTTTAAAGTCTTTACTGTCTCGCTGGATTTTTTCTGAAGGCATTTAGCAATGCTTTGCTCATAGTGTGTGTTAATAAATACTGTTGAGTGATTGTTGTTAGTATAATGTTAATTTTGCCTCTTGGTTCAGAACATAATTTCCTTGAGGGCACATTCCATAGACTATGTTTACTTGTTACATGTCATCACAACATCTTGCATAGTGTTAGATTTTCAGTGGGTACTTAGTAAAATTCAGGTTAAGTTCATAACATTAAATGTTTGGAGGAGTTCACCGAACACCCCATACTTACTCTGCAGATGCCCCTTTCTTGTTGAATGAAAACTTGTAGTGAGAATGAACCCTGACTGGGGAAATCAGCAAGCTGAGTCTTTAGGTCTGCCTCTTCCACTAATAGCTTGAACATCAGGCAAGTGAGAACATACGTCCAGGAGCTGAGGGTGAGGAAGATGTGGGATGGAACATGTCAAGGGTGTTGAAATTTAGGGTCAGGCCCCTGAATGTAGCAGCTGAGTTCTCCCAGCATCTCAGTATTGGTTATGGTCAGTAAATGCTTGAAAATGACACAATTAAGAGCTTTAATCACTTGCATGTTTAAGTTTCTTTCAATTGGCATGCAGGCAGGACAACTTGTATAGTTTGCTTCCTGGGAGATTGGAGCCTGAGACCCAATAACTCACTTATGTCTATACAGCTGTTATGTGCTATTCACTGGCAGGTGTGACTGATTCCACGGCTGACACCACCTCTGAGATGAATGTGGCCTTGTAAAGCTCTTGTTCATGGGTGACTGTGAAAATGCATCAATGGGAGGGTGCTGAGTGCCTCTTTGTTGTTACTGGTGGGTCTGGAGCCATGAGAGCGACTTGGATTAATGTTGGCACTCTTTCTCCGGGGCACATCTGTTCTCCATGGAACCTCTCCTGGCATATGCCCACAATTATTGGTGCTCTTTCTCTGTATTGTCTCGGCTCTCTGCAGTGGGCATGGATATTTCTGAAGGTTCTGAAAGCATGTTTGTCTGAAATGTGCTGATGTAGTGATGGGGAGTAAGGGCAGGAGCGATCATGTCAGAAGACAATATGGAGTTTTCTAGACAAGAAGGAAATGATCTCTCTCTTTCTCTCTCTCTCTCTCTCTCTCTCTCTCTCTCTCTCTCTCTCTCTCTCTCTCACACACACACACACACATCTGGTTAATCTACTTCAAAAGCAAAAAATGACTATTATCATTTAATTATGTTTATCTTTGTTCTTAAAAAGAGAGAATAAGATAGAGGGGGGGGGAAACCCACACATTTTATTAATGTGGCCATTTGGGTTATGTTCTCCTGTCAGTTTAGCAATCAACAGTAATAAAGACTCAAATATAAAATGTTCATACATTTACAGTTGTATTAAAGACTCAGAGCATAAGTCCTTAAAACATTTTCCATTTTAATTTCACTTAGCAGACACTACACATTAAGCTATTATTTACCTAGCTAACGGAGGTGGAAAAGGATCCAAGTTAGTGGAATGCCTGCAGACAAGCCCCACTATTGTTTTCATAGTCTTAGCTCAGCCAAAGGGATCTGGCTTAGCACAAATGAGATCAAGATGGCTTGAAAGGATTATCCAGGACCATTGAGATGAGGCTGGTTGGCTAGTCTTTGAGAAGCCTCACACTTTTGTCTTTAGAGATTGGATCTCTTTTGTTGATGGTGATGCTTTAGTGAAGATATGGCTGGTGTTCCTTATGCTGAGGCTCCATGGGTGATTCAGAGTGAGCAGATGATACACTAGAGAGTTCTATTTAATTTTGGACCATGCACAGTATGACCTGAGGTGATAGGAGTGAAGAATAGAGGAGGCAGAGGTGTTCTCTTTGACCCTACATTATGAAATTCTGGTCCCTGGCTTGCCTTGTGTATGTGTTGCTGAGGATGGGTGCACGGATCTTATGTATGTTAGGCAAGTGCTCCACTACTGACCTATATATACCCTTAATCCTTCTTGAGTTACTTTAAAAATGGATAGAAGTTTTAAAAGTTAGCCAGTTAATCCATTTATTCATTTATTGTGTGTGTGTGTGTGTGTGTGTGTGTGTGTGTGTGTGTGTGTGTAGGTCAGAGGGTAACTTTGAAGGGTTAGTTCTCTCCTTCTAGCTTGTAGGTCTCAGATATTGAACTCAGGTCACCAGGTGTGGTGTCAAAACACTTTTCCCCATTGAGTTAACTCACCAGTCCAGTATTTCCTGTATTTATATTGATTGGGTAAGATAGGAAGATCAAGGAGCAGAGAAACATGCCTCCTCTTGTTTGCTACATCTAAATAATGGTAAGGGAAATTATGGACACAATGTCTTTGTCTCAAGGATGCTAACTATATCAAATGGTGGGAGTTTTAATCCTAGGATACCTAGATGAGCTATAGAAAGCTCGAGAACAACCAAAATGAATGTAAAATTGAGTTCTGTGGCTCATCCCACAGGCTGATGTCTACCAAATGGGCATATCTGTATCCTTGTTTGTAGGACAATGTGTAGCAGTCACATTTAAAAGCTTCCTGCTGTCTCATTCCCAGCCCAGTGCCACTGACTTGTATGAAGTCTCATTTGCAAAATGTGGGAGTTATATTAACTATTCTCCAAGAAGTCTCTTTGGCTCTAACATTCCATTATCATAACTTCAAATTCTCATTGTAGAAATAAAAGCATTTAATTTACTTCAGCCAATCATTTCTATAACCTCCCTGTGATCTGATAATGTTGAAATAATTTGGAAATGCTAGTTAGGGAAAGGTGTTTGTTTTTGACATTTCAGCTAATCTGGAAATAAATAGGGAGAGAGAAACAGAGAGAGAGGCAGAGATAGAGACTGAGACAGAAAGATACAGAGAGATATACAGAGAGAGAAAGAGAAACAGAAAGACAGGGAGAGAGACAGAGATGAAAAGAGACAGATACACAGGCAGAGAGAGACAGAGGCAGAGAGATAGGAGCAGATAGATATAAAGACACAGAAAGAGGCAAACACATGTACATGAGTTTGCATACACACACACACACACCTAGAGAGAGAAATACAGAGAGGGAGTGGGCAGGGTACTGCACAGGAGGCTCAGAGTTGCCATTACTGGGGATTACCTTGGAAGCAGATGGTTGCTATTGCCTTTGCTGTTTGGTTATTGAATCAGTGAAGTAGAGATACATAGATCAGTTAACATGTTATAGGGCTTTATGTGAAGCAATTGAATTTGTTCAGAGATTAGATTAATGTGAGGTAAGATACTCCCAGTGCTACAGTCTGCCACACTGTGTGGAGAGATGGCTATGTTGTCATAGAGTCACCACTGTGTGGCCAATGTTGAGGCAGATGGTAAGTGGAGGAAAATTCTATTTGTTGTCTTTCCAATAAATATGTCTTTTCTTGTTTGATGCAGAAGCTGTGATTTCTGTCTGAGTGTCTTGAGAACAGTATCTTGCTCTCTTTTCATGTCGTATGTCTTTGAGGAGTCTGCCTATACTGCTCTAAAACCAGTATTAAGGCCCTCCCCACCCCCTCTGACTCACAGATGGCCCATGGCCCTGGACTAGAGAGAATAAGGGAAAACCTAGCAAAGGGAGTCAGGGCAAAGCTTCTTTGCCCTTAAGAAGAGATGCAAGTGAGAGATGGATCTATTTTTCCTAAAGGGTTTTGTTGGGTTTATACAAGATTTTTGGAACTCCAGCCTATACTCTCACCTCTGTAGCTGGCACACTGGGGGTGGCAGAAGGACAGTCTGGAGAGACCCTCTAAAATCAAGCCTGGCTTTTTCCTGCTCTGATTTCCAGACTTCTTAACCCATATGATCAAACTAAACATTGTGGCCTAGGTAGCTAGTCATTTGCATACATAAGTGTGAAACTCTCAAAATGTAGTATTACTCTTAATACTTCCTATGTAGATTTAACAATGTGCAACATAGGACCTCTATCCCTACCTGACATAGTTTCCTGCTTTATTTTCCTTCACCTTTTACCTGATTATATATAACAAAATGTGGGCCTTGTTTTACTCAATCCAGCATCCCTGGCAAATTGAACAGTTTCTAGCATAGGAGAGAGGATACAATAGATAATGACTGATTAACTCTTCTATCAATTTTGAGTTGATTTATTGTTTCTTTAATTCATTATTTCTTGCTTCAGTTTCTGCTGAGGACATTGTTAGTTTTGTAGACCTTTGAGCAGTAGCTTATGGAGGAATTTTTCTTATTTTATCTGAATTTGTTTAACTTTATATTTATTACTGAGGGATAAACATAGTTTAGCTGGGTATAGAATTGTATCTGATAGTTTTTTTTTCTCTCTCAGTACTTTGGTGATATTATTTTGTTTTGCCCTGGACTGTGTCTCCTTCCACACTCTACATTCCTAAGTTGTAGTTCTAACTCCACTGTGACTATAGTTAGAGATATGATCTTTGAGAGTCAAGATCTTTAGGAAGTGATTGAGGTTAATGATGCTGTGGGGGTGGGGCTCCAATTCAGCAAGCTAGTGTCCTTATAAGAAGAAATATCAGAGAACTTTCACTCTCTCTCTGAAAACATACTGGAAAAAAACATGAAGACACAGCAAGAAGTCAGTTTTCTATAAGCCAGGAAGACAGCCTCATTAGAAACAGAATCTGCTGGAATCTTCATTGTGGGTTTTGGTCTCTAGAATTTTTTAAGGGAAAAAGATATGCAGTGTTTAAAATTATAAAACACTATGCCAGTGCATTTATTTGTTTTGTTTTATATTTATTATACATCAATGCATGTTTTATAAATCCTTAGGATTCAGCAGTCTAAAAATTCATATACTTATTTTTTTTTCTGGTTCTGGAAAACCCTTAGCTATTTTTATTTCTCATTCTTTTTCCTTTCTTTATTTTTTTATTCTGGGATTTCTGTTTGTCTCATTCTGCCATGCTTGTCATGTATCTTTTATTTCATACAACCAGCATTTTCCCATTTACCTTATGGTTCACAAATTCTCTTTTTGCTTGTATCTAATATTCTATTGAGCTCGTCCATCAAATGTTGCTGTTGAAGCTTATGCTTCTTATTATTTTTGTAGATATTCTTCTTTTTCATTTGCCTGGATCTTAGAGTTCCTTCCTCTCTTTTCCTCTAGCTGTTTCAAAGTTTCAGATCTTATATGAAGCCCTCTGCTCATTTTGAGTTGATTTTGTTACAGACAAGAAAGGATGTAATTTCTTTCTTCTGCATGTAGATATCCATATGTACATGTCCAGTTCCTCCAGCACCATCTGTTCCTCCAACATTTATTTTGTTATATTTTCCCAGAATAAGATAGCTGTTGTTATTTGGGTGTATTTCTGAGTCTGTTATACATTTCATTTGTATACTCGTATGATTTTTTGTGTTACTACTATACTCATGTAATTACTTTGACTCTGTAGCATAATTTGAAATTTTAGTTTTGAATACTCCAAGCATTACTATTTTCTTTTTTTCTTCCAATGCAAAAGTAAAGAGTCTTTAATTAATTAACGAGTTAACTGTATTATCTTGGGCCCTCCCTCTTTCTGATACAGCAGGTGGAGCGAGAAGGCCCTCAGCATTATTATTTTCATTCAGGATTTTTTGCCTATTCATTATCATTTGTGTTTCCAATGAATTCTAGTATTGCTTTTTTCTTCTTTCACAAAGAATGACCTTGGGACTTTGATGGGGATTGCATTTGATTTATTGTTTGCTTTTAGTAATATGGACATTTTAACAATATTAATACTGAACATGAATTTAGAAGAAGATATTTTCAACTTCTAGTGTCCTTTTTTCAGTGTTTTTAGTTTTACTGGTAGAGATCTTTAGCCTCAACAGTCATATCATTTTACTTATAATTTTTGTTGTGTGTGTTTTTTTCTATTGTGAATGGAACTGCTTTTCTGATTTCTGAGTGAGTTGGTTAAAGGGGCTTTGATATTCAAATGTTGATTTTGTTCCTGCTACTTGACTAAATTTATTATATATAAAAGTCTTTTGTGGAGTTTCTAGGATCTAAGTACAGGGTCATATCATTGGCAAATAGATATAACTTGACTTCTTCCCTTTCTATTTACATACCTTGTTGCTTTAACTAAATGTTCAAGAGCTGTATTGAATAACAGCAATGACAGTGGACATCCTTGTGTCATGAATAGAGGGCATTGTCCTGGCTCTCCTCTAACCACTATGACTTTGAGTATGGGCATGACAGATAGAGTCTTCAGTATGTAGAGGTGTGATCCAGGTAGACCTATTTCTTCAGAACTTTTATCATAAATGGAAGTTTAATTTTGTTCAATAATTTCCTTTCTATAACTGTCAAGACAATTATGTGATTTTTGTTTTTTATTCTATGAAAGTGCTATATTACACTCATTAATTTGCATCATTGAATCCTTGAAGTGAAACCAACTTATTCTTGGTGTATAATTTTTTAATGTATTATTCAATTCACTTTTCAGGTATTTAAAATATTTTTATTTTATTTTTAATTGTGTGCATATGGGTGTCTGCATAAGAATTTGTGCATGAGAATGTAGTGTATCCAGAGGCCAGAAGAGGGTATCAAGTCTCCTGGAGATGGAGTTTATAAGCTGCCTGATGTTGGCGCTAGGAACTAAACTTAGGTCCTCTGTAAGAGTGGTGTGTGCTCTTACTGCTGAGCTATCTCTCTAGTTTGCCTTTCGAAAGTATTTTAGTGAGGCTCTTTGTACCTGTGGTCATCAAGAATACTGGAGTGAGTTTAGAAGCACCCTTGCCTTTCCATTTTGTGTAGAAGTTTGAGGAGTTAGGTCTTCTTTGAGGTCTTGGCAGAGTTCAGTAGTAAATCTGTCTAGTCCTGAGCTTTTATTGGGCATCTTTTATTAGCTGTTCCAATCTCATTGTTGATTATTGACTTGTTTAAGGTATGTACAGCCACTCGGTTGAATTTTGGTAAGTTATATATGCCTAGAATTGTATCCTATTTCAGATTTTCCCAGTTTATATAGTACATGTTCTTACGATAATCCTTAATGATCCTTTGGATTTCAATGGTACCTATCATAAAATTCTCTGTTCTATATTGTCTGTTTACTTGGATCTTCTCTCTCCTTTTTTATTAATTTGGCTTAGGATCAACTCTGTCTTATTTCTCTGTTGTGTTTTTCTTTTAGATTTCATTGCATTAATTTCACATTGACTTTATTTCTTTCCTTCTGCTTATTTTATGTCTGCCTTGTTCAAAAGCTTTGAGATGTATCATTAAGATTTATTTTTTTGAGATCTCAAGTCTATGAAGCACAGTTGGGCTTTGACAAAGACTTTTTTTTTTAAACACAAGCTTAAGTACACGGGCTAAGAGAAAGAGGTGCACAGAATAAAGTAAGACACATCTGTGAACATAGGTGAAGCATGACACAGAGTTTATTAAGTTTAATAAAGTTATTTTAACACAGGCCTAAGTAAAGGCTAAAGAAAGAGGGACTCAGGAGAAAGTAAGGCATACCTCTAAGCATGGGTATGAGCTTCTCTTAGAAGAGTCATGGCAGCTAAGACGTACCACAGTGTGGGTTCTGGTTCCTCAAGGAAGAGCTGTCTTCTTGGATGTCTTGATTTTTAGGCATCATGGTTGCAAAATTCTGTTTTATAACTGCTTTTGTTGTATCCCAGCAATTCTTGTATGTTGTATTTGTATGTTCATTTGGTGATAGAAATTTAAAAATCCTCCCACCCCACCTTTCTTCACTGATGTAGGGATTGTTCAAGATGGCATTTCTCAATTTCTACATGTGCCTATAACTTCTGTAGTTTCTATAAATATTAATTTTTAGTTTTATTCTTTTATGATCTGATATTATCCAAGAAATTATTTCAACTCTGGGTTTTTTTTTTTTTAGGACTTGTTACGTAATCATTTATATTCAGACATGTACTAGCTCCTCTCATTTTGTTATCTTACTAATTGTTTTCATTTTTCAAATTTTCATATATCTACTATTTTATTGTGTTGTGAGACAGGATTTCAAGTATCCAGGACTGTACTTGAACTCTTTATCCTCCTGCTTCCACCTTCCAAGTATCTCCATTATAGATATTGGCAATAATACATGGTTTTATATGGTGTGGCTATCAAACACAGGGTTTCATGCATGCTAAGCAAATACTCTGTTCTACATCTGGATCCACAGGTAGCAGGAAGCCAGAGACTTTGGACCTGACTTGGCTCCTTGAAACATCAAAGCCCACCCCCCAGTGACACACTTCCTCCAACAAGACCACACCTACTCCAACAAGGCCACACCTTTCAAAAAGTGCCACTCCCTATGAGCCTGTGGGTGCCATTCTTATTCAAGCCACTTGGTGCAGTTACTCTCCTCGTGTGTCTGTCATCCTGTGTCATTTTCCCAGACAATACTATGAATACCTCCAGGAAGAGAATTCTCCTGTCTTCAATTTTGTCTGTTGAGCACATAGCTCAGAATGTAATGGACATTCCCAGGTATATGTGGGTGGGAGGGTGAGTGAGTGAATAAATGTATAGACTGTTGAGAGAATGGAATGTGTTTGAGGCCAGAAAGGGCCAGGGTAGCTTCTTGAAAGCAGCATGTGGTCTTGGCTGTGAAGGACTTTGTGTGAGGATGGCAGGAGAGAACAGGGCAGGAAAAGAAGTAAACTACCTGTGTTTTCTCTCTCTCTCTCTCTCTCTCTCTCTCTCTCTCTCTCTCTCTCTCTCTCTCTCTCTCTCTCTCTCTCTCGGGGGAGGGTGGTGCTTTGCAAGGCACTGACTGATCACAGTAGCAGGTGACTAATGGCTTAACAGCATTCTGACAGTCCCTGCTGACAGGTGATAATGAGATTAGTGCCTTTTGATTCCATTATTAACAAGTAGCCAAAGATCCATTTGGACATGTCAGGTGCTAATGATAGTCGCTAAGGGTCCCTCTAACTTTGGACCGGCAGTTCAGGTACTCGATACTCTGACGACTAATTGCAGGCTTCTCCTCACCCCCTAAAGAGTTTAAACTGGACATTTTTTACTGATATTTAATATGCTTGAAAAGATGCACGATCCTGAGTGTTCATCTTGATTAATTATCACAAAATGAACACACCCACACAGTCAGATCAGGATATAGAATATTATTGACACCCTGAACTATAAGTCTCCTCATATGTTTGACCTAGCTGTCTTGGTTACTGCCAATGGTAGTTGACCTCTGTCTTGACTGCTAACAGTGGAGGCTGATGGAGCCACTTTTCAAACTTTGGAGAAGTGAAACCAAATACTTTGCCTATCAGCATATAGTCACTTTATCCATTCAACATTATGTAGATTTGTTTATAGTTCACACATTATCATTGCCCTTTGAAGATTACATAGATACAAGAAGCTTTAAGGAAAAAAGTTTACCAGTGAAGGATATTTTGGTTGTTTCCACTTTGGTCCCAATATTATTTATTTCTCAAATTTTCTCTATTATTTAAAAAATATTTAGCATGATCTAAATCATGTGTCTTAGTGTTTCTACTGATGTGAGGAGACACCATGATCATGGCAACTCATAAGAAAAATATTTAATTGAGGAGGCTCACTTACAATTTCAGAGGTTCAGTTCATTATTATGGTGGGGAGCATGGTGGCATGCAGGCAGACATGATGCTGGATATATCTTCATCATAAGATAACAGGAAGTGGCCTGTGACACTAGGTGTTATCTTGAGCATAGGAGGCCTTAAAACCCTCTCTCATAGTGACACACTTCCTCAAACAAGGCTATACCCACTCCAACAAAGCCACACCCCTAACAGCATGCTTGTGGGTGGCAACTACATTCAAACTGCCACATCATGCTTAATTTGAATCACTTAATATAAAGTTTTAAGGGATTTATTTATTTTTATTTTCCATGTATGAGTGCTTCCCTGCATATATGTATGTATGTGTACTACACACATGTTTGGTGCCCATGGATGCCAAAAGAGGGATTGGATCCCCTGAATCTAGATAGAGATGGTTGTGAGCCACCATTTGGTTTCTGGAGAACAAACCAGCAAGTGCTTTTAACTGCTGAGCCATCTCTTCAGCCTCCAGCCTCTAATTTTTTAGGTGCATAATATGCTCTTGTTAACTGAAGGTATCTTGCTGTATAGCAGATCTTAAAAAAACTGTTCATTTTGCTGAACAAAAACTTCAGGTCTACTGATTAGAAAGTATCCATTCCTCCATCTACCCAGTGTCTAGCAGCTACTCATTTACTCTTTGAGGCTAGGACCTTCGTGTTTTAGATGCCTCACATAAATGGGATCTTGCTGTTTGTTTTTCTTTGGTTTGTTTCACTAAGTATAATGTACATAAGGCTTATTTGTGTTGCTACATATTGCAGAATTTCTTCTTTTAAAGATGACTGTATTCCACAATATCATTTACACCACAATTCATTGATCCATTCATCTGTTGAGTAGACCTAATAGGACATGAGAGTGCTAACGTTACTTCAGAATGCCAATTTCAATTATTTTGGAAATTGAATAGGTAGATCATGTTGTGGTTTTATTTATAATTTATTGAGGAACCTCCATACTATTTCTCTTATCAGGCTGCACAATATTATATCCTTACTATATCAGTGTGCTAAACTTCTACTTTTCCTTGCATTCTCACCAACACTTGTATTTGCGTTGTTGTTAAAAATAGCCATCTCAATATGTGTGAGATAATACAAGTTCTGATTTGCATTTCTTTGATGATTGGTCACATTGAACACTTACATTCATTGATGTCTTAGTTATGGTTTCTATTTGTGTGATGAAACACCATGGCCAAAAGCAAGTTGTAGAGAAAAGGGTTTATTTGACTTATACTTCCCCCACTTTGTAGTCAGGACATGAACACAAACAGGGTAGGAACTTGGAGGCAGGAACTAATGAAGAGGCCATGGAGGGCTACTGCTTACTGATTTGCTCAGCCTGGCTTGCTTAGCCTCTTTTCTGATAGAACCCAGGACCACCATCTCAGGGAAGGCCCTGTCCACAATGGGCTGAACTCCCCCACCCCTATGAATCACTAATTAAGGAAATGCCCTATAGCCATATGTTATGGAAGCATTTTCACAATTAAGGTGTTCTGCTTTTAGATAATGTTGGTTTGTGTCAAGTTGTCATAAAACTAGCCAGCATTATTGGTCATTTACATGACTTCTTTGTTGAAAACTTGGAGTTCCTGGCACAATTTTTGTAGTGGGATATTATGTCATTATTTTTAAAATTTAAAGGTATTGAATTATAGGAGTTCCTTACATATATATTGGAGGTTAACCTTTCCTCAGATTATATATGATTTATGAATGTTTCCTCTTGTTCTTTTCACTCTGTTGGCTAATTTCATTGTTATGCTGTAGTGTTATGCCTTGCTGTAGTGCCATTTATATATTTATTTTTCAGTGAATCTTACAGTCTAGGTCTTATATTCAAGTCTATAATAAACTCTGATTTGGTTTTTTATGTGGCATGAGATGATAAAATACTTTTTAAAAATCTAGAATATATTTTTTAAAATTTAAATAAAAAACATTGAAAGTAGAAAAAAAACCCAACCCTATAATAATCTCCCATTCATTTGTGTAGAACCTGAACTGAGATGCCTATAAACTAACGAAAATTTATATTCATGTAGGTTTTGATAGTGGTCTGCAAAGGTTGTTGACATTGTCTTTTCATAGGCAGCTTATTTTTTTTTCTTGTCTTTTTTATTTGAGGGAACACACTGAACATTTTAGAGGTCTCTTAAGACTATATAGTAAATGCACTATCTTTTAATTGTAGTCTTTAAATGCATACACACACACACACACACACACACACACACACACACACACACACAATAGAATGGGTTGAATGGGTTGATTGAATAGCATTTATTTAGGGCCTGTAATGGCATGCTGTGTACTCCATCTGTGGCTTGGCCATAACTGAAACATTTTGTGACTAACTGTTCCAGTCTTTCAATAGCTTGAAATCAGGGAGTAATCAAAGATTAGTAAGTTAAATGAATGAATTGGGACCCAAACATATTGTGGCAGGTGGGAGAGCCACGTGACTTCATTCTATTAAGAGTGGTTGCTGGCCACTCTGGGCATCTGTACTTCTGCCAAGTGTCCATTTACTCTGATTCCAAAAAAGTATAGTTGGGAGTGTGATCAATGGGGTCCAGTGTGTCAGGCCTACACTTTCGTGTGGGCAGTGGGCAGAGCCAGGGACCTTTGGTCAAGTAGCATATGAAGCCTGTTCCTGATATAACCCCTCAAATTTTGTCTCCCCAGCATCTTTTCACATAACTAAATACTAGCTAGGATGAAATAGAAATGGGTCCCTGCCTATATGTTTTTAGTGAAAGTACATATTGTTTTTCTATGATCTTTTTCTTCTTTTTACTGATAACCTCAAGCTACCACCAAGAGCTGCAATGGCCACCTGCTGTGAGCACAGATAGATCTGAGGGATGGAAAGCTGAACAAGGAGCGTGAGATATGGGCTAGATAGGGTGTGAAACAGGGAACATATGGCTGGGACTGGGGCAAGGAGGTGAGCTGATGGCAGGGGACAGCTGGAGAAAAGCACAGAGAGGTGCTGGGTAGCACACTGTCAGTTAATCCAAGACATGAAGGACTTGCCAAAGAAAGGAGTGGGCCTGTGGAGACCCTTTGTTTGGTGTGTGCTGAGTCATGTGTGTTGAGGCTAGTTTTCAGGTCAGCTTAAGGCTAAGATGTGTGAAAACTTAACATCCTGCTATGTTCCTGTCTGGCTCATAGGAGGTTCATATCACACAGAACTTTTCTGTTTTCAAGATCCATGCATCTGATCCAACTGCATTTTCTTTGACTTTAAAAATCTTTGAATACTCTGTGGATAGAGGCTTATTATTTTTTTAAGTCCCTTCCAAGTTTTGAATGAGTACTACCCCATATGATTCAAACATGAGGAGGGGGATGGAAGCACATGAAGGGGTTGTGTTAGAAGGATCTCAGTGGAAGCCAAGTGGCCTACATAGTGAGTTCTAGGCAAACTTGAGTACATAGCAAGACCCTGTCTCAGAACATCAAAATACCAGGAAAAAAAGATGAAAGATTATGAAAAGTTTTTCTTTCATTCTCTTTCTTGCCTTTTCAGTTTCCATAGCAACCTCCAAAGGTAACTATTACCAGTTCTTGTTCAGGGTTTTCAGTGTCTGAACTACCATATGCATAAGCAGAGTTGACTATATAATTAAAAATTATAGTAAAATTACAGAAATTTTAAGTGCATTAAGTAGATTGAATATATTATATATACATATATAATCAAACTATAGTATGTTGGAGCAAAATGGTATATTATTGTATGTATAAAATTATACTTATGATAACATCCAATTATATATTTAACAGACATCTGTATTCCATTTTCTGTTTGTGTGAAAGATAATATCTTTTCATACTATGTTGCTGGTTTTTTTTTCACAGAACAAAAGTACCCTTCCATTTTAATACAAAGAGTGTTTCTCATTAATTTTTTATAGGCATAGGGTTTCATTGTATGGATGCATCGTGATTTGTTTATTTAATCCCCATCAATGGCCATGGTGTGTCTTTTTCTTCCTTTTATTATGACAGAGCTGCAGCAAATGATCTTAAACTGTCATCTTCGGGTATTTGCAAGTATCTCCGTAGAGCCTATAAATCTCCAGACGTAGAGTTATGGGATCAAAGGGCCTATGCATTTGTGATTTTGATAGATATTACCAAATTGTACTCCTCAGTAGCTGAACTAATTTATACTCTCACCAGCAATGTTAGGAACAGGCCTGTTTTCACACAGCCTCACCAACAGGGTATTTTATTAAACTTTGGGATTTTTGCCAGTATGGTTTCTTAGTGTTTTTATTTGTATTTCTCTTATTATAAACAAGATTAAACATGCTATTATGTGTTACAAGCAGGTTTTTCCCACTGGCAACCTGACCCACTTTTTGTTCCTCCCCATCGGCTGCCCTGTCCCGCGGCCATGGCGCCCCAATAACACACTGAGACTCTGTGTGTTATACAATCCTGTTGGCCAGTTACCATTATTGTTTATGAGCTAGCTCTGTCTTAATTATTAACCTAAGTATTTCCACGTAGTCATCTTATCAGAGAGCCGTGGCTGTCTTGCTTCCTCTAGACTCTACATGCCCTTGTCTTTTAGCCCCGCCTATCTTGTTTTTTCATTGGCCACAGTGCTTTATTGTTTAACCAGTATGAGAAACATATTTACAGAATAACATCTCCCATCAATTATGTATTTAGTAGGCACTTGTGTTCCATTTCTTGTGAATTGCATGGTTGTGCCCTTTGCCCATTTTCCAATTGGGTCTCTATCTTTTTAAAAAATTTCAGTGGCTAGTGAGATGGCTCAGCGGTTGGAGTACTTGTTCTTGCAGGGAACTTCAGTTGTTTTGTATATCCATGCCAGGCAGTTCATAACCTCCTGTAAGTATAGCTCCAGGCAACTGGACACCCTCTTCTGGCCCCATACGGCACCTGGATACACACAGACCTCAAATTAAAAAATAAAATTTTTACAAAATTCAGTGTAGGCCTTTGCTTCCTAACGTTCCCAATGTGTTCCCAGTTTGTCCAAAGTCCAGATTCTCTGCTCTTTTATTTATGTGACTGGCAATTCTGCATCTTTGCACTTTAAACAAATAGAAGCAACATTTCCACATCTCATTTCACTTACAGGCAGCAACTTCTCATGCGAGGACTTGTAGAGGACTGAGACTCTTCACTTACACTTAAACCATGGCTGGGTCTTACAGAGGTCTTAATTTATGTTCATGATGATACTTTGTCTGCAACTGTGAAATAAGTTTTAAGTGGCTGCTGGAGACAGCACCCTGAGTAAACAGGCTTGCTTATGCTATGGAAGACAGCTAATAAGCATAGCAGGGGATTCCTAAATGATAGTGTAAGTTGAGGTGATTATCTGAGGAGGTTGAGATAGCCTGTCAGGGAATCTTTTCTCAGAGGAAGCCATGAATATAAGTAACAAGCCAAGGAAAGGGAGGCACTTGTAGCAGAGAGTGGTAGGACCTTGGTTGTGAATGGTGATAGTATAGTTGGAGAAAAAGCCAGAGCATAGCACTGACTAGGCCTGGCAGGAGTACTGGGCAGTGCTGAAGTTGAGTGACAGTTATTGGAGTTACTTTTCTTCTCTGTTTGTGTGCCTTTGTCATCTCCTTAGTCTCATTTTAGAGCACTGATATGAGTCAAAGCTCATATAATAAAGTCTTCAGAGTTTCATTTCCTGTTCAGATAGGGACATCCAAAGTATAGGCTTTCCTCCTCCACGGCTGCTATTGGGGATCACAAGGCTATCAGTATATGGAGATAGTGGAGGTGGGGGTTGAGCGGAGAGGATCCACCTCCTTTGATATTAATTCACCTGTAATGGGTATACAAATGGGGAGGAAAAGCATAGAAAAAAGTATTGAAGCAGCTATTCAATAGCCAGAAATAATGGTTTCCTCTTGGAGCACTGCTCCCGTCAGGGCAGGCCTCCCAGGCTCCATCTCAGCCTACCTGCTCCCGAGGCTCAGTAAAATGGCTGCCAATCTCCTTTAAGCGAGGACAATTGAGGATGGTTTTTCAGTGTTATTGCTGGCTTAGTTATGTCAAGCGATTTCTTCGAGAGTAATAATAGGTGCTGTCTTCAGAAATAGTTTAGTCACAAATGCCTGGTTCTTAAAGTCGATTCGCTCCCCACCCATTCCTTTCCTTCTGCCTCCTCTCCTACTCCTGGAATCTGCTTGCCTCCTCTCCTACTCCTGGAATCTGCTTTCTTCTAGAAATTTCTTCCCAGGGATGCTGGGCAAGCTGAATTTATCTTTTCTACCCACCCCCTTGGAAGCAGCCATGCTAAAGTGTCTATGGGCCAAGTCAGTTCTGTGGAGCACATTGTAAAAAAGCTGAATGATGTCATAAGGAAAACAGTTGACCCGGGGCAGAGGCATTAATAAGTCAAACCCTTTCCTCTTCCTACCTCTCAACATTGGCTAATTTATTTCCTAACTAGTCTCCACTAACCAAAATGTTAACACATATGCCTGATCGTTAACCTCCTCTGGGCACCAAACCTGTTTTTTTTTTTTCCTTGAGTGCAGTAAGTGATTATCCAACTCATGCTGCTCTGGAAAAGAGGTTTTGTTTTAATAAGCAGTTTGCAGTTTGGCACACAATGCTGAGGAAAGCAACATTATCTCCAGCAGTAAACTCTGCAGTCATTGCAGAGCTTGACAAGAAAATGATTGAGTCTGTTTGTTATACCTTTGTGGGGCTGCCACTGCTACTGCTGATGGAAATGTGGCTGTTTATTCAGCAATGCAATAACACTTGCTGTAATTTATGGATGCACATTCCCCAGATTACTAAAGGTAATATTGTTGACTAAAGGAAAGTATACGAATGGATAGTTTTGGTTGTTGGTATCCTTATAAAAGTGATTGACTGTTCACTTTGCCCAGGAATGAATTTGCACAGGATTCACCCCCCTTAACAATTACAGATTTTCTTTTCTTTGACAGTTACAAATAACATGGTCTGTCCTAAGTGGTAAAAATATACTGAGTCCATGGAAGTTCAAGCCAGAGGCTGTGTGGATCTTATTTTCCACCCTACTCTCTTGTCTTGCTCTTGCTGAGTGCCAAACAACTACTCCTGGACTGTCTGTCAGTGACCTTTCTCCTGGGAATCTGGCACTGGATTAAGTATCTGATGGCTTTAGATTCATAGCTTTTCTTGTAGATGGAGCTGAGGCTCAACCTTACCTGGTGACTGGTGGTGTGCTTTATTTGTGTGATCTAGAGTAGCTAGAACTTTTGACAAATTGTTCCATTGGGAATATTGGACAAGATGAACCCCTCTGTTCTAGAAAATGTAGGTTGAGTTCCAGTGGTAGAAGAAGACAAGCCATTCTTCACACCAAGTTGGTTGGAGGACTGGAGATATTCTGTGTTGGCCTGGGCACATTGTTGAGGGACTACTGTGAAATGCACCTTGGGAATCTGGGCGGGCATCATTCCAAATGAGAGAGCCTGGCTCTAGAGTGCAGGGGATCATAGGATTTCTAGAGGTTTAGATATTTTCTCAGTGATGATAGTTGGGGCTTTTTTTTCTAGGATACAAGACAATGGCACTTTCAGTTTGAGGCAGGCAGCATTTGGAAGTCTCATACTTGATCTTTATTGAGATAATGAAAAAAGCCTTGGTAAGAGGGGACCAACACTTGAATGAGCTCTACTTTCTTTTTGGGAAACAAGTAGCTACCACACGAATACAATTATGGATGAAAAACATTCATAGCATGTGTTTTGCAGATGAAAGTTTTCTGGATACAAGTCTACTGAAAAGTGTTATACTTGATAATGGCTTTGTTGGCCCCAAAGTTTTCTATTGGATGATTTGTTGTTTAATTGGTCATAGTAGGGGGAAGTGGAACATATGAGAGACATAATTTGTTGAATCTGGGTGATTGACATTAGTTAGCAAAAATATTGTTTATCTCTGTTTTTTTGGTCAATTGCATGAAAAAGATAACGATTGAATTTATTGAAAAGGAGATGATGTTGGGTCAAACATGCCATTTAGCTGAAACAACTCCTTTTTTTGCTATTCATGCCTTACTTTTTCTCATATGTTGATCTTATATTGATCATAACTATCAAGGAAAGTTGGTTTACTTAAAGTATTATTCACATAAATTTTGTAGATTATTGCTAGTTTTTTCCATTTCATTCTATAAAGATTGACCATGGATGTGTTTCTGTTCATGCAAAACCAATTATTTTGTTATATGAAAAACTTGTTTAATCTTGGCTTCTTCATGTGAAATACAAATCCTTTAAAATTCTGAAACACCTGCGAAGTTCAAACTCTCTTTTATTTACTCATGGCCCATAGTCAAAACAGCTGGCCTTAGACAAATAATTATAAAAGGGTAGAGTCACTGTACATGCTTTCCTTTGGCAACTGAAGTTTGGTTGGCTCATGTCAGTCTTGACATTGATCAATGTGAGGAGGTTAATAAAAAGAATATTGCAAGGTGAATCTCAGCTCACATCATTTGGTAATTAAAATCACAGTTACATTTCAAAGTTCAGCTGGTGTTGACAGTGGCCTTTATACTAACCATGGCATCATTTCTGTATTTTGGATCTCAAACTATTCATTATATGATAATGTTGTATTGGCTGTGTTTGGGCCAGAGTGTCATTTCTTTATATATGAAGTATGCATTCTCACATTAGTGTGTATATTTTACATATGAGTTATTTTTCTTTCCTCATTATCCATACATCCATATCACTTCTGGTAGGTGGTGTTATGATAATACAAATTGTATGTTTTCAAATGAATACCTATTTTCTGGTATGTACTAATTTTCTGGTATGTACTAATGAGGAATCAAATTGAAGAGCAAAAAAATTTGTTTGAAAAGTCAGGTAGGGGAAGAAAATAAATCCATTCACAAAGGAATCTAATCTGCATATTTTAACCAAATAGGTCATGCCATTTTGAGAGACTATGCCCTTCTGGCCCCCTCCCCTACCTTTTGCTACACTTGAAGCTTATACTCTATAAGAGAAAAATAGTTACAGTAAGCTGCTGTATACCCATGTTCCACATCAACATTCTAACCAACTAGGGATTAAAAATGATATAGAGAAAAGTGCAGAGGTACTGAATATAAACATAGCCTTTCCTTGTCATGATTCTTTTCACAACGTGCTACCACAGGTATTTGTGTAGCAGTCCTTGCATTAGGTTTTAAGTGCTGAGATTATGTAAAGGATACACCTAGGTCACATGCCAGTTTGACACTATTTTAAAAAAGGGACTTGAATATCTGTGGATATCTGTGTCTTGGAGCAAGCCTTCTAACTGATCTCTGATGAACACTGAGGGATCTGCAAGAGAGTAATAATATCACCATAGGTTAATGTGGTTATGTTTTTTGCCTTTCTAGTACTTACTATGTTTAGTGTTCATGTGTATCTTAGGTTTCTGTTGCTCCGAAGAGATGCCCTGACCACAGCAGTTCTTATAAAGGAAGGTATTTAATTGGGGCTGTCTTACAGGTTCAGAGTTTTAGTCCATTATGGTCATGGCAGGAAGCATGGCTATGCAAAGGCAAACATGGTACTGGAGAGGTAGCTGAGAGTTCTACATCCAGATCTGCAGGAAGAGAGAGTGACACTGGGCCTGGCTTTAACATTTGAACCTCAAAGCCCACCCATTGTGAACACTTCCTCCAACAAGGCCACACCTCCTGCTAGTGCACTCTCAGGAGCCTGTGGGGGGGGCCATTTTCATTCAAACTACCACATTGTGTTTGGTGTAGAAATTTATCTGTGTGAGTGCAGCAAAGAAGAGATACTGTTTGTTGAGCACCAACCTTTTCAGAGGTGTTTAGCCCTTCTCCTTTGAAGTAGACATGGGTAAGGCTAGTCTGTGTTGAGGAGGAGGATACAGAGGAGGATGCTCCCTCCAACTTTCACCAAGCTGACATGACTCCTAGGTAGAAGAGCCAGGATTCAGAACTGTTCTCATTCATGTCTGTCATGTCTGACTGCTTCTGCTAAAGAGAGGAGGTGACACTGTCTCACTGTATTGCTTCTGAGACCCGCAGGTTGGAGAGTGGCTTACTACATGTCCCTCCTTGGGCTACTGTCTTCTGCCTTTAGCAGCCCAAGGCAGGGAATGCTTTCATCAAATACCTAGAGGCAAAGACAAGCCCCTCTATTGGTCTACAAGTTTATGTGGAGAGATTACAAGAGCAAATGCTTGAGTGAGTGGAACTACCCACTCTTCACACACAACTCTATTTAAGGGGAAATTCTTGAAGGCTTCCTCACCGGTTGAGTTAAATATTTTTTTTTTTTTTTTTTTACTTATTTATTTTTTTTAGTAAGCTGCTCTTTTCTGCCTTTAGTCTTTCCCGAGTATGTATGTATATGGTGGGTAAGCCTGTATGTATGTGGATTTGCATGTCAAGGCCTGAGATGTGTATTAGGATTTTTCCTCTGATTGCCTTCTACCTTATTTTTGAGGTAAGGTTGTTCATTCAAACCTAGCATTCACTGCATTGGTTGTTCCAGCTACTTCCCTTGCTCTCAGGATCCCCTGTCTCCACCTTCTGATGCTAGGATTATGGGTCACTATGACTGCCTGGCATGTACTCGGCTTCTGGGGATGCAAACTTGGGTCCTCCTGCTTGTGTGGTACCTGCTTTTAGCTGTGGAGCCCCTCCCTGGGCCCTCATGTATTTCACTGTCTCTCACTTTTGAATCCTTTGTTCCATATGTCACTCAGTGTTTTATCGTCAGTGTTCCATCTGGTTATAATCCAGCCCAATCTCCGCCCCCCCTCCCCAGTTGTTCTTTTATCTCAAGGATGCTGCGATGTGGTAATATGGTGAGCTTGCTGGCTTGAATAGAAGGGACATTTGGTGAAAGTTTACCTTAATTCATTTGGGTCATGGTAGGAAGGAAATTGAATGTGGGACTGCAAAAGTCTGAAGGTTTTTGTTTGGGAGACATCTTGGGGCAGTTGAAACAATGGCCAGTGACTAGGACCCTGAGCCCTGGTCCCCCAGTGGCTTAGCACACCTCACCCTGGCAGCAGACCTGGCCCCAGGTGAGCCAGGCGGGTACTGTGAGACCCAGTCCTGCAATTTGGGATATTGTTTAAATACCGTAAAAAGCCTCTGTCATTTACTCCTCCTGTGTACCAGAGAGAAAAACGGTGTGGTAATCCTGGCCTAGCAGGTGGCATGACTTTCATATCAGTAGAAAATGAAATTGTGTGGCTGTTTTTTTTCCCTCCCCCCTTTCCCGTTCACTCTTTTTAATCTTTAAATAAGACGATTGGTAGCCTGTTGGCAAGAAAATGGGTCCTGAATTTTTATTCAAACTTATACAAGGATGATAGTTGGAATTTTTGGCAGGAGGCACGCAGTTGCTTTTCAGAAAGTGCCGTCTAGGGGAGCTTTTCCTGAATTACCTGCTGGGCCTGAGCACTTTTATGTTGTTGTTGTGACAGGTAGATTTATAAGGCTTGAAATTTGTACAAATCAGTTGTCATTCAGTGCGAGCTGTCAATGTGTCAAGCTGTCAGCCTGCTGTGAGGGGACGCCTGAGGGGGAGTACAAGGGGGCAACCATGGAGAAAGGAAATGAGTTCAAACAGACCTGAAACGGAGCTCAGTTCTCGGGCTTGCTGCCCCTGTAGAGCCCGCATTGATTTTTCTTGATGTTGAGCCACAGCAAACCTTAAATGACACGTTGTTAGCAATCTCGAGTTGCTGTTTATTGTCTTTTAAATGGCAGCCAATCATGCAGAAGAGAATACAGTGTGCATTTTCCACTCGTGCATGTTTAGCAGCATCCTGTTCATGTCACTTCTCTGGCCTGGCTGGTTTCAACCAAGGGACCTGCTGCTTCGCTGATGAGTCCAACTTCTGGAGCGTTTTGCAGACACAGCGTGAGAGGGAGTTGTGCTCGGCTCTCCTCTCTCCCTGGGCTGCAGGGGAGCACTAATAAACGCAGTATTAAAGGCGCAGGGTTGACACTGCTGTTTAGCCTACAAAAGAGAGTTGTGCCCCTAGCCTGGCTTAAGAATCCTTTTAAGAGCAAAGGCCCCTGCAAGAGACAGGGCTTTCCAGTAAAGTTTGGATGATGTAGTCTGTTTTTTATTTTGTGTGTGTGTGTGCAGCACTAGCCATGCTATTGAACTTACATTGATTATCAAAGGAACAATAAAAATATACCTTTGAGACACTTTTGAGTGAAGGCTGGCTTTGAGCTCATGCAGTAGCTGAGGGTGACCTTAAACACTTGATGTCTCTGCCTGTACTTCCTGAGTTTTGGTATAATAGCTGTGCAACAGTGTACCCAGTTAATGATGTACAATAGCTTACACGCAGGGCTCTAGTGCTAGGCCAGCATTGTACAAATAGCTATGTCCTCAGCTCAGAAAAAAAAATTTAACTTGCAAAAAGCATTAGCAAAATGCTTAGTTGCTGTTTAAACGAACCACTGAGCCCCCCACTCCTCCCTGTGTCTAAAACCTTGTCATTCTTGGGTGTCTGATAAGTAGTATTTGGTATGGCTGTACTTTTCTGTCTAGTACCTAGCCCCTGGGAGGTTTCCATTATAACTCCCTCTAACCTCCTCCCACCTTTAAAAAATTTACCTGGTATATGGAGTTCAAATATTTTGTTAAGAAATTGTGAGAGAGGAAAAAAATTCTTATTTCTGAAAGATAGAATCATAAGCAAGAGGGCCCCACTTTCTCAGTATGTGGCATTTAGCAAAGAGGCCTGGCTTTTGTCCAGATGTTTAAGCCTGTTCACCTCTGGACAGCTACCTGGCTTTAATCAGATAGAATGATCTGGGCCTGTCTTACTCAGACCCTGTCCATCAGGTGACACAGAGGAGAGGCAGTGGGTATGGGTGCATGAAGAGGAGAGGTGGCTAGAGAGGGAAGTCTCAAAAGGTGACATTTAAGAAACATTCTGCACCAAAGAGAAAAAAAATTAATCAAAGATTTCCATCTAGCCATTACTGGCTGGTGTGCATGGCCTCTGAGCTGAGAAGTCTGTCGAGTCTCCTGGTGCTATAGAGTTTGTCTTGTAAAAGTGCAGCTGTCCAAAACATGACAGCTACAGCATTAGCAGGGCCATTAAGAGGTGTAGAACATTTCCAGGGAAATGATTTGAAAAATGACAATGCTGGCTCCTGTGTGATATTAATTATACCCTGTACCCGTGGCAAATAAGCTAAAATAGTTGGCAAGAAAGACAAAGTGAGGTGTCCTGGTTCTGACCGTCACTCTTGTCACACGGCCACCAGCCTGGTAGAGCTTGATGGTCTGAAGGTAATTGTAAAGGTGAGAGGATGAGCCTAGAGCTGTCTTGTCAGTCTGCATGTGAAGGGCAGTCTCAGGGTGGGTGTGGCTTATGGGAGCCCAGGTGTGAGTGGGAATAGTTAAAGAGGGTGAAGGGTGGGCATGATTTATGGGAGCTGAGGTGTAAGTAGCCACAGAGGGTGAGAGATGGGCCTGGAATGTGATGCTCCTGGAACAGTCTGTGGTGGTGGGATTTTTGGGTTTTTACACTGCCCAGTGTGGCAGTTACCAGCCCCAGGCAATGACTGGAACTCTTGAGACATAGCCACTGTGACTGAAGAAGTGCGT
The DNA here is from genome assembly GCA_030556225.1 of Cricetiscus sungorus. Taxonomy (NCBI): domain Eukaryota; kingdom Metazoa; phylum Chordata; class Mammalia; order Rodentia; family Cricetidae; genus Cricetiscus; species Cricetiscus sungorus. Next base: position 2,193,096 of record JANBXA010000124.1, on the reverse strand, counting down.
TTTAAATTTCATTTAACTTTAATTAAGATGTAAATAAACACGGAGATTCACCAAACTGAGCAACGCAGGACCTTAGAGAGTGGCTGCTACAAGAGGCTTGGTCTGGAAGATGATGTAATTATGAATGGTGATCAGAGTCTCACAAGGCTTTCTCATCTCTCCTTTGTTTCCTCCAGTATGAGCCCATTTTACAAGTGCGAAACTGAGGCACAGGGCTATCATATGGACCAGATATGATAAGGTCACAGAGCAAGAGAGGCAATAGGTTTACTATGCCCCTTCTGTGGGCGCTGTACCCTGTCTGTGTGCTCTGCACCTCAGTCTCTAGCACCTTCTTCCACAACATTCTTCATCTTAACATTCAGCACTACTTGTGAGGGGTGTTCCAGCTCTGAAATTACTCAAAGGGTATTCTCACTTCCCTTGTGTCCCATCCTGGAGAGCATCCTCCCTTAAACCTGTCCACTTTGTACTTCTGAATCGTGCTTTTGACCTCTAGGCCCACTATATCCTCCTCCTCTTCTTTCTCCTTTCATTGCTGACCCTGTAGCTAAATGACCCTGTGTAAACAAGCCATGGAAACTCCTGACTGTGAGAGATGGGCTGCTAGCTTTTGTGGAGGGAGAAAATAGACCTGGGAAGGAAGAGGTCATGAGCAGGTCAAAGTGCCAGAAGAAAATGCTGGAGGGAATCCTGTTTCCACATTTGGAAATGTGTCAGGGATGTAGGGTGTTTTACTTGGGATGTGTAGGTGTCTGTATGCCATTGATGAAGCTAGCTATCTGTTTTAGTTGGAATCTCCTCATAAGGCCTATTAATTAAAACACACACACACACACACACACACACACACACACACACACACACACACCAAACAAACAAACAAAAATAACCAAAAACCACCCCAGAAAAGGTCAGCCCAGACCTTTAGGAGAATTGTTAAAATATGGCTGTGTTGTTACCCACTAATCCCCCAAGTGTGAGGACCTCAAGAAACAGCATTCAGTGTTAAATCTCCAAGTGCAAAGCAAACGTTTTGAAATTACAGTGTTTGGTAAATTAGAGACTTGCTTGCAGCTCCCCCTTTCCAGGGCTGAGGCCCAGCCGCCTTCACTCTTCCTTGTTTACCTTAAAACGCACTTTGCCTGTGGTGTCTCTGTTAACCTCGGGAACCCTTGTGGATTTCATTCATGTGATTTGTTATTGAATGACCTTTTGAGGATTTTACAAAACATGACCTTTTCTTGTCAAACATTCAAGGGTCTGTAAAGTGAAGCTGTCAGGGGGACTCTACGTGTTTGCTAATTATAACTAATATGTTTCCCCACATCCTTGGAAATGCAAATCACTTATTTGTTCCATGAATGGCTGTTCTTTCTTGCCTGTTGGTTTGAGATGGCTGGGAGCCTCTCAAAAGGGGCTTCTTTGGCCTGGGAATCCCTAGCCCTGTTCTTAATGTCCAAGGGAAAGGGAATGCTGATTTTGTTGTAAGTTAATTTGACCCCTTGGGAAGGACAAGGGAAGAAGCTGTGGGGTGAGGTAGGGCTGGGGGAAGGCAGAGTTCAGAACAATCCTATTCTTGAGAAAGTAATGCACTAACCGGGGGATGTTCTGTGCTGGTCTAATACTTACCCCAGAGGAAAGAGATTTTTGTTGGTAGGTGGAAACAAAGGCCCTGGTGAGGGGATTTCTATCCAGGACAATAGGATTACAAGGAAAGAAACGGTGTTTCCTGCTTTCCTTTCCTTGATTTTGATAGTTTAAAATGGAGTAATAGTGTCAGTCAGACTGAGAGGTATTGAGTGTTAGCAGGAACTAGGCTCTGCTCAATGTTTTCCACTCTTTAGCTCATTTTCTCACCTCAACACTAGAATCTAGGTGTTACAATTATCATTGTCAATTTCTAAATGGCAAAACAGCTTCAGGAAAAGTAACTTGGACAGAATCTGATTGCAGAGTCAAGCATGGTCTTTCAGATTAACGTATGCTAGACTGTCTCCCTGAAAATATGAATTTTGACTAAACAAGCACAGCTAATTTACCTTCCTTTGAAACTTTCTTTTCTCCATCAGAAAGATGTTTTGTGTGAATTTTCATCTCCAGAATGCTATCTTCTGAAATTGATAATCACCCAATCAAGCTATTGTCAGCTTTCCTAAATCTCAGTTTGGGAACTCAGGGCCAGAACAAATCTTAGAAGAGTCAAATAGAATTTCTCAGACACTTACAAAATATGTCCAGTTGCATTTCTTATTAGTGGGAATCTACAATCTCTAAGCATTCCAAATGACACATGGTTACTGTCACTGATGACTTGAGGTTAAAGGGGAGGGATTTTGATCTTGAGTAACTAACCAATGACTACTTGCCTCCAAGTCCCATTTGTTTAAAGAGAAAGGGGGGGGGGAGACTAGCATATGGACTGAATAAACCTCCTATTTTCGGAGCTTGGAGGAATTCCATTTGAACTGTGTAGAATGCTGGAAGACAGTGTTTTGCTTTGGTTCCATTGCACTCAAGCTAGGGCTGTGTTTTCAAGGGGTTGACCAGTTATAAAGTATTGCATGTTGGACTGGCTCCCCAGGGGCTAATACAGAACCTCCTTTATAAGATTCGAATGCTTGGCCCTGCTCTGCTGTTGATCCCCCCAGTCATTTGGAAAACTCTGTTTATCTAGGTAGGGGGATTATTGGGCTTTTCTAGCTTCCAAGTATAACTCCTAGGAGATGTCTTTGAAATGACTTTCATGTGTGTTCCTTCCTCATTCTGTTGATGGACATAGATGCACAAGGTCATTTGTGTCTTTGGAACAATGGAAATTTTTGATGCGTTGGCTCATTGTTTGGAAAGGGTCATTACAACTTTATGTATTAAAAAAAATGTTCGGACTGAGGATAGAAAAATATATTTCACTTCTTTTATGAGTCTGTTCTCAAGAGCCAAGCAATTTGTTATAAAAGGACATAAGAAATATTGAGAATGAGAAAAGTTATTCATTTTATAAAGTCTTGTCCCTTTTCATACTTCTTTTTCCCACTGTAGCCATTGATTGCTCCATAAACGACCCTCAGTGCGAGAGAAGGTGTCCACCCTGCCATTTCCGATGTATTGAAGATGCTTATGATGGATAGTTAGGTTTCAACTATATAGTAACCCAGCTTTCCACTAAAGAGAACTTATCTTATATCTTAGTGCCTAGCAGCAAGGGTTTATGTATTTCAGGGTCATGCCATTCTGTATATAGGCAGCCTGACCTTAAAAGTTCTTTAAAAGTCACTATTTCATAAAATCAATTTCAAGTGAAGAAGGAAATCATGAAAATTTCATCTTGGCAGCTTCTCTTTTAAAGGAAGTCAAGTTTAGGGTCTCTTTCATGATTAAGAATGTACTTTTAAAATGAATCCTGGCAGTGATAGTTGGTAGCGATAGCCTAGGCCATCTCCACATTTTGCCTGCATCTTTATGTCAAGAAAAAGAAAATGAAACTCTCCCAACTATTATTAAATTCACTTCAATCATATAAAATAATTTTAGGAAACAAAGTGATGAGTGTTGTGATATTTATAAGAGGGATCAGACATCAGAACTTTGAGAGAAAATACTTATGTGAGTTTTCTGATTCTTACCATTATAAGGGAAAATATTTGAGAATCTGGTGAGAATGAAGGATGTTTCCCTCAGAGAAATGCACAGGAATATTTTAATTTACATTTGGTTTCAGTTCATAGTTCCCACTTAACATTACCTGTGTTACCCCAGGTTAGCCCCCTTACATTAAAAGCCTCCCTAGGCATACTTGGAGAATTGAGTCTGACCAAGGAGGCAATTCAGTCACAGATGAGTATTCAGTTTTTAAAAATTAAAGTCAAATTTGTTTTATTAATCATAAAATTATTGGCTCTTGTCCTCAATACTGTATCACCAGTATTGGGTTGACAAGGACAGCTCAGGATCTTGATGTGCAAAGTTGGGAGAGTAGATAGTTGGCAAGGTGCTTATGTGCAATCATGAAGACCTGAGTTTGGATCCACAGCACCCATGCAAAAGGCTGGGCATGGTGGCATATGTCTGTGAAACCCCATGCTGGGGAAGTGGAGACAGGAAGATGCCTGGGAATCCAGATTCAGTGAGAGACTGCCTCAAAAATAAAGTGAAATGACTGAGGAGGACACCTGATAGTGATGCCTAGCTCTGCGTGCACACACATTCACACACACACACACACACACACACACACACACACACACACACACACATACACACACACACACACCTCCCTAGACACTAATTTGTGGATTTTGAAGCCCCATGGTTTAATAGGAGAGAAGCAATGAAATTAGTGCCAGGAAATAGAGTTTCTTGCCTTTCCCATGTAGCCCCATGATGAACAAGATATTTGACCTCTCTGATCTCCAATTTTTATGTCTTTGGTTATAACTTTCAGTGTTAAAGTTCAATCAGTTTACCATTCTGCTGGTTTTCCATTTGTGTCTTTTTTATTTGGTGTGCACTTCTGCAAGTGAGTGTATGTTCAAATGCACATGTGTGGCAGTCAGCAATCAAACTTGAGTGTCTTCCTTGGGTACTGTTTTCCTTTTCTTCTCTTCTCTTTTGGACAGAACTGGTGTGTGACTTGCCAGTTGTCTGTCGGGTAAACCCCAGGGATCCACCTGCCTCAGCTCTTTACAAACACATGCTAGCATGGTCTGTTTCTCTGTTCCTTCCATCATGTGGGGCAAATGCTTTAGCCACTGAGCTCTCTCTCCCAGGCCGCCATTTGTACTGCATGAGATCAAGTCCATTGTACAGAAAAAGGAAGTTAGAACTAACTTTTAACTTTTAATTTTAGTTCTTAGAAAAATTTCATCCTTAATTTGGAGATTTCAGAAAGTTAAGAAGGGCTAGAGAAATGGCTCAGTGGCTAAGAGGACCCCAGTTGGGTTCCCGATGCCTATATAGTAACACACAACCACATGTAACTCCAGTTCCAAGGGTACAGCACCCTCTTTTGTCCTTTGAAGACACTGCATGCATGTGGTGCACTTAGATACACACAGGTAAAACACTCACACAATACTCTCTCACACACACATATTAAAGAAAATAAGTAATACAGAGTATCTGTTACAGTAGAAATTCAAGCTTCCTTGGGGATGAAATACATTTAATGACAGAAAATTCTTGGAGTGTTGGTATGGGGCCCCAACTAACCACTGAGACAAGGTATTGAATTTATTGACATGGCTGTCATGGCCATCTCTGTCATCTCCGGGTATTTCTTGACACAGCTTCATAGACAGAGTGAGCATGTGCTCCACAGCCATGCCAAAGTTTCTCCTTGAAGTGCATTGTGGGGACCTGAAGTAAGAGGATGCTCACAGAGTAAGAGCAGATTCTCACAGAAGTCTGTAGTATCTAGAGGAAAGGAAGATGCTCACCTAGACAGTTTGCTCACATCAGCCCAAGTTGAGATGACTAGCTGATGCTGCTCCATGGATCATGTGACTAGAGGCTATGAAGGGGCAGGGGCAAGGAGACGTTTGAATTTTAATTCACTTTCTGAGTTTGGATTTATATCTTCTTCAAGGCCTTCCCAGTGCTGTTGCTGCTGCTGGTTGGATTTTTAGTTGATAGTCCCTGCTTAAGTGGAGGAGACATCATTGCACCCTGTGGTTTATAGTTGGTTCCAATCAAGAGGAAGTTTGTTCTCCATCTAGATATGTCCTGTGTTTGCCATGTTAGGCTCAAATAGAGAACAGAGCCCAGTAAGTTTCTACACTGTGGGATAGTTTAACTCAAACACTAGCAAGGTGAAGACAAAGAGGCTAAATATACCAAGAAGTCACATTGGGAATGTCAGATTTGAAAATGGCAGCCAGGACCCTTGTCCTAAGGTTTCCTTCTTGATTAGGCAGGGATGCCAATACTGATGGAAACAAAGCAATGCCCAAGACTTTTGAAACCAAGAAATGGAGTCCACAAGAGGGGAAACTGGAAAGGAAGCTCCCACTTCTCTGACTTGTACTGTCAGGTCCTTTATCATGGTATGGGTGACTGGTGGGGAAAGATGGTGCCATCATCGTGGGCGTTGAACACTCTCCTTAGTCTCATATCTCTCCAAATAATGTTTGTCTTCTGGTGATGAAATTAGAAGCATCACCTGCTAGAAGTGTCCTCTTTCAAGCCTAAACCAGATGAGGTCAGATAGGTAGGTGTGTGTGTGTGTGTGTGTGTGTGTTTGAAGTGTATGGTGTATGATATGTGTCTGTGTGTATTTATGATATGTTTGTATATATATATATATATACATACATATATATATATATATATATGTGTGTGTGTGTGTGTGTGTGTGTGTGTGTGTGTGTGTGTGTGTGTAAAAGCTGGTGTCTGGTCCTTACCATGTGGCTTCATTTCCTTTCCACTAATACTAAAACTATGTCATAATGAAGGTTTGGTGTAATTATTAAAACCAAAAAAGAAGTCAGAAAGCTAACAACAACAGTTGTAAAAATAGCAGCTGCTTTGGGAGTGGAGTTCTGTTTTCTTACAGCTTCTCATCAAGTTAAGTGAGGTGTAGCGTTCATTCACTTGTTCACGCCTGTACTCATTTTTTTCTCATGCAGGGAGTCTCTGTTGTCTGTCCATCATTCATATGTCTGTCTACCTCTCCCTCCCTACTCTTCCCCTTCCCCTCCCTTCCTTCATCCCTCCCCTTCCTTCCTCCTTCCATCTTCTTTCCTCCCTCTCTTCCCTCCCCTTCTCCCTTGTTCAGCCCTTGGTTTTCCACTGTGCCTTTGATTTCAAATGTTCTGGGACTGGAGATGTTTAGGGGAGGAGACGATCTCTTGGCAGGAAGCCTGCAACTCCCAAAGCTGCAACAGCCTTTCCTTCATTCCTTTCTTCTCCTTCCTTTCTGTTTACCTTTGGCTTGAGCAAGTCAGTTGGCATTTCTCTTTGAACTGTGAAAATTCAGTATTTGCCATGAGCAAGCAGGAAGGCAGAATGCAAAGTTACAAATAGATCTGAAGGTATGTTCGTGTCTGTGTCTCTATTTCTCAGATGGCCATCCATGAAATCTCCACTGTGCTAGAAACCTCTAGTCATCCTCCCCCCAATGGGGGAAGAGGTAACACTATAATCCAGAATAGCAAAAAGTTCCAAGTTTCCCTGATTTGATTTGGCAGAGAATGACAATAAAATCCCATGAATTCAACCCAATTAGGAAAGAGGCCAGTTTGGATTAGCGAAGCTCAAATTATATTTTATGGAAAATTGATTTTGTAGCCTTCAAATTTATACGGTCATTTGAGTTAGATATCAAAGTCTACAATGGGAAATTTGTGGGACAGTTTTAATGACTAGGTAAAAATATTTGGCATTGTGTCATGCAGTTTGACAGAAATGGTTCTTTCCAAAGTGATTAGGACATTTTTGCAGTTCTTATAATCTTCAGCTATCTCTGTCAGTCTTTCCTGTGTTATATAATGAACAGGATTCTTCTTGACAATAGCAAAGTGAGTGCCTATTAAAATCCCACCCAATTTCTAGTCTTCCAGATATTTCTCACTTTAGATTTATTGTCTTAATTATGCATTGTTAAAGCTAGTATAGATGGCAAACATTTTATATACTGTATTTCTTGGGGGTGTCCTTATATTAAACAATATATTCTTTTGATAAGGGTGATAATTTTGTGATAGAGACCAAATTAATGGAGACTAATCTATCCCTTGCCTTTCCAGTTTAGGTTTTTAACAGATAATCTTACATCTGCAACCTTCTCTTTTTCTGCACTGAATGATCAATCTATAAACAAGTACTAACATACTGCAGAGGAAGCACACTTGCTGGTTTTAGGAAACCTGCCCTGGCAAGGTCTAGGAACAATGGTGTTGCTTCCTCCCCCATGGGAAGGTGGCATGGTGACTCAAGTGTTTCTAAATCCTAGTCTGTAGACCACCTGTGTCAGAATCACCCAAGAAAAGGTACAAGTTCTCTCTCTTTTTTTTTGTATTTATTTATTTATTTATTTATTTATTTATTTATTTATTTATTTATTTATTTATTTATGTTTTTGTATCCCAACCATAATTTCCCACTCTCCTCCCCTACTCGTACCCCTGCCACCACCAATCCACTCATTCTCCTCTGTTTCTGTTCAGAAAAGAGCAGCCTTCCATGAACATCAACCAACCATAGTATATCAAGTTGCAGTGAGACTAGGCACCTCTTTTGTTGAGGCTAGAGGAGGCAACCTAGTAGGAGAAAAAGGTTCCAAAAGCAGACAATAGAGTCAGAGATAGCCCCTGCTCTCACTGTTATGAGTTCTACAAGAAGACCAAGCTATACAACTGTAACATGTATGCAGAGGGCCTTGGTCAGTCCCATGCAGGCTCCCTGGTTTTTGGTTCAGTCTCTGTGAGGCCCTTGGAGCCCAGGTTAGTTGGGTCTGTGGATTCTCTTGTGGTGTCCTTGACATCTCTGGTTCCTACAATCCTTCCTCTCTCTCTTTTGCAAGATTCCCCAAGCTGTGCCTAATGTTTGGCTATGGGTCTCTGTATCTGTTTCCATCAGTTTCTGGGTGAAGCTTCTCTGATGACCACTGGGCTAGGCAGCAATATATGAGTATAGCAGAATATCATTATGAATCATTTCATTGACTTTTTTCCAGTCATGTTTGGTTCTATGCTAGGTCTCTGGGCTATCTCACCTCTGGGTCCTGGCCCTCTAGGGAGTGTCAGGGGTGAGTTCCCTCTCATAGTATGGTCTTAAGTTGGACCAGTCATTGATTGGCTGGGTTTGTGTCCCAATCCATTCATTGGAAGTCTTGCCTGGTTACAGGAGAGTTCAGTCTCCATATCCCCCATTGCTAGGAGCCTTAGCTAGGGTAATCCTCATGGTTTCCTGAGAGTTTACATTGCACTAAATTTCTAGCTTTTTCCCAGAGGCATTCCTCCAATTCCAGTTGTCTCTCCCAGGGCTCTTTCCATTTATCATTCGTGACCTGATTTTTTCCAGTTCTCATACACAACCCTCAACCAGACTTCCCAGGTTCGTAAGTCTTAGTCCTATAGTTAGTTGATAACTGAGTGGGTTTTGGAAGAGCCTAGAAAAGTCTATTTTTAAATTCTCACCTGATTGCTATCCCCATGGGTGACCTACCTGAAAAATAATTGACTCCGAAGTCTTTAAAAGCTTATTGGCCATGTGTTTGTCTGGGTGAGTATTACTTCCATGAACTTGGAAGTGCAGCAATCTCTATGACACCAGTTTCATTTTCTTTGGATATAAAACTAGCTAGCCAAGCTATGGAAGCAACATAATTAACCATTTATGGGTGATGGATAAGGAATGGTTCTTTGTGTATACACGGGGAAGTATTATAAAAAATACTTAAAAAAGAAAGGCAACCTTTTTTTTTCATAATAACATGAAAGAATCTGGAGGATATTATATCAGGCCAAATAAGTTAGACAGAGAGTATCTCATGACCTTACTTGTATGGAGAGTCTAAAATAGCTAAGCATTTAGATACAAATAGCAAAATGATGATGAGATATGCAAGATTATTGAGGTAGGGGGATGAAGAGTGCACAAATGAGTAAGCTCCAGAGAACTAATGTATGACAGAGACTGTGGGTCTCATATTCCATATATGCTTGAAAATTTACTATGATTTAGATTTAAGTGTTTTTTCTTATACAAATATGACAACTGTATAAAAAGGAGATATTGACTTGGTTGTGACAATTAGTTTACTATGCATATGTGTGTTAAATATCTTTTAATTTTACATATATATACACACACACACTTAATTTAAAAATGAAAAAGAAAAAAACCAAAACAGGCAGAGAATATGGCTTATTTGGTAGAGTGCTCACCATGCAAGCATGGGGACCTGGATTTCCATTACCAGCATCAACTTAAAAAGCTGAGAATGGCATGGCATACCTATAAAACCAGTGCAGGGCAAGCAGGAACATTTGCTGGCTAGCTATCCTGCCAATCCTAAACTCCAGGTTTAGAGACAGACCCTGCTCAAAAAAATAAGGTGAAGAAGTGATTGAGCAAAGCATCTGATGTTGACCTCTGACCTCTACATATATGTACACACACATACATGTACACTTGTACACGCAGTGGAAAAATAATCTAGTAGGAAAACAAAAACCCTTATTATTATGCTAAAGTACACTTAGTGTTAAATTTAGAGTCCTAACTTTGGGTCAGTGGCTCTTAGTACTTACAGTGGTGTGTAGTGAGTGACACTAGGTAGTTATAGCTTTATCAATTCTAAGTATAGAAACTATTTTGAAATAAATGACACATTATTAACTACCCACAAACATACTTCATTATTACATATGCAGACACTAGACATACAACACTCATCAGTTACAACATGTGTATGCACACATACCTCTAACACCCTCCCTCAAATATAAATATACAAAGTACCTTATATAGGTTGTCTAATGGTAGACAGAAAAGAATTTGAAAGTCTCATGTGGCTGTCTGTCTGTCTATCTGTCTGTCTGTCTATCTGTCTATATAGCATTGTTTGAGAATTTTATACATACAAGTAATGTTTTGATCAAATCCACTGCCCTGTTCCTTCCCTTCCTTTTTTTCCCACGTGCCCTCCACCACTTTCCCTCCCACCTTCATGAACTTTGTTTTTAAGCACATTGAAACCACTCAGTGCTACTGCATGTGCATGGGTGTAGGACCATCTTCTGAAGCAGGGGAAGCCATTCAGGGACCACTGAAAGAAACTGAGGCTTCTTCCCTCATCAGCCTTCAGTTGCAGATGGCCTGTGGGCTCCAGGTGGGACCTCTTGAGCACCTCCCATCCAGGCGGAGCTTTGGGCCGGCCTGGTCTTATTCAGTCATGGCCACTGTGAGCTCAGGTGTGAAGTGGCCCTGTCATGTCCAGCAAAGAATGCTTTGTTGTTGCAGATATCTCCTACCTCTGGCTCTTGTAGTCTTTTCACCCTGTCTTCTGTGATGTTCCCTGAGCCTTGTGGAGAGGGCATGTGATATACAAGTTTAGAGCTGAGTTCTCCAGTTTCCTCTTCCCTGCATGTTGACCCAATGTAGCTCTTCATATTAGTTGCTATCTACTGCAAGGAGAAGCCTCATTGGTGAGAACTGAATGATGCTTTACTCCATGAGTAAAACCAGAATTTAGAGGCCAGTACATTACTATAGGAGCAAGTTGATTAGACTCTTGAATGCCTTTTTGTTGGTTTGTTTGTTTCAAGACAGGGCTACTCTGTATTGTTTTGGAGCATGTCTGGAATTAGCTCTGTTGATCAGGTTGGCCTCGAGCTCACAGAGATTTGCCTGCCTCTGCCTCCTGAGTTCTAGATTAAAATCATGTACTACCAACACCCAGCCGGAATGTCTTTTCCTTTTTTCTTTTCTTTTTTATTTTATCAACTTATTTAACTTTATTGTATTTACATTGGTATGAAGGTGTAAGATCCCCTGAAACTGGAATTACAGACAGTTGTGAGCTGCCATGTGGGTGCTGGGAATTGATCCTGGGTCCTCTGGAAGAACGGCCAGTGCTCTTAACCTCTGAGCCACCCCTCCAGCCCTTGAATGTCTTTTCTAATGGATGGCAATTGTTATACCATGTAGACTGTTGATCATCAGATAAAGAATCACTTCTCTGTGCTTGACTACTCCCCCACCCAGCACTTGTTTACAATGTGAGTTTTTTACCAAATCCTTCTTCTTCTTTTTTGGGGGGGTTCGGTGTAGCTTAAACTTTACTGCAAATTTCAAATCCTAAGTGTTAGGAACTTTTCTCCTTTCTGAATTGGCTGTGGCCCAGGGGAGACTTGAGGTGTGGGAGGCAGTGATCTGGGGAGGAAGTGGCTACTCTGGGTTCAGAGGGCTTGAGGAAGAGAGGGGTTAGGGTTGGGAGGCTGGAGTGGACTCGGGCTCCCAGGTAAGGAAACACTGGTCACAGGGAAAAGGACCCTTGGAGAGAAGCTCAGCTCTTTAGGGTCTTTTGGAGGCAAATGGGTGAGTTGAGAAAGTTGCTTGTTGTTGGGTGTCTGTGATGTGTGGTCTGCTCTCAGCTGGGACTGGGAGTGTAAAGAGCTCACTAGGAACCAGAGTCTACCACAGAGTCCATGGATGTATGTAGCTGGTAGCGATTGATTTAGATTTCTGTGGTTCTTTCACTTCTTATTTATTGTGATAATATATGACAGTCTATCAGTTTATTTATTTTTAAGTATAGCTCTGAGACATTTAGTATATTTGTATTGATATGTAACAAGCATTGCTGTCTGTCTCTAGAACTTTTTTCCCAAATGGACCTTGTGTACTATATAACACTAACATTCCCCACTCCTAGTACTGGGCAATCTCCCTTCTCTCTGTGTGAATTCACCTACCTCAGCTGCATCCTGGGAAGGAAGTGTATACTGTCTGTCACTCTATGTGATCAGCTTACTTTGGCAGGCTTACTCTTTAGACTTCATCATCACACAGCCCCTACAGTGGTGTGGGAAAATCAGCAAAAACACCCCCTTTCTCTGGGTACATGCAAGTCCTTGTCACACTGGAGTTTGAGGAGTTAGCTGAAGGAATCTTAGCCCCCATCTGTCTCCTTGGTCACTAGGTAGTGAAAGGCCTTAACTACTATATAAGTGAGTCCTGTTGGGCCTCAAGGGAAATTTTTTTGTTGCCCTAGATCCTGTGGTGGGTGCCCCCCATTTGTATTCTTTGAGTCCTCTTTGGCAATTCTGGAATTCCTGCTACAATCTGAGGTTCAAGTTGGTGGCTTTTTGGAATGGACTTTCCATGAATGGGAGGCTTTGAGAGGCCATCAGAGGAGGTCTTTCAGAGCAGACATCTTTTCTCAGAACCATTTGGTGGGAGCTAAGCACAAATGACTATGTGCGCTGTATTTCCTGTGGAGAAACTGCACTAAAATCAAGGGGAAGTGTGTAGAAAAATGGATGTTTTACTTATGTGATGCCTTTGAGAAACCATTGAAATATTTAGCAAACTGAAAATACAGCTGGCTGAATGTGCTCCGAACCATGCTGGGGCCCTTTCACACAGCTCTTTAATAAGGCAGGGGCTGAATGGAAAGCAATCTAGGCAATAATGAATATTCTTGTAAATCTCTCTGGTTGAAAAAACTCTAAAAATATGGCCAAGGTCCAAGTGGTACCTATTTCCTCTTAATTCTACTATAATACTTGAGTGATCTTTTATAAGACATTAAACTTTAATTGATGCCATTTTACTAAGCAGCTTTTAAAAGCAGCGATGGCAGTAATTGAGCTGATTAAGGTGACTTCTAATTGTTATGTATGATGTGAAAAGATTTTTTTTCTTCTAACACATTGATTATTTTTGTTCTGCTTTCCAAAGATCTTATTTACCTACTCATTGTGGTGTGTGTGTGTGTGTGTGTGTGTGTGTGTGTGTGTGTGTGTGTGTATACAGAGAGGTAATCACATGGGTAAGAATAGATAAGAATGGATTTATTTTATCTTCTCACTGTGAAATTATTCTAGGAAATATTGATGCAGAACATGGGTGGGGGGAGAAACCAGTGTAAGATACAGGGCTGTCAGGTGGAACAGAACTGGGGTAATCATCCAGGTGAGGCAATTTTCAGAGTAGTAACTTTGGTGGAGCTTTGTGCAGCCCTCCGACTTCTTTTGTCCTGTTTGTTGCCTTCTGGTCCTCTGAACTGCTATTCTCCAAGCATGTGTTCTCCAGGCAGCCCTTCTTCCTTTATCCTTCCCTGTGACATTCCTGGGCCAGGCTGTCTGCACTCAGAACAAGGCACACCACATAACACAGTGGGGCAAACCAGATTTGGAGAGCTGGCTAAGCGCTTTTGCTGTGGCAGTTCTCTGTGGCTGGGGCTCACCCAGCGAGCAGAGAGGACTTGGAGCAGAGAGGACTATGCTTGACCTCTTCTATGGTCCCCCACTCTCTCCCCAGAGCTTGGCCACTAGTTCTGCTGTCTTTGGAGTTTTAAAAAGTTGTATGCGTCTTTGTTATAAAACAATAACACATCAGACTTGCAGATAACTACTGTCCAGGAAGAGAGGCATTTGGAGCATTGGGGGGGGGCAGGGATGGGAATCAGGTGTTGCGTTGGAGATACAGATTTTTATTTATTTTATGACGGGTGTCCTATGAAGGAGTGGGTTCAGGAGACTGATATTGTGCAGCAACGTGGATGAATTGAAAATATTTATGGATTGGACTACCTAACTCTCTCTCCCTCTCCACACATCACTTTCTCCTTTTTCACCCCTACCCTTGGGGTAGCTGTCCCATTTTCTGGGTGAAGAAAAAACAAGAGGTTTCCATTGTGCCCTTAAGTATGATTGCTGAGGCTATGGTGTTTGCAGAGCTCTTCAGGTCTCTCCTTGTTTTTCATAAAAACAAGATTTCTTATGCAAAATGGGTCACTCTAAGGCTCAAAACAATTTCTCCCTCACAGCCACTGGTGCCTCATGCAGGGGCAATGTTAGCAAGCCACTGACATATGGATGTGATCTCTGTTACTTTGACCAGATTTGGTTTCCTCAGAGTGCGTGAGAAGGGAAGATAAATTTTGTCCTAGGAATACTATAGCGACTCATAAATAAATGGTTACCCTTTGGTGCTTGCAGTTTTCATTAAAGCCGCCTGAGCTTTGTTATTGACACCATAGGTTGCCTATTCAGGGAAATGCAGTAAAATTTATCAGTGTGCTTTCCACACCTAATAAATCATCCAAACAGGGAACCATATGGCAGATAAGACCTTGAAAATGTGGCTTCAGCATGCGAGGAGTCAAGTTGCTGAAATCTTGAATGATTACAACCTGCGCATTTTCCCCAGAATATCTTAGAGTTATTTTACATGCCATTTTCTTGTTCACCCTATCACCTCTTTGTCTCTCTTCTTCTTTCCCTCCCTCCCTCCCTCTCTCCCTCCCTCCCTCCCTCCCTCCCTCCCTCCCTCCCTCCCTCCCTCCCTCCCTCCTTCTTTCCTCCCTTCCCCTCTTCTAACACCACCCTTTCTCAGGCCCTTCCTTCTCACTCTTTGTCTTTTGGGGAGGGGGTCTAGCTGTAATTTCAGCTTGAAAATCAGCATCCAGAGCAGATAAGACATTTTTATAATGCCTGGCTGGTAGGATGAAGAGGAGCAGGAGGAGCAGAGACTGACGGGAAGGGATGATGTATGTGGCTGCTGTGTCCCTGCTCTCCTCCAGCCCATTGTCATTAATCACGGCCATTAGTTTTTTTCATAGCTGCCTTGTCTGCACAGTGCCTCAGAAAAGCCATTGTTTTTCCATGCCACAGTGGAGGGGGTGGGGGTTGGGGGGCTGGACATTTTTTTCCTCCTCCATTCTGCTGTCTAGAATCTTCTTCTTCTCCTTTCTCTTCCACAGCCCCCTCCCCTGTTCAGCTTCTTTTTCTCTCATTCTCAGGGGTGGAGGGAACTGAACTTTGTCTCTTTGGTCATGTGTTGTGCATTTTTCTGGCGACACAGCATGGGGACTCTCCTGAGCTGAGCTCAGGGTCAGCTGCCAGCCACCCAGGTCCCAGGAATGGGGATGCTGATTGTTGATGAAGAGTGACCCTGTCCTTTGCTTCTCTTCCACTAACTAAAGATTTGGGCCCCAAAGAAGAGATCCAGAGACCTTGATGGCTCCTCTGCTTTCACTGCCAGACCGTCCCTGATGGTCACCCATGAGACCTGACTGAACAAGACACCAACTAAGGTCATAAGAAAGAAGGTTATGTCAAACTCTAGAGCCAACTGCAAATACAGAGCATATACATTACAGCATCATTTTGTGAAATTTGCTATGAAAACAAAACAAAACAAAATGTTGCTGAAAAGTGAAGAATAAGAATTAACGGAAAGCCCCTGACAGCTTTATTTGAAAAGAAGATAATACAGTTTGTTTGCACACAGGGGCACAGTTGCTGGAACCAAGGTTCCTACACATTGTGCTGTATATATAACTTATTTTAGTGAATATACTGGTTAAGCATGGAGTGTGTATGTGCCTGTAATAATCCTAGGACTTTGAAGACAGAGGTAGGAAGATCAGGAGTTCAAAGTTATCCTCAGCCCCATAAGGGGTGTGAGGCCAGGCTGGGCTGCACGAGACCCTATCTCAGTCCCCACCTCCCACAAAAAGAGGAAATGCACGTGATTTGCTTTTCAAACATTAATTGAATGTTTATTATGTATAGAGCAATATGAATGGGCAAATACTCTGGAGATGAGAGAGCATCATTTTTAGGGTCTGTGTAACCTTAGTCAAATTACTGTTCCTCTTAGAGCTGCTCCTTAATGAAATAGTTGGTTCTAAGTTATGTTCCCAGTGGTAAAGGAAACATGACTTTAGGTGGTAACACAGACTAGACTTTTAAAATTTTAGTAACTGGGCTCTGCTGTGGTTGCTCACACCTTTTATCCCAGCACTCCAGAGGCAGAGGCAGGTGGATCTCTGTGAGTTTGAGGCCAGCCTGGTCTACAGAGTGAGTTTCAGGATAACCAAAGCTACACAGCGAAACCCTGTCTTGAAATAAGAAACATAAAATAACATTTTAGTAAATGTGTTTATATTTAGTTAGCTAGGGTTGTTTCAGAAACACTGGCTATTCATTTATGATTCTCTTACAAATTTCATATTTTAATTTTCACATTAATAGGAATATTGACTCAAGTATAGGAAAATATAAGTTGCATAATAGTGTAGCCAATAGCGCAGAGACTCAGCAAAAATCTATCATATGGTACCCAGATGAGCCAAAATCGTTAATTTCTAGACCACATGTGCAAGGTTATAAGCTGAGTGTGTGTGGGGTGTTATGCTTCAGCTATACATAAGTTTCCCCCTGGAATTATTGACATATGCACAGTCATCTTCTTTACTGTGTTTAATTATTTTGTGATTTACTGAGCAAAATCAATTTTCACATACATAGTGTCTTAATGACTTGGAGCTCTGTTTTTCTGGGATCTTTGTGAACTCATATGTGCTTATGTTTATACATATTTAGTACATATGTATGTACTAAATGTGTAGCCTGACACCAGTTTACTAGGACTCCACAGATACCTTTCATTTGGTTCCTTTGAAAGAAATGGTAGAGTGCACTCCAACACACCCTCTTTTGCAGTTCCTTTTTGGAATTGGAGTAAATTCCAATCTGGAAAAACATCCGAGTCACCTGGAGAACATTCTAGCAATTGGCCTTCCCACATCCTATGTGAGGACCAGCCTGGGCTGGCTTCAGTGTTGGGGATCCACAGAGCTAAGGCATTGTCTTTTCAGGAGAGAACTCTTTTGGAAGAACACACCATGGTTTCATCAGCCCTATGGCTTCCAGCTTGTCTTTTGGATGAGATGTCATAGTCTGGAGTGGAAGGCCAGGAAGGTCCAGGCAGTAGCTGGCTGGCCCACAGGAGGCCAAGGGTCCTGGAAGCTCCTCTGAATGTCAGGTACAATAGACTGTTTCACTTAGCACTTGGGTACCTTAGCCCATGCATGTCTCACTGACTGGGATGCTCTGCCCAGCTCAGTGTGTTTCAGTGTCTCCTTCTGTTAGCTCCTGAAGGATTCCTCTTTTAGGGTCCCCACTGACTTATGGAAGCAAGTTTTGCTTCTTCAGCTTGACTCTCCCTGCTACCCACTTTCTTTTCTCTATGAACTTCTTCCCTGCTACTCCTCTGCCTATACTCTCTGTTCCCACCAAACCAGTTGTATCACTTTACAGGCATATCTTGGTGGTGTTCATTATTTCTGAGCCTGTCCCCTTTCTCTCAGTCTCCACATGGATTGTTTTCTCTCTCAGTCATACAGAGTTGTTGGAGTCAGGCATCATTTGCATTTCCTCCATAAAGTCTCAGACCATTGTCTGCCAGTCCATAGTCTGCACCTCTGACTCCTTGGGATGGAGTAGGTAGCAGAAGGCCTGTACTACTAAAGACTGAGTATGACTAGGGACAAATCAGCCTCCATGGCCTGAAGGTAGGAACATTGAGAATAAGCATCTTTCCCCTCTTCTGGGAAGTCCGATGAGATGATGAATGGAGAGGAGCTTTGTAAATAGCAACACACTGTACTCATCTAAGGGCTATGCTTGGGGAATTAATCATGGACTGACTCATGGCTGCTCTTGTGTTACTGTAATGCAATTCACCTGCTGTATTGTTGTTTAACGTTTCCTGCATCTGTCTTGACTCTGAAGTTGGTATTTTCCTCCCTTTGTAACTAATTACCAACTTATGAAGATGCTTGTCATTGCAAAATAACACTGTAATAAAGACCAAAACATTGGATACACTCTTTCTAATTCCCTATTTTTATTTTTTTTTACTAAGTGCCCATTTATATGTAGTCATCTTAACCAGATTGACATCTTGACCTAGAATACCTGTCCTTTGGATCTGCTGATACTCTGAAGAGTAGGATGCCTGCAGGTATTAGGAAAACTTTCCCATTGGTGCCTATAGTTTATACCCATGCACATAGCTTTGCTGGGTTTGCATTATGAACTGCAGGTTTCAACCAGGGTCAACAGTTATAGTTCATTGCTGTAACTGAAGTTTGCAGGTTTGGGGTGTATATGTGAATGAACAGAGCACCATACATTTTTTTTTTAAATATATATACTTCAATGGGGATGGAAAGAAATATAACTATATGTTTCTATCTCATCCTTTATTTCTATCTCACTTTCTGTGATTTCCTTTTATTTAAGTCACTAGTTTGTGTCTTCTGAAGGAACCCTGCATCCTGGCTTGCTATCACACAGTCACAGCCTGGTATTGGTGGCACATCCCTTTAGTTCCAGCACTCGAGAGGCAGAGGCAGGCAGATCTCTGTGAGTTTCGGGACAGCCTGGTTTACAGAGAGAGTTCCAGGACAGGTTCCAAAGCAATACAGAGAAACTCTGTCTTGGAAAAAACAACAAACAAAAAACAAAAACAAACAAAAACAAAAAAAACACAGTCACTCTCTTTGAGGTGCAAGAAGAGGAAGGCATCATTGACTGAAGAGTTAGGAAACTTGTGGTTCATAGTTGGCCTTTGTAAACCTGACTGCCAGAGGTCCCTGCAGACATGCTTAGCTGGAGTCTTGGTGTCTTTATTTGAAACAAAGTAGTCCAGGCTCAAGGGTCAATGCAATGAAAAATTTTTTCATTTCTTTTCCTTTTCCTCTCTTCACTCTTGTTTTACTATAATCTCATTAGCCCATCCTTGAATATTATATCCCTGTGCTTATTTTGGGCTCAAACTCTGGTCCTGTTGCAGTGTGAGATCCTGAGCTGGCACATTCAGAACAGGCTCTATAGAAGGGTTAGTGTGTAAAAGCTGAGTGCACCTCTGGTCTGTTCCCTGGAATGAGAATTGCCACATTCATAGATGTTGCCTAGTCATGTCTATACCAGGAAGGCTTATCACCTTTTAACGTTACCCAGATCTGGCTTATCATGTTAGGGAAGGAAAGCTCTGCATGAGGTAGAGCTGTCACAGGGCACATCTAAAACTCAGGACCTCATGATTCTTAGTATAGGCAAGATGTTGCACCTAGAACTACCTGAATGACCTAAGCTGTGAAAGTGGTTTGAAACCTTTGCTATGGGTTGGATCTGGGTTTGTATTCACAGCAGGAGGGCAGCCTACTGACCTCTCCTGTGCTTGACTATGATCCTTGCTGTGCTCTAGAGTCTCAGGATCTGTAGCCATGCACTTGTAGCCTTGGTTTTGCTAATTTTGAATGAACCTCTCACACCTCTCTCATTCAGGTTTTGAATAGATTTTCAAGATCTAGTAAAAAAGCCCATCTTTCTGCAAATCATTTTCTTACTGCCTGATCTTAATGACTGTGACTTACTCATGTAGTAATGGGTGGGTGGGTATTTAGTTTGGCAACTAATTCTTAGGACTTGTAGCCTCTCTGCTATTGTTTTGAAGGAGAATGTTGGTCTCTGTGGGTATCTTTATTTATACACTTCTTTCCACACAGTTGGCACCTTCCTCAGCATGAGGAAGGACTTGAAGATGCTTCTGTTAAAAGGGGATTAGAATGAGTGCCTTGTCCTCCTACTCTTGTTCTCCTAGCCAGGCATTATTCCCTATGCATTCTTGGTCAAGTGGTTCTGTTTAATGTTGGTTCATACGTAACCTTGGTAGTCACTGGATATATTATCAGAGACCTGCCTATTCCCAAAGCAAGCATCAGATCTGTGTTTGAAGGCACACAGAACAGGGGGCTGGGCAAAACTATGATGCTTTGGTGTCCTCCTGGGCACAGAAGTCAGCCAGACATTTCCCTAAGCTTTATAGGCTATGTAAAATTTTTGAATGTGGTTTTGACTTTGGAAACAGTAAACTCAGGCAGAATCCCTTCTGAGCTTTGTGTGTGTGTGTGTGTGTGTGTGTGTGTGTGTGTGTGTGTGTGTGTTGTGAACTAGGATTGGCCCCTATAGGATCCATGGAAGAAGAAGGCTTTGCTGCCCCTCTGAGTAGAAAGGAAGGTGGCTATGGAAGAGGAAAGAGCGAACCACTGTCCTTTCATGCAGGTTGAAGGGTCGTTTCCAGCATCACTTTATGAGTCCCATCTGCCTTTGCCTTTCTCGCCCAGTTATTCCCTTCTGGTCACTTAGCAAGTCACATAGTTGAGGGGCCACCACTTTTCTAAATTCATCAATCAAATAGAGGCAGTTACCTATAGTTCACATAAAATCTGTCTGTTTATGTTGGGTAGTAGAGGAATTGATTTTTCTTAAAAAGAAATGTGTGTGTGTGTGTGTGTGTGTGTGTGTGTGTGTGTGTGTATGCACACACACATGTGCATACTAGTTCATGAGAGACAAGGAAGCTTGGCATTCTTAGGAGTATTTATTTTATTTAGGGTGATGGTATTATGAAGAAAGAAAGTGCTTCAAGAGTTATCTCCGAACTGGAGAAAGAGAATAAATTCAGACTTATAAAGACAAGAGAAATAGGAAATGATTGATGTTTTACAGTGAATTAAGAACAATGGCAAAATGTCAGACAGACCAGAGATACAAGGATCATGGTATATTGAATGCATGTGCTCAAAAAAATAGTGTGTGCACCCTGCTCTCTTGTTCCCAACCCTTTGCCAGTCTCTGTGGTTGCAGTCAGCATCTGGGCCATTGTGTGGGTGGGTAGCCTTGTCTTCGGTGTTCACTTTCTGCAAAGTCATATGTTTTTAGCTGTGATTGCAGCTACCGCCAAGTGGCTCACCTTGTCTTGAGTAATGAGAATAAACAACCGGTCACCGTGCTGACCACTGAAACTAATAAAGATATATAGTGCCGCCTGGCTTAGGGAGTCACAGACGCATTCTTAAACTCCCTGTGACATTTATACCAAAGGAACATGATTCCAAACTCACTCACTGCTTACCCATTCTGAGAAAAGAACAAACTATCTGACTGATGGTTTGCTAAATTTAATATGCTTAGCAAGTAAAATTATTGCCTACTCTAATGCTGTGTAATTATTAAGATACACTGCTTTTAAAAATACCAAGTGAATAATATTGATTTAGTGAACTGCTATTTAGAAAAATGCCAGCAAAGGAGGAATATTTTATTTTAGCTGCCTTAAAGCTGTAATGGGTCTGGGCTGAGATACGCATGTGGAAATAAATTATGTACAAGGTAAACTATTTTGTTATACAGTACCCATAATATTAATTAAGCCGTAATTTTACCAACAATGCTTTAATTTAACAAATAAACAGGAATCATCTGTACCATTCTTTCAAATATATAACTTTGGGGTGGTAATAAAACACACAGAAGCACCTGCAGTTAATTGTAGAGCAAACAGGGAGACTAGCAACTGTAAAGGGTAATTGTAATTTATAATTTATTTGTTTGACTTATGCTGGATATAATTACCGTTATAATGTGTTATTATTTTAAGCCCAGCATTAGATATATCTGATTCCAGTTTACCCAGGCAGCCTGGTGGGGCTCTCTGCTTGGGTCCTTTGAAAGTACACTGTCTTCCCCTCCCTTTCCAGTATCGGGGGATTATAAAATAAAGAAGAATGGATGGGCCAGTGTCAACAGCAATCGTTGTCCAAAGCTCCAAGAATATTTCCATTTCCATTAAAGCCAAGAGTTTGTCCTGCCCTCTCAGTCTTTTAGCTGGCAGCATCTGGAGTGACAGGGCCAGGGACTGGGCATGGCCCCGGCCATGGGTGAGTGGGCAGGGCTGATGCCTCCATAGGCAGGGCAGGATGGGGACTCGAGGGCTAGCTGAGGCAGCTATGCTCTTCCTTTGATTCTGAGAGTTGTGAGTATTTATTATGGTGGTGCTTTTGGGCTTTGTTGTTGTTATTTTTTGAGGGCAGCCTGGAAGGAACAGCTCAAGGAGGAAAAATACCAGGGGTGGAAGAAAGAGGCAATTACAGCAGGCCGTTTGTTTGTGGCTAACAGAATGCTGAAATGGCAGATTTGCAAATTTGTGAGAGAGGGAGGCTTAGTGTTCATCTTTATCAGCCAAAGTGGTTTCTTGTTAGCTGAGCAGCAAGCTAGAAAGCCACCGATTTTGACAACATAATTTACATCTTTGTATAAAACTATTGCTGGCAGCCGAACTAATTTGTGCTGGATTAGGTTGTTTGTCTCTGCTGCTGACTAACCATGCAATCTATCAGAGGCCGTTTTCAAATATCACTTTTCAACTGTGCCCTTGAGAGGGGGAATTGATCGGGAATATACGGAGCAAAATTACTCCAATAACTTTATAGAAGAAACAATTATGGAATCATACAGATGTGAATAATTCTGTAAAGCAGAAACAAATATAATGAATTTTGTCCCACTCCTATCTTTAATGTGTACATGAAAGGAAAGGGTAGGAAAGTGGTAGGCTAAAAGATTCTTGGAGGCCATCATTGAAGAATTTCAATATAGTCTTTACAAATGTAGCTAAGGGTGTATCTATGTATATATGCATGTATGTGTGTGTATGTATATATATATGTACACACACACACACACACATATATATATATACATGCATACACACATGTATATAATACATCCTTTGAAATATGTCCTGTATGAGTTTTTATATAAGTTTTAAAGTAAAACACCGAGATAGAAAGACACACCAGTCAGGCAGATGTATTTGTCTTAGCCACATAGGCACATAGGCAATAAACATACACACACATGTACTTTATCATCAAATTCTACATTTTTATTAATAACTTTCATATGGGAAGAGGAACAGGTCTCTCTTCTGCTTTTAAGTGGATATCTTAGACATTTCTTCACTTCTTCAAGGGAAGTAGAGGATGATAGAACAGCATGATGGGGGGGGGGGAGGGAAGAAGAGTGGGGATTCATGACAGATAGCCAAGCTGGAATTGTTTATAAGATTCCTGATATTAGCCAGCAAACACACAAACAAAAAACCCCATTAAGCATCAATTATTTTAAAGCAGTGGGTACATTTTTCATCACTTTCCCCTGATAAATTTTTGCTAGTGCATCCTGCTTCAGGTAATTAATTGCTTTCAGTTCAGAGGAGTAATAATGCAATAAATTATGCCAGTATTTCTAGTCAGAGGCTCATATTGCAGCTTCCTAAACAAGGCAACACTAATAACAATCCATGAGACTGTGGGCCACCAAAAAAAAAAAAAAAAAAAAAAAAGAAAAGCCTGATTATTATAAATCAGTCACATAGAGACATAGAGTCAAAGGACCAAGTCTTTAACATTGCTTTCAAGTGGTCTCATTTAGGGAAGTTTGCACACTCACAGTGTGTTAGTTACTCCTCCCCTGGATTTCACAAAAACAATGTAACAAATGGAACTTGAGGAGGGAAGGGGTTGTTCTCTATTGTGTCTTACAGTTCAAGGGGTCCCATGTTTATGCTGTGTGTGTGTGTGTGTGTGTGTGTGTGTGTGTGTGTGTGTGTGTGTGTGTGTAGGCACATGTGCATGCTTGTGTGTGTACATATGTGTGTTTGGAGGTTAGAAGTCAACCTTGGCATTTGCTTTTTGAGACAAAGCCTCTCATTAGGATCTGGGGCTTGCCAATTAGGTTAGAATGCCTTGCCAGTAAGCCCCTAGTGATCCTAACCTCAGCCTCCCCAGTGCCAGGATCATAAGTGCGTGCCACCACATGTAGCTTTTGAGGTGAGTGCTAGGGATAAAACTCAGGTCCTCATAATTGTTTAGCAAGCACTTTACTGAGAGAATAGGGTGATATCTCCCCAGTTCCTGTAGATACTTTGTAAATCACACACACACACACACACACACACACACACACACATCATTTTCCTACTGCTTGCTCGTTTCTGTTCTCCCAGTGAAGCCATCTTCACACAGATGATAGAGACTATGTCTGTATTGATCAAGGTGTCTCCAGTGGGCTGTGGCACTGTCTAGTTGTACCTTAGTAAATGTCATTTAGTGAAAGAATGGCTATTTGAATCTTTGAAAAAGACATCAAGCACAAAGAAAAGAGAGTGCCAGCCAGTACCAGTTTATCCCAAGTTAACCACGCTGCACATTTTATCCATCTTCCCAGTCCTTTTCTTGCCCACTTCCCACCACACACCAAGTCACAGTGACTACCAAGTTACTTTGCTTGATGTTATGATAAAATACCCTACCAAGGCAACTTAAAGATGGAAGGGTTTCTTTTGGCTCACAGTTGGAAGGAAGTACATCAAGGTAGAAAAGGCACGGTGGCAGGGGCATGAGACAACTTATCGCATTTACAGTCAGGAAGTGGAAGTGGTAAATGTCCATGCTCAGCTAGCTTTTTCTCCTCCTCATTCCGTGATTCTACCTAGTCTGTGGAATGGTACCTCCCACCCTTAGAGTGGGTCTACCCCTTCAAAGAATGCAGTCTAGAAAATCTCTCATAGTCATGCCCGGAGGCTTTTTCACCAAGGTGATGCAAGATCCTGTCAGGCTGATTGTCAATACAAACGGTCTCCCTGATGTTGCTACTGCTTGCTCTGTGTCGTTTTCCTGTTAGACTGTTGACATAGGGAGAACAGGGACCTACCTTGTCTGTCTCCATGGTGGTATCAGCTACATTTTCCCTCTCCCAGATAAGGTGCACAGTGCACATGGCTTTCTTTGTAGCCATTCTTGTTTTTCAGTTTGTAAATCTCTACAGCAGATGGCCGGGCACTGTGACACATATTGGCCTATGACTTGAGCCTTCTTTTGTGACAAATGCTACAGTGCTGAAGTTGAAGGTGGAAGGTAGGGGAAGGATAATAACATTGCCTTCTCTCCTTCTGATGTTGTTTGGTTTTGGGGTCACTGTGGAGTAAATACACCACATTTTCTGGTGGTCTATGTGCTACTCATTTTCTGCCTCTAAGCCTGATTTTGCAGAGGATCAAACAGACTCCAGGGCAGAGATGGGAATATGTGATTGGAAGAAAAAAGAAGAGCAGCATATTGCTCACACTGACACACGCTGCGAGAACAGTTCAGTTCTTTTCGTAAAATATCCAAAGCTTAATTCTGCTTTTTAAGAGCTCTGTAACAGTCTGTGGTACATGTGCTTCTCTTTCTGTCAAAGCCACACCTCACAGCACCCTGCCTGCCCCTGATTTCTATGTTACCTAAACCTTGCAGTTGAGATGATCCAAGCCCCACTGTACCTGCCCATCAGAAATGTTGCCTCTGCCCTGTAATGCTGGTGGATGTGCCGGATGCCTTCTAGAAGTCTCCTCCCCTCAGATATTTAGAAAATCATCCATTTGTCATGATGCCTCTTGACACTACTGTCCTAATGTGGGATAAAAGCTTTCCATCTTAGAAAGAAGATTGTTAGAAAGGAGGAAACAGCAGGAAGTTCTAAGGGGTAGATGAAACATTCTGTCCCTCAGGAAAGGTTGGTAAACTCAGGAAGTAAACAACTTGGCAACTTCAGGAAGTTCCTAAAACTGACCAGATACACTAGGCTCCTCTCTCCCCAAACATATGTGAGTAGTAAGAACTGCTAAGAGACACTCTCTGATAAGTGCAGCTGCGTAGAAGAGGCTCAAACCAGCTAAGGAAACTGAAGATGCACAGACCAGCCCACCTGCCTAGAAGAAGCAGGGACCCAGCCTAGCTGCCTGAAAGAGGCTCAGACTAACTGAATGACCTTGAAAACACACTCTCTCACTTGCTGAGCTGTCTGCATTCTGTGAATTGTACTCTGGGTTCTCAGCTTTGTGAGCTATCACCCATGCTGTGGTGGACTTTGGTGATGTACTGTCTTTGAGTCATCCTTATTCCTGAAAGTCATTCCTATTCACCCATATTCTTAGAAGTAGCCCCAATAAAACTCTTTGATTTACCAAATTCGACTTTGGTGGTAGTCTTACTTCAGCCTGTCATTGGCCTCCTATCTGGGGTGAGTAGGCATTTGTTTTTGTCTCCTCCAGATTAACGTCAGCACTCAGGAAAGCAAGCTGTGGCTTCTTTGCCCAGGTAGCAGCCACGAGGGCCTGACATGTGCCAAATTCCTCTGCTTAGTGTTTTAGCACAACCCATTCCTCAGGCTTTAGTTACTTTTCCAGACTGGTAACCATGATCTCTATGTCAAATATTTTACCCTTTTTGGACTCAGAATACTATCCTATACCACATGGCAGCTTTTCAGGTCTCAGTAGTATAAGTGCAAAGAACTTCCTTCATGGGACAAGGTCAGACAGGAAGCAAAGGAAGAGGGGATATTCTATGTGAAAAAGACTTGGCAGCCATCTTTATGTACTTAGGAAGACATGTTGGAGTTTAGCTAGGAAGCTTCTGTGAATGATATATTTTATGTATGTGTTGTATTCCTTTCCCTTCCACTGTTGTCCTTCTGGACCTAAGGAAAGGCCTTCAGCTTTGTAATTCCAAACCCTCTCTCTTACACTTGTCATTGTTCTTCTTAATGGGATCTGCCAGAGCCACTGTGCAGAGGCCTGCATTCCCACATTATTATCTCATTGTCTATCCCAAGTGTTATAGCCTTACTACGACTTCCTAACTAACCAGCTATTTCAACTTTCATTCCAGAAGCTTTATGTCTGAGTGTAATTAAATGAGCATTAAGTCTTTTTTTTCTTTTACTAGCAAAGCCTGAAAGTTCTGATATTACAGTAATAAGTGTGAAGTGAATTTTGAATGGCATTTATATCTGTTCATGGGCTCTAAATGTTTGATTTGCATAACTAGTTAAAATATCAGGGCAGCATATTGATTTAATTCCATCTTAGAAAACTGTTAATTAATAATGATAATAAATGTGTCAGTTCTTTATTATCTGCTTTGAATTGGTGATGATAGCTATATTAATACCACTTCAGTAATAGACCTCTGCTGGCTATTGTTGGCAAAGCTTTTGAGGCTGGAATCACCTGCAATCAGAATTTAGAAAATTTATTGCAGATCACTTTTAAAAAGAATAGCCACTCCATCATATATGCAATTTTCTTAACACTTATATTTTATTTACATAAATCATGATGATCAGAAACTTCAGGAGGATTTTAAACAAAGGCACTTTTTCATTTTTATGTGCCCAGTTTTAAGTTGTCTGATGGAAGGGCTAGGTAGAAGGTGGCATGATTTTTGTGTAGTTGGTAAATTCTTGGACTCCCTGCTTCCCTTTCTTCCAGCATGGACACTCTCTGCCTCTGACCATATTGGTAGAATTGATGGTTCTATTAATTGCCTTGGGGCCTGTGTGTTGAGGGAATGGTGGGGCTGTATAAGGTAGGGAGAGTGGGCCTTTCTCTTTCTGAATCTTTCAAGGTTAGCCAGAAGTTTAGAGGCCTGTTTCACCTCTTGGTTGCTTGCAACGGACCTATTACTGGGTTTCTAGAAGTCAGGGAAACATGGGTATTACATTCCTCACACTGACAGTCCCTAAGTACCAGTAGGAACTGCCTATGAGGTTCTCAGAATCTTCTTCTCCATCACAGCTCACAACCATGATGGTGATTGAATGTGTGTTAGCAATTTCCTGATCTCTCCTCTTTTGCTTCTGCACCTATAAAAGAGGTAATTAGTCTAGTTAAATGAGTTTGTGTGAACACTTACTTGTGTATCATAGGGGTTAGTGCCCTTAAAGTATGCAGTGATTAGAAGTCCCTTTTATGTTGTCATTTTGGATTCTCATCACACACTTAACCACAGGCTGGAGAAGGACTTGGGCAGTCTCCATCCTTGGAGTCACCAGTTTTAATAACTGCAGGTCTGTGTCAAGGAGCTGAGTTTCTACACTAGTTTCACTCTGGGCCTGACTCTGCACATCCACTCTGTTTCTTTGCCTCTCTTTGGCCCCTTATTCTCAGTTTATATCCACAGGTGTCAATAACTGTGACGTCTTTAGATTCCATTGAAGCTATGCTTTTCTTCTTCATCAGAACTAGGCTTGCACTTGCTTTTGTGCTTTGGTTTTACTGTTGACCTCTCAGGGAACAAATTTCTCACCTTGATGCTATGTTGCTTCAGAGTTTCTCACTGATTGTGACTCACTCAAATCACAATGACCCCTGCTCTAAGCCATGCGTTCCACATCACCTGTTTTCCACTAGATTCTAGTGTGGTTCCAGTTCTTTCCTGGGGTGCTCATTTCAATTCAGAGTATGACTTCTTTGAGACAGGATCTCATGTAACCTTGGCTGACCTCAAAGTGATTTAGTAAAGAATGACATTGAATTCCTGATCCTCCTATCTCCACCAGCCAAGTGCTGGGATTACAGATGTGTGCCACCTCACCTGGTTTATGCAGTGCTTGGGACCAAACTTAGAATTTTTTATTCATGTTTATTTTATAGCCTGGCCACAGCCTCACCCCAAGCCTCCCATCCTAGTCCCTTTACCACATTCTGCCCCACTCCTCGGTCCCCTCCTCTTCATCCAGGAAAGGGCAGGTCTCCTATGAGTATCAACAAAACATGGCATATCAGCCAAACTTAGATTTTTTTCATGCTAGGCATGCACTCTACCAACTGAGTTAATCCCCTAGCCCATGACTTCTTTATGTATGTTTGTTTGTATGTATGTATGTATGTATGTATGTATGTATGTACGTACATATCATATTCAGGTTCCACCAGGCAGTGGGTATTATATCCCCAGCTATTTCTCCAGCACATATTTAAAAACGTAGTGCCTTGGCCTTGAGTGTAATTCTTTGCTCCTCCATATAGACTACCCTGCCACCATCCCTTTAGACTTCCTCCCTCCTTTTGTCTTTACCTTCTTATTAACCAAGGTGGCCTTGAACTCTTGGGATCAAACTACCCTCTTGTCTGAGCCTCCTGAGTAGCTGAGTCTACAGAAACCTGTTATCATGGCTGGTTACTCTTTCAGTTTCTTAATGGGAAACCCTCCATGTACTGGCTGGTTTTGTGTCAACTTGACACAAGCTAGAGTCATCAGAGAGGAAGGAGCCTCAATTGAGGAAATGCCTTCATGAGATCCAGCTGTAAGACATTTTCTCACTGTTATTGATAGGAGAAGATCCAGCCCACCGTGGGTGGTGCCATCCCTAAGCTGGTGGCCCTGGGTTCTATAAGAAAGCAGATTGAGCAAGCCATTAAGAGCAAGCCAGTAAGCAGCACTCCTCCATTTCTTTGGCAGCACAACACCTGCCTCCAGGATTCTGCCCTGTTAGAGCTCCTGTCCTGACTTCCTTCAATAATAAGCATCAATGTGGAAGTGTAAGCCGAATAAGCCTTTGCCTCCCCAACTTGCTTTTGGGTCATGGTATTTCGTTACAGCAATAGAAACCCTGACTAAGACACCCCATGTATTTTGTTCAAGCCTGTGAAAGGTTATCATAGCACATAAGGACTGTGGGTTTCTAAGTTTGTATGGGTGTGTCTCCTGTCTTTGATTTCTCTCTTGGTGCATGGTGATGTAATCTGCCTTGACATTACTGGCCATCAGTGCCACCATGAAGTGGGCCTTCTTTGACTGGAAGTGACAGCTCCTGGCCCCTGTGACATTGTTTCTGTAGATTTACCACGAATCAGTTTTATATTTTGCAAAATAGAGTGATCTCCTGTGACTGGCATTGATGTGGCTTTCCCCCTGGTTCTTTGGGAGGGTAAAGCTATTTCCATTGACCCACCCTAAATTGATTTCCCTTATTCTGGCATCTGGATACATTGCTCTTAGGCTGCCCAAGATGGTGATTGTCATTGTTTGTCATTTTAGTCAGTGTTAGATGCCATCACATGCTGTCTCCTTGTCGAGGGCCTTCCTTTTAATTCCCTGGCTCCTGATGTTCTGAGACCTTTGCTGTCTGGCAACCTTTCCACTTTGGCTTTTTCTTATCACAGTAGTTCAGCACCCTGGAGAGAGTTGCCTGATGTTATGGTTTGGGTGTAAAATGTCCCCCACAGGCTCCTATGCTTGAACATAGTTCTTAGCTCCTGGTCTTGCTTTGAGAAACCCTTTTGGAGATGGAGCCAGGCTGTAGGAAGTGGGCTGCTAGAAGGCTAGACTGTAGGGTTTTGACCTTGCCTGCTTGCTCTCTCTGTTTTCTGGACCACTGAGTTACAAGTCAAGCAGACTGCTGCATGCTTCTGCCACTACCAGAATCTTCTCCCAAGAGCCTTCCTTGCCATGGCTACTGTATCCCCCACACCATGAACCAGCACAAACTTAACTCACTTAATTTGCTTCTTTCAAGTGTTTGTTATAGTGATAAGGAAAGTAATTGATACAATTATGACAGTGCCTTTGCCTTTTGGGATAGTCTAAAATCTATTCAGAGGGAATAGCAGCTTTAGAAATCTTTGGTGGGCATTAAAAAATGTTTTTAATACAGTGTATTGCTACATAGCCTAGTCTGGCTTTGAACTAGCCACCCTCCTGCCTCATCCTCCCAAATTCTGGGATTTATGGATATGTGTCACCAAGCCTTGCAGATTAAGCATTTTTGGGGGCGATTACTTGTGGGAGAAGTATGTCCATTGTGGTCCTTTGCCTTCAATCACAATCTGGTTATTCTCAGCATTTTCTAAAAGTACACAGAAGCAGACAAGGAAGGGAATTCAATGGTTCCATCTGACCATAATGGACTCATGTATTTTTTCCCCTTAGAAGCCTTTCTAGGGTGATCCAACTTTTTGACATTGTGCCATGACATTGTCTACTAATGTGTTAGGTAGCATTCATAGCTTCTAGGACACATGTGATCTGGAGGTTGGACATGCCTGCAACCTTTACATTTTGAAATTTATCAGCTTGCAATAGCTAAGTTGGCGTATAAGAGATGGTTTAACTGTAAAGTCCTAGGTTTATTAGAAAGTATAACAGTTACATGGTGGTGGTGAGATGGCTTAGTAGGTACAGATGCCTGTGGCTTGATCTGAGTTTGATTCCTGGGACTCTGAAAAGAGAGAAGCAACTCTTGTAAGTTGTCCTCTGACCACCATACATGTGCTACACACACACACACACACACACACACACACACACACACACACACACACACACACGACAAAGTAACTAATAAAAAATTAAAGTATAATGTTCACAGAAATATTTTAATCTTCTAAGTATATGTTTTAGATCTTTAATAGACTTACAGAAGTTGAGTTTCTCTTATTTAAAATACGTGGGACTAGAAATGTTTATTTTAGACTTTCCTCTAGATTTTGAAATGCTATTTACACACACACACACACACACACACACACACACACACACACACACTCCTGTATGTTATTTCAAGACATCTTAGGAATGGGGTCAAGTCTAAACATGAAATTCATTTTTGTTTCTTATGTGCTTTTCACACATAGCCTGAAGGGGTCACATGGTATAGTATATTCAGGACACCAGTGTTTTGTTTGGCTCCTGTCTTGTAAGGTCAAGGGTTAATCTAGCATCACCAATGTTTGAAGGCTCTGCAGTGTGGAGAATTTCCAGTCCTTAGGTTAGGGACATCCAACCTGGAGGTTAAAGCTTTCTGGGCTCTGAAACCAGATTATGTTATATCATTTTCTTTTTCCTTCTTTCTAACAGAGGGCATATAGGAAAGGAATAGATATTGAATAATGAAGGAAGATAGTTTTTATCTGTGTTAAAGGCAAGGAAAACACTAGTGACTAAGAAAATTAACTAACACAAGCAGTGTTTCGTGTGTGTGTGTGTGTGTGTGTGTGTGTGTGTGTGTGTGTGTGTGTGTAGGTTGTACTATAACCAGGGACAGAGAATCCCTGGTTCTTCTAAGCCATCGAGGAGGCAAACATTTTCTTGTCAGTTTGTTTGCCAAAATTTTTCAGCCTGAAGTTAAGAGGACAGACAGCCATTTCTGCCCTGCCATTTCCTGGTTGAGGCTTGGCTGTTGCCTTGTCAGTGTCTCTTTTCGTGAGAATTTTTTTGACAGTGCCACTGAGTGTTTGTGATAGGAGCTCCTTATGGTGGGCGGGGCAGTGGAGTGCTGGGTGAGCAAACTCCTGACAAAAGGAGTGAGCACTGCACACTGGGAAGAGTGGGGTTGCAGGCTGGTGGAATGTCTCTGGAGCTACCTTCCAGGGCACTGAGAAGTTTTTTGAAAACAGAAAAATATTAAGTCCAAACGTCTCAATGTGAAGATTTTCTCTTGCTTCCTAGCCTTGGTGTACACATTCTTTTCATTTTATACCCCCAGCCCCATCACTCTATGGTGACCACACATTTTATAGACTAACCTTTGAAGTGAGAAGAGTTTTAAATTCTGAGCCTGCATCCTGAAACAGGAATGACTGGCTTGTACGCTTTGGTGGGAATGAGGTAGATGATCCACTAGGCAGGTTTAAAGTATATTGTTTTGAGAAATAGTTTCATGTGGCCCAGGCTGTTCCAAACTCATTACTTATCTGAAGACCTAGTTGAACTTCTTATCCACCCCCCAGCTGCTAAGATCAACAGGCCTATGCCACCATGCTTGTTTGGTACAGAGTTGAGGATGAGCCCCACAGCACCATGTGTGCCTGGAAAGCATCTTACTGACTAAGCTACATCTCCATCCAGCCCCTAGAGTTGTTACTGTAGGGAGTGTTGGGTTCAAGCATCCCTTTCAATGGGCTGAGCCCTTTTTTTCCACTCCTACCCAGTATTTCTGTGTATTTGTGTTCTTTAGCCACAGCTGTTTGTGATATTTCACTGTCAAATATATAATTAATAATTTTGTAAGCCAAGGTTAGTGATTCTTTTACATTCATGCATTGGATATGTTTTAGCCCAAAGCCAGTTTCTTCTTTTTAATTTAATGTTTTTCCAGCCCCCTCTCCCTAAAAAAAATCCTGTTTCCAGAAAATTTGTCATTCTTACATCTTTCCAAAGAGCGAACAGTATCAAAGTGGACTTGGGAGTCCAGATGTGGGGCTTGGTATGGGATCACTTTGGAATTCAATGCTGGTTGTGTAGACTGAGCTGATGATAGATCCAGTTGTGAATAATTCTTTTGAAACAGATGATGTCAGTGACAGTTTTATAACTGGGATTTTACTAGTCTGGAAGAAATTGCTGGAATATGGGTGAGTAAGTCACCACTGAGTGTCAATAAAATAAAAGCAAGGAGTTAAGAAAGTTAGGACTGTCTACATTTTTCACATTGAAAACACAGATTGCAAGGAGTTCTCACACCATGCTGTGTTTTGTTTGACATGTTATCTTGATTTCTTCTTTTTTGATAACAGTACATTTATTAATATGATCATCACATGGGGTCAGCCAAATCCTCTTACTGGAGTTCAAATTCATTTCTGAGTAAATAACTGCCATAAACTAGGAGTGGAGCCCTGGCCTGCCGTGGCTATTCTTCAGGTCAAAAGCAAACATCTTCTTAGTGGTCCCACCTTAGCCACAGGGGTGAATTCAAACCCTTTCTTAGATTCTGTAAGTAATGCCTAGAGAGTTTGGGGGGTACCCCCAGCATGAATCTGACCATTAAGCATTCTTATTTTGGTCTTAAATTGCAGCATATATATACATATATGTATATGTATATGTGTATATATATATATATATATATATATATTTATTTATTTCTAACTTTCAAGGACCTGCAGGTTTTACACACACACACACACACACACACACACACACACACACACACACACACACCATCATCTCTACCTTTCATTAATAGCTTACAAAGATGAAGTCTGTGTCTGTGTTCCTGAGTGTAAGGTTGAAGCAGAGGAGGGTTGGGTTGTTACCTGTGGACACATGGTGTCATATTCTTCAGGCCACTTTCCCTTATCTGACTTGGTTCACTGCTCAGTTACCTACTTGGCTCAATGAGTTTAAAAGTATATCCTAGGTGATGCAGTAAGATAAAAGCTAGTGATGGAAAAGACTAGATAAAAATACTAGTTTTGAGTGAGGTAATTGCTAATCTAGAAATACACACCAACTAAGAAACTATTGCCTCAGCTACTCTTGCTTTAGAAACAAAGAAAGGAACATGTAATAAGATGTGGCAAAGAGAGAGGGTGTCTCATTGCCAATGAATGATAATATCTGGTTACAAATTAATTTAGAAAGAAATAACAAGTTCATTATTTGACACAACAGCAACAACAACAAACCACAACCCTACACAATGTTACTGCAAGGAGAAAAGTTAGGTGAACACCCAGTGAAGAGTTCCTAGTTCCCAGGTAGCGTCCATTGATAAATTTGGAGAGCTTTAAGACGGGTATTTCCTCAGCTCCAGAGTTCCTGGCTACCTTTTTAGAGATATGTGGCAAGTGGCTGGTTTTCTTGACCCTAGATGCTTTTGTTACTAGAACCAGTTTGGGCCAGTTCCTGGGAAATGGGAGAGAGGGTCACAGGCTCCAGGAACCTTTTACAGCATTTGTTGTTTTGAGTTAGCAAACTCAGCAGTTGATAAATGACTGGCTGGGTCTGGGTTGTCTTTAAGGAACTCTTTGCCAATGTCTAAATTATTATTTAGCTTTCTGAGGAACCAGCTACAGCTCGGGTGGCCTGGAGCCTGGGGAATTGGGCCTGGGTGTCTGAACAGGATTTGGCCATTCACATGACATGGCCTAGGTCTCCCATTCCTGTTTGGTAATTTTTGAGGTGTTGAGGCAATAATTTTCTGAGTAATTTGTTTTTTACTTCTCATTTTTGTTTTGGTTTGGTTTGGTTTTTGGAGACAGGGTTTCTCTGTATTGCTTTGGAGCCTGCCCTTTAACTAGCTTTGTAGAATGGCTGGCCTCGAACTCACAGAGATCCACCTGCTTCTACCTCCTGAGTGCTGGGACTAAAGTCGTGTGCTACTAACACCTGGCTCAACTTCTCAGTTTTATAAGGGATTTGAGTTTGTCTTCTCCACCCAGAGCAGGAATGGATGTGCAATGGGCTTCATTTCTGTGTGTGTCATTTTTGGGAGATAATCTTGCATGTAGTTATACATATAAAATGAATTTGGACTTGAGTTCAAATCTTAATGCTGCCACATAGGACTGGCTTGATAATTGGATCTTGAGCAAATCATGGAACCACCAGAAGCCCCAGCTTCTTACATTAAAGAGTAGCAGAAATAGAGTAAGGTAATGTAGTTAGGAACTTAGCATAGAGCTGTGATACAATGCACTCACAGTACTGTATTGGCCACTTAGATTGTCATCTTCTGGGCTCCAGGAGCACTGGTAATTTTTGCAGCCTTCATTTTAAAAAATGAGATGTAATATTTATAAAATGGGAAGCATACTAAATCATTTACTATAAAGCTATTACCTCTATGAAAATGACAGAAGTTTCTAAAGAGTAGGAACATGCATATAAATATAAATATGCATATATAAATATATGTGAGTATGTGTGTGTGAGTGTGTGTGTGAGTGAGTGTCTCTGTGTGTGTATGAGTGTATGTGTGTGTGTATGTGTTTATGTGTGTGTGAATGTATGTGTGTGAGTGTGTGTGTGTGTGTGAATGTATGTGTGTGAGTGTGTGTGTGTGTGTGTGTGTGTGTGTGTGTGTGTGTGTGTGTGTGTGTAGACCAGAGGATGAAGTTGGGTGTCTTTCTTGATGGTTCTTCACTTTGTCTACTGAGGCAGTGTCTCTCGCTGAGCCTGCTGATTCAGGTAGTCTACCTAGCCAGCATGGCCTAGGGATACTTGTTTTTGCCTTCTAAGCACAGGGATTGCATTTGGGCTCCCATGCCTGCTGAGGTTTTATGTAAGCCCTGGGGATGCGACCTCTGGACTTCATTCTTGTATGGCAAGAGCTTTATTTAACAAGCCATCTCCCCCACAGTAAAATGTTTAATTGGTGAAATGGTAAAAACTGACTGAGTATCAGCAGCCTTGATGCTCCTCTTGTGATCATTCTATAACACAACCCTTCATTCTACCTGCATGTCAACAATGCAGACAGTCTGCCCTGTGCAGGGCTGGTGAGGCTTTCAGTGTTCCATCTTGTTTATTATAGATACACACACACACACACACACACACACACACACACACACACACACACACACACACACACAATTCCAAAGCAGCATAGCCAGAAACCAACCCACCAGCCTGAGCCAGCCTTTCTGTGTCTGACACACTTCTCAGATGCACTACTTTAATTTGACTTGTGCCAGCCACATCATACACTTTTCACAGGTAAAAATGATTTTGCCCATTCTGTTGGGGAGGGCAGTTGTGAATTGAGCATTGTAAGTTTCTACAAAACAAGACTGGAGGAGTGAAAATATAAACTTCTTTCCCTCTGATTTCACAGCTGACAAAGTCAAGGAGAGTATAGCTTCTCCCTCCTGGTGTCAGAGCTAAGACTCGGTGGTGGAGTTGACTTTGATGTGTGGATGATTTGATTGTAGCCCACTTTGGTTCTTGATTGACCCATGCTTGGATCCTTTCCTTTGATACCCCAAGGGATTGATTGTAGGCCTCAATACCAAACCTAAGATACTCAAGTCTCATACAAATGTTGCAGTTTCAGCATATAACATCCTTCTGTATACTTAAAAAAAAGACATTATAATACCCAATACTCAATAAATGCTAAGACTTGTTATTCAGAATAACAAGACAAGAGTATACATGGTTAATATGGAAACAATTATTTTTAAAAAAGTGTTCTGGCCCGAGGTCGGTTGAACCAAAGGATGTGTCATCTGTGAACCTGGATGTCTGACTGCACTGTGAGTATTGCATCTAGGCAGGGGAGAATGCAATGAGGCATGGCATTTTTTGATTTAGGTGCTATTGGCCATATGTAAACAGGAAAATGGAGTCAGAGATAAAGGGCGGAGCAAGAGAGGGAGGAAGGAGCAGTGAAGAACAGAGAGAAGGGGTGCAAAAAGGAGAGTAACTGGGGGGGGGCATCATCTGCTGCCAAAGGCCACTCCTGTAGTAACTGCCATACTGGAAAGCATATGCATTTTGTTCTTGTTCTTCAAACTCTGATCCTCTGAGCTCACTGCCACAGGACCCGCCATGTTATCTTTCAAAAGGAAACATTTGGCTTGCTGTTCTTAAGCTTTTGAAGAATCTAGGTCTTTTAAGACTTATTTTACATGAAGCAAAACAGCTCTGGTCACATGCCAATTCTGCCCTCCCCTCTGGGTCTCAGCTGTCTTCCTAATAGGCAGCTGCCCACAGAGGAGTGTGGTTAAGAGGGAGGGTGGCCAGCCTGTCAGCCTGTCCTTCTAGAACCTATAGGCTGGAGGCTCCTGACAGCAACCCCATTTGTTTCATGTACAGAGCACCTGAATCCTCTCTCATTAGGAGGAGAGTTATCCCTGAGCATCTCAAATACTGGCAGCCACCTGGAGCCCCTTGTAGGAGTAGCTTCTTTCAGATTTCCTCTGTCAGGACAACAACAGGGAGTGGTGGTTCCCGGATCTTTGTGTTGTATTCCACCTTTAAAATTGTTTTCCCAAGTAGATTTTCTTCTCACCCAGCCCCAAAGCAAATAGACCCTGGAGAAGCCAGGAAGTGTGGGAAACACGGATGCCATCCTCATCACCAAGTTCCTCTGGGCACTAGCCATAGTCTTCAGTATGCAGTTTGAGAGCTGCTATTTAGGCAGAAAGTGGTTTTGATTGTAAAGTTTTTATTTGTTTTGTGCTTGGACTTTAGGAATGAGTTCCCCAGGATTGCTTCTTCAATGGCGTTGAGGTTAAAAATATCATCAAAAATGAAACCAAGTTTCTTAGAGGGAAATTTCTAAGAAAGCTTGTTAAGTAGTTTGGGGGAGGGGAGGCTCTACTAGCTAATGTCTTCTTGAAAATTTTGTTATTTTTCTCCCTATTTCCCCATCTCCATCCCCCTTCACTCATGCTTCTTTCTCCAGCCTATCCACTACTTGATGAAACTGTTTGTGATGTCCAACATATATTTTCCTGCTCTCTGTGTGTTGTACTTGGCAATTTATAACCGTGATCAATGTTGTGACCTTAGGGAAATTGCTTATATAATTATAGAAAGTTTACAGTCATAAGAAAAGGAATGGGGAAAATATATCACTGGAAAATATAAATATGTTTAAATTACATTTAGGATTTGGAATAGTTCCTTGCTTGTGTTTTACAGAGTAATCTGTGATTTAAATCAGGTTTAGTTGTGTTTTTCCCCCCCTAAATTGGGTATTATAAATCAAGAATGGATGCTGGATATAGCACACAAGAGGATTTCTTATACATTTTAATGTTGCATAAGTAAGAAATACCAGTAGTTCAGCAGTAAAATTGCAAATGTAAGCAAAAGTGAAGATTTTTCCAAATTTAACTAGGTTGCATTTGTTTAGTAAACTCTAGCCATAATTTACTGTTTTATTACGTTTGCCTTGGAGATCTGGGTTGACTTTTTCCCTTCCCATTCTTAAGAAAGAATAGGGGGTACTTTATTGTAATTGCTTAGAGCTAGGAAAAAAACGTGAATGTGCCATTTTTGCCTTCCCTCTTGTGATATGTGATTATTAAAAAAGAATAAGGGGAAACAGGATTCTGTTTAGGATGACACACATTGGTGAGTGTGTAGGTCACATGAGGTGTTGGGGTGGGGTCAGAGATTTCCTTGAACTTTCTGTGGTGAGATCATTTTTGGTCCAAAAAGAAATAATAAATTTCAGGCCCAGTTTTGCAGGTGTGACCAGAATATATGTTCTGATCAGAGTGCAGCTGGGATTTCGCCCCATGGGTGAATTTCAGTATGTGAAGAGATATCAAGGGCTCCAGAATCAATGTTGGCATTGGAGAGGAGAAGATGGGTGGAGGAAAGGCTCCTGTTCAGCAATGTGCCTTGGCATGCATTTGGTTCTTCTGTCGTAGGCTGATTGTCTCTTGCCTCCCTTCCTCCTGCTTGGTGCTTTAGACGAAGGACCCAGACCTGGGCTTGGTTTAACTGTGGTTTGAAAGAAGTGAACTCTGGGATTGGGTTGGGTGATGTTGATTAATAGGAGTGAGAGGGTGAGAGACTCCAGGGCCAAGCAGTAGGTCCATCTTGGTGGCATCTGATGTTGATTGGCTTTGTCCTGCGCGGCTGCGCTGGGAGAGCGGACATTAAGATTAAGTGATGCTGTCGTGTTGAGGAGCACGGCACTGCATCATTCGGGGAAGAGACAGCTGGGGTGGTTAATCCTTCATCACCAAGGGAGCCCTGCCAGCAGAAAGATATACAGCCAAAGATAACCCTCCATAACTTGTGCTAAAGATCAGAAAACTTTGAATTCACATCCATCTGCTTAGTCTGGGGTGAAGATGAAAGATAGGCAGAATAGGAAATAAAAAACTCCTGTGGGATTAATCTTACGCATGGTATGTAGCCCACAGAATGAGCAGGCAAGAGAGAAACTTTTACACGGCATTTAAAAAGGAAATTCAGTGTTCCTGGCTTCATAGCAGCATCTTCAAGAAAATTCCATGCTACATCCCTGGTTTTCTTGTTGCCTGCCTGTCATTTTACCTTCAAATGTGGTTTCCACAGTTAGTGGAAGCTTGTATTGCTTTGTAAGCAGGTGCTCTTAATTGCATATGGTAGGGCCAAAGTGTGCACACAGTATGCCAGAAGCAGTTGATGGCCAGCAAGAACAGATTTTTGTTTTCTTCACTCTCCTACTTCTGCCGCTTTGTGATTTTAGCAGGATTCTCCCAGCACCTGACTGTGCATCTATGTGTGGGTGTGACGTTCTCTCTTGGTGACTAGCCCTGAACAGCTGCAATGATTTTATACATCACGTGTAATCGCATTATGCATTGTTGTCATACCAAAGTGATCTGAGTGGGGGTGGGTGTATAAATCAGGGAGGCAAATAAACCAGAGGCCCCGTCTCGCATCTGTAGCCTGTTTCTACAGTGGTCATACAGAGAAGGTCAGGTGGGAGGTGAGAGTACTGGGAAGAAGCTGGAGTATTAGACTCTGTCCTCAAGTGACTTTCTGAGTTCAAAGGACAGTGTTGATGGCTTTGCTTGTTGTTTGTCCTTTTTGTTTCTGTGCAATGAATTATTTTAGCCTTTCTTGCCCCTGGTCAGTCTAGTGTATGAGCATCTGACTGATGAAGGATTCTCTCTTTGTGGTCTGGACCATTTGTCTTTCTGTGTCAAGGTAGAAGGTCCCTGTGTTAGGCTGTGCATCACTTTTGGTTTTACTGCCTGCCACCCATTGTCCCAAGTGATGAAGAGGACAGTGTCTGCAGAATGACATTGTTCAAGCTCCCTAAGCAAGCAGAAATGTGGAGAACCATCTACAGAATGAGAGATCTGGGCTGAAGTTCTCACGAAGCTCTGTGAACTTGAACTCTAAGTCCCCTTAACTCTCTGAGTGCGTAAAAAAATGAAAAGTCAAGGTTAAGGTTGAATGAGCTGAGATGACTTGCCCAAGGGAGGAGGAAGGCTCTGTACATGGCAAGTTGAAGAGAGAATAGTGAATAAAGTTCTGTGTTTGGGGTTGGGTGACAGGGAAAAAAAAAAGCCATTCATCTTTTAATCTGCCATGAGCTTTTTGTCTATGGTAAATTCACCTCTCAGATTGTCCAGGTTGGCCTTGATTTTGAGCATGCAAACACCATATTAACATGCAGATAGATATGTACTAAGGATTATAGTTTTTTTTTTTTCAAGAAAGATGGTTGGTTGGTTGAAGGACTGGCTAAGTGTATTTATTTTTATGCCCTCATTTCCCTGTAACATTGTTTAGGGTTTGGGAAGAGGGCTCAATGGGTAAGGTGCTTTCTGTGCAAGAATTAAAAGTTCAGTTCACACTCAGGTTTCACGTAAGAAGCCAGAGGTGGTGGCACACATCTTTACCTCAGCACTGGGACGAAGAGACAAGAGGATCAAGGCCTTGCTCTCTCCACAGTCTAGCCAACTGGTGAGTTCCAGATTCAGTGAAAGACCCTGCCTCAAAAAATAAAATGGAAAGGAATATAAGAAGACATTTGATGTCATCCTCTGACTTCTACAGTTGTGTTCACAGGCATGCACATCCATCTATACAGGTGTGCAAGTACACAGACACCCCCCCTTCATTTAAAATATAAAAGATATCTTTTGTCAGGCTGTAAAGTCTTAGAAAAGGTTATGAGAAACTTGGGGAGAAAATATATACTTTTAATCCATAGCATAGCAAGTATGGGGTGCATGACACTCTTGGCAGGTAAAGACAGTCTCACCCAAGCGCGTCTCTTAATGGGGAATCAGCACATTGGGTTCTCTTAGCTAAGAGGGTAAGAACAGAAATTCAAATCCTTAGCAGACACAGGCAAGGGGTAGATCTGAGAGCCACTAGTGAGAGAGCATGGAGGGGTATAAGGAAGAGTATGAAAAGAAAAAGTAGGGACATTGGTGTAGCATTTCTTTAATCCCAGCACTCGGGAGGCAGAGGCAGAGGCAGGCAGATCTCTGTGAGTTTGTGGCCAGCCTGATCTACAGAGCAAGTTCCAGGACAGGCTCCAAAGCAATACAGAGAAACCCGGCCTCGAAAAACCAAAAACAGCAACAGCAGCAGCAGCAGCAGCAGCAGCAGCAACAACAACAACAACAACAACAACAACAACAACAACAACAACAAACAAAAGTAATGTGGTTGTCTTTATTTGTTTGAACCTCTTCAGGAACTCCAGGGCTCAGGGGCTATTGGTTCCCTACTGTTTCCCTGCTGAGTATCATGGTTTGAGCCTCTGGCCCAGATATCCAGGGGACCAGGCTGCGGGGACTGTTGACACTCTCCATGATACAGGAAAAATGGAATCTGTGGGTAGTGTGATATAAGACTCTCCATTTGGGGCAGTGATTGCTTTTCAGAAAATTTTATATCTGGGAACAAATCACTGGACCAGTGAATGTCAGTGACTTCTCGGCAGTGTATATATATTTTTTGTTTGGATGCCCAGTTTCTAGTGTTCACTGTCCCCCGGTGAATGTAGGGTTTCCCTCTGCTGTTCCTTGGGGAGCTTTGACAAATCTTAAGGGCAATGAGAACTATGTGGCTCCTCTTTGCATTCATTCCATCAGTGTCTGTCCACATGGCTCTCCATTCCTGCCTTTCTTGCTAGTACAGCAAGTTTGTCTATATAGCCAGAAATGCTTGGATTTATGCAAATGTTACAGCCAATAGGCACTAGGCACAGATGAGCACTGGTTTTTGAGTCTGCAGAGCTAGGTTCTGTCTGGGCACCTTAGTGTTCTCTGTGTTCCTCAAGCCATTTCAAATAACTCCAGCTCAGACACAGTGTGGCCTAGTGGCCCACCTGCCATACAAGCTTAGGCTACGAAAATGCATGGGAGTGACTCCATACCAGGAGCTGGGATCACTAGAAGGCTTGTTTGCACATATGTCTGGCATCTGGGCTAGAGTGACTTGATGACTTTACTCCCAACTGGAGCTCTGGTGCATGGCCTCTCTGTGTGGCCACCTTGGGGGTAGAGGGCTTTTCCTATGGTGATCCAGGCCTTCAAATGCCAGTTTTCCAGGGACGAAGGAAACAGCCACACAGCTTTGTTCCTGAGCCTCAGAGTCTCAGTGCAATTTCTCAGCACTCTATTTGTGATAGTAACACATTTTCTCAGAGGATAGGGAGGAGGAAAGGGCTAGTTCACAGCAGAAAGGTGCATTGATGGGAACAATGTGGCAGTCATATTTAGAGCATATGCCCCATGTTGCTTTACTGTGAAATGAAGAGAAATGAGCTGGGACTGAAATTAATTGAGAAGACCACTTTTAACATAAAAATATGTGATTCGTTTCCATTTAAATCCAAGATGATTTTCAAAGTGACAATGTACTTTATTAGAGACTGCTTTAGTGACCTGAGCAATGGAAGCTCATCTTTTAGAAGACATGGAGCCCAGCACAGATGAATGATGGAAATCCCATTTATTTCCCCAAATTTCTCCCAAAGTTTTATGCTGAAGCAATGCGTTTTCAGTCAAGCTTCATCTTTTGTGACTTGTGAGTAATTAGGTGGCATGCCAGTGTCCGCTCACTATTGCTGCCAGTATCTGTGTGGATTGAATTGAGTTTTTGACATGTGAGATTCAGGATTAGCTGTAGATATGGAGAGTGAATAAAACTTTAAAATAGGGTAGGTGACATCTTGTGGTTTAGCATCATCTTGAGATAGAAATTGGGACCAAATGGATTACATCCCCTTTGGAGAAGGCCAAAGCATCATCTTTGGTCGTGGGACAATGCAGAAGGTTGGCCATGGGACAGATGCCCCAGGAAGTGTCATCACTAAGTTGGGAAGGGGTTAACACACTGACTAATGACTGATGTTGAAGTTTACAGGCGCTGGCCCTTCTCTTTGTTTTATTTTATCATACACATTCATCACATTCAACCTGGCAACCCAACCAAATAGCTATTTAAGTTGTAAAAATGAATCATGGCACAATTTCATTAACTGTGTGATATAACTGAATCTAATCACATTATACAATAGGTCTTTGCCTGCCTGGAGTACCTGGTTCTGAACTTCCTTGGAATAAGTAAACAAGTAAACAAATAGGCATCATTAAATACAATCACAGAGGGTGGCTGAGCAGTTGGGTTGTGGGTCTAGCAAAAGATGTGTTATCGATAGGATAGTGGTCCATGCATGCTGGCTTGTCCCCAAAGGACCTGCAAATCATGCAGACCATCTTCTGTCCATGCAGCTGACCTGTTCTGGCTTATTAAATGTGTGAGTAAAGAGGACCTGGGAAAGGGGTAAACTCCATAAATGTGAAGTTGAAAGACAGGGCTCTACTCCAGTTCACTTTTACAGACTCCCTTGGCCCAGACTAAAAAGGAGAATAAACACAGGACAGCTTTTTGGGGTGACTCCTATGTGTGAGTCAAACTTCTTTTCAGGTGTTTCATTATTTTTTTCTTATCTACACACCTTGAGCTTGTAAGTCATCTTTTCCTCATTATTACAGATGAGGGAGTGGAGACTTGGAAAGGCTAGTGATGTTCTGAAGGTCACTCAGCTCTTAAGTATCAAGGCAGAGGTTTGACTTGGCTTGTGCTGGTGCAGGAGTCAGAGATGAAGGTGGGTTGGAGGTGGGGAGGAAGAAGGGACGTTAGGCAACCTGGTTATGCCTGTATGGTACATTGTGTATGGATAAGATGTTATGGGTTGTCAGGAGGCCCTGGGGCGAAGAGCACTGGTAGAGAGAGGATCTATTAATTAGAATAAAGTCTTGCTGATGGGAAATTGACTCCTGGTGTTGAAGCAGGCAGGAGAAACCTAGGATGAGCTCTTATATCTCCTAGAAGGAGATAAGAAAGAGC
This sequence comes from Cricetiscus sungorus, assembly GCA_030556225.1. NCBI lineage: Eukaryota > Metazoa > Chordata > Mammalia > Rodentia > Cricetidae > Cricetiscus > Cricetiscus sungorus. Next base: position 2,148,344 of record JANBXA010000124.1, on the reverse strand, counting down.
TATTGGACCAAATCCTGGCTGGTGGCTGGAGGTCAACTTGAAGAGCTATTCCTGGGTCTCTTCCAAGACTGTCAGTGACCTATAGGTGCCCCTGGAACCCTGCTTTCCCATCTACCCTGACTCTTCCCTTGTCCCTAGTCCCATCCATCACTCCCCCTTCTTTTTCTGGTCTCCCTCTTTATCTTTGTCTCCTTTTCCATTCTTTCTCTTTGTTCTCTTTCTCATTTTTTTTTAACCTCTCCTACAGTGTGCTATGTCTTCTCTTGCCCTTTCCCCCCTCCTGAAATTTACTAGCCTATCCCCCTACCCACCCCCACTACCACTTTCACCCCACATCCAAATCCCCTCCCGCACATCCTTTTCCAACAGACTACATAAATATATATATTTTAAGTCTGTTTTTCTCTTGGTTGTGTCAGCATATTTTAGACTGCTGGGCTTTGCATGTTTTGCAGCTGGTTTTGATGCAGTTGTCAAATGGTGATGGATGACTATCATCATTTAAAGTGTAAAAGAAAATGCCTTGGCACGGAGAGACACGAACAACCGCCGTCTGCCAGCCGGAATAGGCGCGGCCACCATTCTCCCCTTCCCTCTCCCACCTCCCCCCACTTCTGCCCATGCTGCCCTTGCCAGAATCTACAAAAGTCATCGGGAAGCCATGCAGCACTGGGCTCTTGCCTTTTTACAATATCACTTTGGTAGTTGTCAGATCATATGAAACGTCAAAATTCATGTGGCCTCCATGAAGAGATATATTTAGTGTAGCTGCTGCATACCTCCATGCTCCCCCTGACACTGACATATTAGTTATGCTGTCTTTTGCAATCTGATATCTTTAAATTTGCCACCTTGTTAAGAATTGATTAATGTGATTCCATTTCACTAAAGTAATTGGCTTGGCCTGTTGTAAAAAATAATCAGCCCCCTCTACGGAACAAATGCTAGGACATGCTAATGAGGGAGTGAGTTCGTTGCCTTGATGGCGTGGACTGACAGTTATTAATGATTGTTATGATAAACAGACGAGTGCGAATTGGGATGAGTTGGGCAAAAGTGACAGTTTAAAAATAACGTATATTGGAAAGTACTAACGAAGTAATATACTGTTAGGAAAACAATCATGCAAGTTGTCAGGGGAAGAAGTGTAATTATACAGCCGCACAGGCTGCTTGCAAGGACAGGGACCTGCCTCGTAATGGACACATTTTTTTGTTGGCAAGAGAGAAATATGTTGTGGCAGAAAGAGGTGCAGATTGATAAATTAATTGGTCCTTCTCACAGCTCAGAGAGCAAACTTGGCCGGGAGTCACCATGCAGACTAGGGAGATAGGGTTTGCGCGGCGCCGCTTTTTCCCCAGGACCTCCCTGGTGCTGGCTGCAAGATTCCAGAGGCCCCACTCTCCTCTTCTCACTCCTTCTTCACTAGTGGCAACAAGTCACAGTAAATATGTCCCAAGGTGGTCTGTGAAGACAATGACTTTGAGCTGGAGCAGTTGCAAACATGTCCATTTTTTTTAAGACCCCAAAGACTATAATGTGCTATTGTTGCAAGCATCTTTGGTTGTTGTGGGAGTCATTATGAACTATTTCCATGGAGGAGACCATGAAGACTCACAGGCTGGGGATCCTGCAGGAACCATGTGCCAGCTCTATATTTGCAACTCCAGTATTTGGCCGAATGCTATTTGCATAACTGGCCAAGATAGACATGGTGTGCTGGTGCTTGTGTGTGTTTGGTTTGTGTAGGGATGAGACTACTTTGAAGGAATGATCTGAGAGGACTATGGGAAGTGTGAAGAGAAGGGAGCTCTGTTTCCAAGGATGAGTCACATGAGTGGGAGCCATGCATGGCTTTGCCACTGGGCTTTGCTGCATAGACAGATAAGATAGCAGGTAGCAAGTTGGGGAAAAAAGGACACAGCATACCTCTGACACAGCTATGCTTTGGAGTTGTGTCTTGGTAGTATTCTTACTGGTGTTAGCTAGTTTAAAATAGCATGAGCACAAATTGAAACCAAGATCAGTTGGGTAACCAGGTCCCCTAGTGGGTGGGTATCAGATGAGGAGACAGAACAAGCTGGATGCTCTCTGAATCTCTGTTGGTCTTCCTCTATTCTTCATCCCTTCTTTTTCTCATTTTCTTCTTCTCTAACACCTTCCAAAGAATAAGGGAAAAGCATGTATGTCCTGGGACTCACAGATGGCATTTGTCTGAAGATGGGCACTGAAGGGACAACATTGTCCCCTGGCCTCAATATTGGACTCTTGGAAAGGAAACTTGACTTTTGGCTAGTCCACTTGTTGAGGATGATGGATGGAATAAGGAGCCCGATGATGTCTAGATTGTGGTACCTGATTCTTCTGGCACAATTCCATCAGATATGCATTAATTCACCTTGGGTCTCAGTAAGTGGTAGAGCCAGGGTCTCATCCAGGCTCTCTATCTGAGTTAGATACTTCTCATTTGGCTGTACTGCCTCTATGTAGAATGCTTGGACCTTTTCTCAGCTCAGGCTGGTCCACCAAGAAAACCAGTCAAAGAACACCCAGGTAAAAATATTCCTGCCTTCATCCTATTTGGTCTCTGTAAGAAGAGCTGGTGCAGGAGACTCTTACAGAGATGTATTATTTCCATTCAGGTTCCTTCTGCTACACATGGGCTAATATACAGCCACATGGGCCTCGGTTCTGGTGTGTGTGGGATGTGAGCAGAAATTCAGTCTCATTATCAAGGCCTACAAAGGCTCTGGAGCCTCCTTGTGCAAAACATTCAGAGCAATCCTAAAATCAAAGAAAGCTGCCAATTATTGCACAGCAAACTTGACAATTCTGAAAGAAAGAAGTTTTACTTCTCCAAGCTGGGAACAGAAGACCTTTGCTTCAGGAAAGGAGCAGCTAACTAAGATTTATTGAGTGTCTGCTGTGTGTTCCAGGTGATACCTGGCACTCCCTGGGGCTCCATCTTATTTGGGACACATGTACATTTTATAGAGGAAGCAACTGGGGGTTAATGGCTGGACCTTCCTGAAGTTGGGACAGCAGAGATGACTGTTCTTTTCTTTGCTCTATAAGAATGCTATGGTCCTAAATAACCCACTTAAAAATATCTTTTAGCCATTTTAAAGTATACAGCTCAGTGGCTATAAGTCCTTGTATATTGTGTCACGTTACCACATTTGTGACCAATTCTTTGCTGTTTGTTTTCTTTATAAAAGTGAAACTTAGCAACCATTAATCATGAATTCACCATGTCTCCTTCCCTTTTAGCCCTGCTCACCATCATGCTATTTTCTGAATCTCTGAACTTGATTATGCAACACACTGGGATGGGAGAATCCCACAGCCTCTGTCCTTCTGTACTTGGCTTCTCTCATTTAGCCTAGTACCATAAGTTTCAGTCATGTGGCATCTTGTTTTGGAATGTTTTTCCCTTTTGATGGGAAATAATATTCTATTACATGTGAGCACCTCATTTAGTCTCCTTACATGTCTGTCACTGGACACTAGGGTTGCTTCAGCTCATTGGCTGTTGGGACAGTGTGCTATGAATGTGGGTGTGCAAGTGTCTTGTTGAGTATTGTTTGTCTGTTAATGGGCATCTGGCTTATCAATAATTTGTTGAAACAATTTTTTAGAATTATTTTTGTTTTTGTGCATATGCATGTCTCTGTCTTTTTGTCTGTCTGTATGGGTGCCCATGGAGGCCAGAAGAGGGTGCTGTGTCTTTTGGAGCTAGAGTTGTGGGTAGTTATGAGTGCACCAGTATGTGTGCTGGGATCTAGACTCCAGTCTATTGCAAGAACAGCAAACTCAGCTAAGCACAGAGTCATTTTTTTTTTTTGTTTCCACCAGTAGATTTTTACTATTACCAATGATGTGTCTGAATGTGCAAACCCCACTTTGCTTATCTTGTCATCTTCCAATAAACATCTGGGTTGGTTCTGCAGTTAGTGTCAATAATGTTGCTGTATACCTGGATACAGAAATCTCTGCTTTTGGTTTGTTTGTGGCACTTATCTGGATGCACAGTTGCCTGACAATGGGCAGAGAGCAAGAAATTTTGAAGCACTCAGCCCTAATTGGGGTGTCTTTATCACAGCCCTCCACTTAAGACTCAGGGATCTGTGCAGAGGAGGTGAAAAGATTGGGAAAGCCAGAAGTGGTGGATAACGCCATGGAAGCAGCATCTTCCAGACACAACCTGACCTGACCGAATCACACATGAACACAGAGAGACTGTGACAACATTCATAAGACCCACATAAATTCAAAACAGTCAAAATCCCCAGCACAAAGTCCCACCCCAAGAAGCTATTTGCAATTGATACCTGTTGGGAAAGGGAAAGTCAGTTTTCTCAATGGAGTCACTGGGTATATCAACCACAGTCTGGGACAGGCCCCTTGCCCAGGAGTAGTTGGCCAACACAAAGTAGACTCCATGGTTTTTGTTTGTTTGTTTGTTTGTTTGTTTTTGTGTGTGTGTGTGCTTTTTTCTTTTGTCTTGTATTTTCCTTTGTCCCTCCCTCTCTCCCTCTCTCCTTTCCTCCTTCTCTCTCTCCCTTCCTCCCTCCCTCTCCCTCTCTCCCACCTCCCTTTAGTTTGCCTGTTTTGATTTTTGTTTTTTGTTGTTTTCTTGAGAAAGAACATGAAGTTAGGTTGGAGGAATTGGAAGAGGGGAAGAAGGTTATTAAAAACCTATTGTATGAAGAATTTTAAAATAAATAACTTAAAAGAGAAAGTGAACTGAACAACAGCAAAAAGTTGCTAGATCATAATGTGATTTTTTTAATTTTTGAGGCCCCATCATATTATTTTTTATGATAACATTTTTTAATTAAAATTTGAAACAAGCTTGTTTTACTTGGTTTTTTAAACATTATTTTTTTGTTCCACCTATTCATGTTTACAGACTTCTGAGTGTTTAAAAATTCCAATTTATTCATTTACTCAACATTTTTTATTATTCTAATGAATATTATATTTGTGGATATTTTTGTGTGAGTGCCAGGTTTGTGTAGTTGTCTTCAGAGACCAGAAGAACATGTATAATCACATGGAGCAGTTGAGAGCTGCCCAGAGTGAGTACTAGGAACAGAATTCAATCCTTTAGAAAAACCAGGACAAGGACTACTCTTAACTGTGAAGTCATCACTCCAGCCTCCTTGTTAAAACAACAAGATGGTTCAGCCTAGACATGGGGAGTGGGGCACCTTGTTCCTACCTCAATGTGGAGATGGGACAGACTTAGTTGACATCTCTGAGGAGCAAATGGGATAGGAGGTGGGGTGGGGGAAAGGAGGGGAGAGCAGGAGGAGAGGAGGGGTGGGGAAGGGAAGGAGGCCCCTTTTCTGACTAGTGGGCTCAGATTCCTGGTGGGTATGAGGCTACCACCTCATGACCCTTCCATGACTCTTCTTCATTCAGCCCATGGTGGGCTGGAGCTCACCCCCAGAGGTGAGGCTATGGTCAAAGGAAGAGCTCCTGTGGTGAGCAAACAAGGCCAGAGAGGATGATCCTCAGCCATGTATATGGTGTTCCACATCAAAGAGCTGCCTGTCTGTCCTGAGGGGAGGGCAGCCCTTTGTACCTTTCACACTGTTGTAAAGTGAACAAAACAGTATTGACTCAGTCATGTCCATCTTCTTCCAAGATTCTGCTTTTTCTCTCTTGATGTTCTTCTTTTGTCTTACCTGCACAGAGTTCTTGGCCTTCCTCTGCTTTTCCTTATGGGTATTTCCACAGTGGGCTTTTATGTTCTGTGGACCAGTGCCCCCAAACGTTACTGCATAATGAAGGACAGGACCTGTCTCTCAGTACCAACTTTGTGCCTATATGTACCAGGAGTGATCTATACCTCAGATACCAGGAAGCTAGGGAGTAAATCTATAAGCCACACATGGTTAAATCTGCTTCCATGTAGCATACCTGGGATATTACATGGATTATATGTGAAGGTATTGCCACCAAGTAGTTAGGGTTTCTCTTACTTAGGGATTTCTTCCAGTTTCAGGTTTACTGGGAGACAACCTTACTGGGAAGTTAGTTGTTAGGAAGTCTCATGTCTCTTGACATACGCTTGTTCTTGTGTCAACTACTGACTCCTTGTAATGTGTGTGGGGAGCACAGTGGATCTGGAACAGGGGACGCAGGCACTGGATCCTTCAAAGTTGTCCTGTCAAAAGGGAGCCTTGCAGCTGTGCACAGCACTTTCTGTAGCCCTAATGGAAGTAAAAGACCAATGAACTGCCTAGCCTTCCATGGGAGAGTCTTTGTAGGTCTCTAACATGGAGGTCTTTGAGCTGTATGATGGTGTATTTTTCTCTTGCATACAATTCTGAGAGAAGCTATGTTGTGTGCCCCTCCTCCTCCCAGCACCAAAGGGCATGACACACTCAGCCCTTCCCCACCTCCTTGTCACTGTGATGCTATGAAAATGTAATCGATCTACTCACTGGCAGCTTATCACCCCTCCTGCCTCCAAGAGCACCTACTGTATCAACGTGACATTTTTTAATCTTGGCTTGTTTTCCAGGCCATGAATTTAATTTCTCAGTGCTCCACCATGTGGCTTTTATGTTCTCAAAGTAGAATGTTGTTCAACAATAGTTACCACCATCTTGTTAGTCTCATCCCCTTCCCCCTGCATGCAAGGCCCAGATAATTTGTAAAACTTCATTGCAGCCATGCACACCCAGCCTTGTGTTAATAATCACCAAGTTCTGACAAAGCGAACTCGACATCCCTCGATAAGGAAAATCCGAATCTCCTGATGTGGCGTAGCAGTAAGAAGATTGGCGCGTCTCTGGATTAGTGAAGGCATTGAAGTGAAATGCTCAATCCTCCTGACCTTTGGTGAGTGGATGGGCTTGTGTAGCCATTGTGGTTATCTTTGTGTTCACTGTGTGGACGCAGACTTCTGCCAGGTGAAGACAAGCACTGTCAGGGCAGATAAACTTAGCTGGGAACGAGCTGTTGTTCTTTCTACATCCCGGTGCTTCCCGAGTCCCAGAACTCGGTCAGATAACATGCTTCTTCTCAGAGTTGTTTGTGAATATTTTTGTGAAACATTAAGCCTCAGCTTTAGGATGTTGAGCCTCCTGTACTTCATTTTCATCTCTGGGACTAGGACTTTGCTTCTGCTGAAATGTATAGTCAGTCACCCTCTGTCCCAATGTTGTGGTGAATCCTCAAAAAGATCTTTGTGAGTTGTTTTATATGACTGCTTTCCCCTCCCTCCTTCCTCCCTCTCCTCTCACTCTTTTTCCTCTACCTCCCTCATCTTTCTTTTATTTAGCCAGGATCCTGGAAGCATTGTGGGAGTATGGTTCATTTTAATCACTTCTTCCCTAGAAATCACAACAGTTTCCACTAGTCAGCACATGGTTTGTTTGTTGGTTCATATTTTTCATGCAACTCGAGAAAATATTTGGGAAACGTTCTCAGCACTTCGAGTGCAAATGGCATCTCTAGCATTGACTCTATTTTCTGGTGGGGGGTGGTCAGTCAGGACCAGGCCGGGGAGTTCTGAAGGCTAGCTCCCTCATTTCAGGCCAGTGGTTTAATTCTCTGGGCTCCATGCATTTCCCTTTAAGATAAGGTGGACACATTAGGTGGTTGCTCAGGGCCATTCCTGCTTTAATGGACTCTAAACTGTCTAAGCCAAGAATAGGACTGAAGCAAAGTATATTTTGGGGATGTGGCTGACCTGTTGGGCTCCTCTTTCATCTCCACTCCAGGTAAAGAGAAAAGATGGAGTCTGCCTCAGGCTGACTTGAATGTAGCATTCATTAGTTTTTCAGCCTTCTTATGAGCTTCAGATGGGAATTGAAGGGAAAAGCCTGCCCTCTGTCTTGTTGCCATGTTAGTTCTCATAAGATGTACTACAGAAACTGCTAATTGTCATTTGAGATGATGAGTAAGGGTGCAGTTTCTAGAAGGACAAGCACACTGTTCAGTTCCCTGTTCCCTCTTGCTTAAGTAGAGGTCTCAGGGAAGAAAGAGGGGCATTTCATATATCCCAAGCAGCTGGAGTAAGAAGGGAACAGCCTGTATTTGAGAAGATAGGCATGGGAACTAAAAAGAGACTTTTCTGTTCAGGGTCTGGACGTCACAATGCCCCTCTTTTAAGACAAGTGACACCTCCCTTGTTTGAGAAGCTAAACAGTTAAATTAACTTCGCTCTTGTTGGTGGTAGATTTCTTCTAAATGACTTCATACTGGTCATGGGGACTCCTGGCAGCTTTACTTGATTTCCCAAACTCGTTCCCCTCAGAGACATGGAGGAGAAATAGTCTCAGTCTCTCTCTTTCTCTGTTCAGAAAATTTTAATAATATTAGAATATTGGAATTTGGCTAGAATCAACTTCTCCATTGAAGACTTGGACATTTTAAGAGGTCTGTGTAACTGACAAAGCTCTTTCAGTGGCTGTCAAGACAAGCAAAGCTAACTGTGTATATTCCCTGTTATAACTAAAAGCACCTTGGCAGTCTGCAGTCACCTGCATATGGGTATGGAGAGTGAACAGCACATCCAGCATGCTTCCCTGAGGGCTTTGATCTTCTGAAGGAGATGTTACTGCCAAACAGTGAGATACAGATGGCAAAGACTTCAATGGCCATGTTTGTTGGAGGTTGACCATTCCCCAACCATTTCTTCTATTATCTGTGAAATTGTTTTAGGACAGTGAATATTCTGATTTTTTGCATCTGTTTTAATTATTCTTGCTAGTATCTTTCTAGCTGACCCACTGTGCACTTGATGTTTAGAGATAAACCACATATATCCTTGAGATCTACCTGTTCACCTCAGTGTTCTGAGGGACTTCTGCTTTGCTGAAGACATAGCAAATCTATTTTGTGTTTAGGGCATGGGTAAGCCAAGGTGGTGTGATGGTATGGCCCTGGTACTGGAGCCCTCAACAGTGAACCAGAACCTGGGCTCTTGGCAGAACTCTGTGGAGAGCAGAACATGGAAGGGTGGCAGATGCCCCTTTGCAGAGTGCCTGTTGTTGCTGTAGGCAGGGAGAAGGCAGAGGTTGGCTCTTTTAGCCTAAGAGGTGTAGGCCTTGTGCCATCTCTCTTAATGGAGGCTTCTTGTTTGGACAGGCAGCATATTCTACTAGACAGTGTCCAGGTGTGCTGTGTCCCTGTGTCTCTCCTCTCCACCTTGCTTTTCTCTATAGTTTCCAGCCCCTCCCCCTTCATGCTGCTAGTCCTTATTGTCCCTCTCAGGAGCTCCTTCATGTCACCATCGTTTGACATCTTGATACCCTTTTCCTATCCCTTTCTCTTTTTTGTTCTTGCCCCATTTATTCTATTAATTGTGATTTTTCTCATAACAGCAAGGACTCTGCTTTAGTGTTCATTTTATTTATTCATTGTAGCCTATACTCTATCTTGTTCCCAGGGAATTTGCTAAACAGTTGTTTTATGACAAGGATCTTGTAATGGTCTTCTAGTTTTCAGCATGTTAGTCAGTCTGATGATGAATGTTTGTGTGGGAAGAGAAGTAGGATGAGTGGAGCTAGCAGCCCTGAGTGGGTAGAGACTGGTGGCTTGTGCTGCAATGCCTTTTCCTGTCTGAGTGAACACTCCTGCTGGACTTTAGTTTCTTCACTTCAGAAATGGGAAAATTAAAAAAAAATTAGCTTCATCTGGATGCATTCTGTGAGCCATCATCCCTGCTCCCATTCTCCTTTTGAGGACTGTAGGAGGAAGAGACAGCAAGCCATGGTTCTGAGTGTGTGTCTGTGTGTTATAAATGTATTGTGCATGCATGTTTGCATGTGTGTGTGAATGTGTGAATGTGAGTGTGCGTGTGTTTGTGAGTTCATGTGAAAGCAGAGGTCAATATCAGATAACTTCTTCCATCACTCTCTACCTCATTTTCTAAGATCAAGTCTCTAATTGAACCTGGAGATCATTAAAGCTAGACTGCCTGGCCAGCAAGCCCTAGGGATCCAGTTGTCTTTGCACTGGAGTTAAAGGTGTGCCCCATTATGCCCACATTTTATGTGAATGTTGGGGAACTGAACTCAGGTTCTCATAACTTGCACAATTACTTTACTCACTTGAGTCATCTTCTCAGCCCCAAGAATATTCTCACCCCCACCCCACACTTTTCCATATTCTAGTACCAGGACATTTCCAAGTGACAGGGGGCACTACCTTTTATACCTAGGGACTCTCAGATACTGCTTTTGTGAGCAGGCATCTTCCCTGTTAAGAGATTAGAGTTTCAATCCGAAATCATATTTCATGGTCTAAGACTTAAATTTATACATTACTATCCCGAATATAATGTATTAGATTGAATTAAATAGATTATAGATTAACATGCAGCTATAAAACAAATTGTCAATGTGTTGTTGACAACTCTAAGTGCAAGTTCACATATCTAACTACATTTGGGGAATGGTGAAGCATTTAAAGCAGCTTAATGGGTTGATGTAAAATTAAGCATCATGTTGTTTCATTTGTGGGCCAGCCTGAGAGACAATAATGTGGAAGCTTTGTCTCCAGAGGAAGGGAATGTAGTAGAGACTGTGGAGGTAACCTTGACACCTCAGAAAGCCTGGTTCAATCAAGAGGCTGGGTAGCATCAGGTGGACAACATTTATTTATTCATCCTATTAGCACCTTCTATTCCTTTGTTAATGATTTGTTTATTTATATATGCTATTTTAGTTCTTTATTAGCATATATTCATTGCAGAGTGTAGTTCATAGGTTCATGGGGTTCACAGTCTGGTCAAGGAGGCAATGTAATACACACATTGAAAGCCATGCCACAAATCAAGAGAAAGTGTCTGCTAGCAGTCAGATGGAAGAGGCAGGAGTACAAGGGGAGGACAGTGGCATTTGGATAGTTTAAAAGATTTTAGGGCTGGATACTTAAGCTGATGATGGAAGGAAGGTTAGGAAGGACTATAGAAGGCAAGATTGAGAGGAAGCTTGGTGGGCCCGTGGGTTGTGGGCACCTGACAAAATACATTCTAGAACTGAGAGTCAGGATGCCTGGGTTATCAACCTAGCTCTCTGTGCTCTAGCCATGCAACCTTGGGGAGGTTCCTTTAATCTTTCTTTTCACTTTCTCATCTGTAAAATGGCCATAGACACATTATCTGCTTCTTGTGGTTGCTGTGTAGCTTAAATGTTGAATACAGCAGGAAAGTAGCACAAGTAGCATTCATCTTGTGATTGCATTGAATCCTGGGCTGAGTGGGGGGCTGGGCAGGAGCCTGGGGAGTCAGTTAAGTAACTGTAACTGAGTGCTGTGTAATGAGTCCTAAGACAAGGATTCCAGTAAACAAGCCTGTGGTGAATCATACCTCCATCCTAATGTTTCATAGGTTTAGAAGTTTAAGGCTACCCTTTGATGCTTAGTGAGTTTCAAGTCTGACTGTAGCAGAGCACAGCACATAAAAAGAAAAACAAACAAAAAGTAGAAAGAAAAAAATATCTATGTTTTTTCCTCATTGTTCTCTCTCAATTGCTTGGCTCGTGAGGTTCATTAATATGTGTTCTTTGCCTCTGCCTCAGTTCTTCTGACCTGTGCATCCTGAGAGAGTGACATGTGAGGAGTATGGCCTCTGCCAGGGCTGGGTACATCTTTCTTCTGTCTGTTCCACTGTTTAGTCCTTTTTTTTTTTTTTTTTTTTTTTTTTTTAAACAACAACAACAACATCAAACTCCTATTTAACCTGAAGTGATTGAAAACAGTTAGTTACACAGTCTCTGGACAAAAGGACTGTAGGTCAACCTTCCTGCTACTGTGGGGCGAATAGGGAAAAGCCTGGTGTCATTGGAGGGGAATTAGAAGGCACAAGCAAAGCCTGCTTCCTTTTGTGTTGTGGGTAAGTCTCCCCTGAGCTCAGCAGTGGCTTCCCTGAGTTCAAAGAGAATGTGAAAATATGGAAGGCGGGGCAGGCTGGTGAAAAACATGAATCAAAGGGTAGCAACTAGACCTCCGAAAGATAATCTTATAAGCCTGCTGTGTGCAGGCCTAGGAAGTGGGAAGATGAGGGAACATGGTTGCTGCTGTCTTCAAAGAATAAAATGTTTTGAAATGGGCAGTGGGCTTCTCAAAGAATGTTCTGTGGAACCCAAATTATGGGAAGTCAGGGGTTCCTGAAGTTAAGTAAGTTTGGAAAGAGGCCTGGGATGACTCATGAAACACATTCACACAAGAATTTCTGAAGGAAAGAGCCTCATTGTACTTTGAATAATCTAGTCAATTTTAAGCATCCTCTCTCCCCATCTTAAGGAACTTTTTCCCCAAAACCTTTGGAACGTGGGCAGCTTCAGAACTGTTAAATTCAGAATAAAGTGGATTAAACAAATAAAAAATTGGCAGGCCATGTATCATGTGGTCATGGTAGAATTTTCTCTGGCAGGGAGGGTTCTTAGGGTCCTCTTCTTTCTGATGATGGTAAGGGAGGGGCAGGCACACACCTGTTCTCAAAGCCTCATGCTTGTCTTCAGGGGCCACAGGTTTGAGACCTCTGTGGTCTTGGAAGCATGTGGATTTGAGTGGCTTGGACTCAGGCTAGGAGCCCAAATTGTCTGCAATTGAAGAAGCTCACCAGGAACAGGACCTAGGGACAAGGCCTAGGGGTAGGAAGGGGAATGGCTGGCCTAAGGCTAGCTGAACCCTGGGAATGGCTGCTCTGCTGAGGTGGCCTTGGGAGGTTCATGACACTTTGTTGGGAGTAGGGGGTGTGCATATGTGGCCCTGTGGAGTAAGAACAATTCAGGGGCTATTAGCTTTGCCCCTCTGGAAGTTCAAGGAGAGAATTCAGAAGCACAATGTTGACAGTATCTTCCTCACTAAGGTTGACACTTTTGTTCCCTGTGTTTAAAGTTCGGCTTCCTTCCCTTTCACATAGCTCCCACCCCCCTCTTTGTTTATAGTCTTTCCTGTCCCCTCTCCCTTATCCCTTTTATTATCGAGGGAGAAAATGAAGACTGCCCACTCTGTCATTGCCTTATTGTTTTCTTGCCGAGTAAGACAAATTCTTCACTGGTTGAGACTGGAAAATCTTTTTGTTTTCTGAAGTCACAAACGACCTTCCCATTTCTTCTCACTCCTTTGAGAGGGAGGGAGGGAGGGAGGGAGGGAGGGAGGGAGGGAGGGAGAGAGGGAGGGAGGGAGGGAGAGAGGGAGGGAGGGAGAGAGAGAGAGAGAGAGAGAGAGAGAGAGCTGAGTGTCTTCACTTTTGCTTTCTATCTCTCTGTACACATAACCACTGTCTTGAAGGTACAGGATACACCTTTCTGTGTTCCATTTATTGTAAAATATTGCACACATCTGTAATTATATTAGTCTTAAAATAAAGCCTTCATCTACTCTTAGCATCTTTTGATGTTCCCTTCCCTGCTGACTCTGTTTTCTTGTTCCCACTTTACATTAATGCGAAGAGACAGTTGAGTAAATGCACAATGAACTTCAAAACCCAGTAATTGTTTTTCAGAAAGAATGAAACTTGCGAATTAGATATGGATTGTAAAGGAACACTAGGGCTGATTAGTGTTGGAGAGGGGCGCCCACCGGAAGGCTCTGACACCTGCCTGCCAGCACTCGCAGAAATGCTGTAGCCAATGCCTCTGTTGTGCCCATCATGGACAGCAGGGAGAAGTGGTGGGCAGGAGTTAAAAGACTCCTCAGTGGACCACCTTGTCAGGCTCTCAATTCATGGGACGTCTGACATAAAAGGTGCTGAGGAACAAAGATGTGCTGCATCCATTCTACAAGCATACTCCAGTTAGCTATAAAAATAAAATAAAATTATGAGTTTTTGTTTTGGTCTTTTATTTTTTAACAGAGAATGAAGGGGCATGGGATGGGTCTGATACTTTTTTCCCTTTATCCCAAGATTGTGGAGATAATGAGTTTTTTGAGACTTGGGGGCAGGGAAAGAATTCACAAGCCAAATTTCAAGCGACTGAAAAATTGCTTTCAGGAGAGAAAAAAAGAGAAAAGCCTTTTCCATGCTAACCATCTGCTTGCATCTTGTTTACTGCTGAGAGTGCCTGCATGTGCTTATTAATCATGCTTACACAAGTATCTTAATTACTCCCTGTGTAGCTGCTCTGTCTTGAACTCAGAAGTTGACCTTTCTCTTTTTATTCCTTTAAATCATTAATCATACACAATCAACACCAGCAGGGCAGAGTCACAGCGTAGGCTACCCAGATTCTCACACCTCACACCAGTCCCAGGCAGACAGGGAACGCCAGAGTGGCTGCTTCGCCAGCAGCCGGCTGATCTTAATTAATGGCTTTGTTGTGTGGAAACACTAGGGCTAGGGGAGGCCACTCCTATCACCACCCTTGGCATGTCCCCAATGACTTTCCCCAGTGGCTGCCCAGCTTGAGTAGCTGCCACTGGAAATCCCAAAGGCCTCTGCTAGGGTCTTCCAGGAGACTGTGTGCCAGACTCTAGAAAAGTCTTGAGAGAGTCTGAGTGACCTTCCGAGAGAGGACACTCTGAATCTGCATGAGACTAATGTCTGGAGCACTTGCCCATGGGAATCTGTGGGACATCCTGTAAATTGATGTAGATTTCTGGTTGAGGATGTATCACTGGGGTCTGTGAGTCTGTATCTCACACTGCCTGGGTGATGGTCATGCTACTGCTCTAAGGACCACAGTTGTAATAACAAAGAGATGAGAGCTAATAAATAGTCAAGGTCTTCTCTTTAAACCTGTAATGATAAGAGGGGGTTGCATCTAGGAATATATATATATATATATATATATATTATGTATTATATAGTGTGCTCATGAGTGTGCATGTATGCATGCGTATATGTGTGTGCACATGCACACACTCTCAGATCAAGAAGGATCAAAAGAATTTTGGTGCCATGCACGTGTGATCAAGTGTGGCTCCTGAACCCAGGCTAAAGGTAACCCACATGGTATTGGCCTTTGCTATGAAGGGCATAGTGAAACTGAGTCTTTATTTTTAACCTTTACATCAAAATTTGTAAAAATTGCTTAAAATAGCTGAAAAAAAATCTACCCCAGAAAAAATAAAATGAAATGCCTCAAACTAAAATCATAATAAAAAAGAGTACTGAGACCCAGGGACCTGTGTTTCATGAGAAGGCAGCTCAGTTCCAATATACCAGACATATTGCAGGAAGTGAAAGTAATTCAGTTTCCCCTTACCCTGTTCTCCCAGCCTCATAGGTAGGATGGGAAACCTGTGGATGTCAAAGTAGAGGGAGGTCGATCAGGGCCTCTTCTTGTAGCCAGGCTGCTGTTCTACCTTTTAGAGGCAGATATTTAGAAATTCTGTGCAAACAGCTGGGGTTCTACCCACTGCCATGGTGCTGAAATCATATATAATGCTGGTTCAATATAGCATGGATGATCTAGGAATAAAATAAGACGCATGCTCTAAATAGGGCTGGGAACGCCCTGTCCTACCCAGGGGAAGCTGGGTATAACAGCCTCAGATTCTGTGAGCTCCCTTATTGGTCATCTTTTCTGTGAAGCAAACATGGAGATGTGCCACACCCCCTCTACTGCTTTTCATTTCATTTAAATCATGGGATAAGGGTAAGGAAGACTTTTATTAAAAACATAGTCTTAAGTAAAAGCAACAAATCTGTATTAGTGAAAAATCACCTAATTAATTCAGATAAAAACTTCGTCATCTCACATGCAACGAGAATACACGGTTAACTGGGTTTATTATTTATATTAAAAATTACTTGTTCATGGAATAAAAAAAATCAATTACCCAGAATGAGGTGAATTAAGAAAATGTTTTATCTGTGTAGCTGGCCTATTTAAGCTGGTTACTCTTTTGGTTTGTTGTTGATTTATGAAGTGAAACTTGTTTCTTGTCTCAGGTGGGGATGTCCTGTAACCTTCCTGCATAGTTGTGCATAGTTGTGGGGTTTTTTTTTTTTTTTTTGGCAGTCTGGGAGAGTTCCCGGGTGAAATGACCAAGGGACATAACTCTCTTTTCATTGGCTAAAGCAATAATTCATGGTGAGATGCACTCATGAAGTCTGTGAGGGTTGGAGCTGGTGCCTTTTCAGAACGGGGCCTGCTTGAGTTTTCTCTAGAAGACTCTGTGTTCTACGAACTGTGTGTAGATCTCTGTTCAGGGTGACTGAAGCGTGGACAGACTGGCTTGGATACACTTCTGCTTTTGCATTTGTCTGGTGTTGAGCTAGTCATGTTGTTTTTAGGAAAGTCTAAGAGTACCATTTTCTGGGGGCACTTGTGTTTATTTAGAGAAATCAGAGCAAAGATGGAGGGAGCTTCACCCTTCCCAGGACCTCTTCTCTCAAGTCTGCATCTACTCCTCTGATGCTATTGGCCAAGCTTTCCTTCCACTGGTGGGTCCCAGGGTTATTGTGATGGAAGGGTAGTCCTCCGAGTCTCCAACAGGAGGTATGCAAATACCTTTTGTATTAGTTACTTTTCTGTTGGTGGAATAAAAGACCATAATCAAGGCAGCTTTTAGAACAAAGAGTTTTGTTGAGTTTATGATTTCAGAAGGTTAGAGTCCACGATGATATTCTTGAGATATATACAGTCAGTCCATCATCCCAGCTCACTGCCAGTTTTAACTTTGCCAGAGCTCCTAGGTGTGTCTTTGGCTTTCTCAGATGTTGCTTGGTTTGCCATTACTGTTTTGTATGTACTTTGTGTGTCCTTCTAATTTCATTCTGGGATGACACAATGTTCTGAAAACAGGTTATAAAATATCCATTTATGATGAAACCAGGCCTAGTTGTACACACTTGTCATTCCTAGAACTTGGTGGGTAGAGGCAGAAAGATGAGGAATTTAAGGCTATCTTTGGTTGATTCTCAAGTTCAAGGCCAGCCTGGAAAAAAATGGGACCTTGTTTCAAAACCAAAATGAAACAAAACAGAAAAAATGCATTTAGGAAATTAATATTTGTATTCATTTGGCTTTGCTGTGATAGAAAACACTTGTAAAGAGCTTGACTATGCTGGGGCATTCCTGGAGGTCCTGTGTAGCCCACCCCCTTAGTGGTCTGTGCCTCACATTATCTTGAAGTAGGTTTACACATCTGTGTGTTGTAGGCCAAGTGATACAAATGCAGACAGTTCTTGTCCATAGAAATGCAAATGAATCGTATCTTGTATAGTTTCTTGCCATGTGGTTCTCGGTTTTGCATCTATCTGTGAGTTCATTTCAGATTCCAGGAAGCCTGGCTATGAGTGGTATTTAGAATTCTTCTTCAGACCTATACATCTGATGAGAGGATTCAATGAAATCCATTGCTTATGTCCGTGTTTGTCAGAGAGACACCACTTTACCTTATTTGAAGTGAAAGCAGATCTTTTAATGAAAAGTATTCCTATCTTCCTGCAGAAGTATGGACACTTGCCAGTGGTTAACAAAATCTGAAAAGAAATCAAGATTGCATTCTGGGTATGTGACCATGAGGGTTTCGAATGGCACAGCTGGCCTGTAGCATGTTGTGTTAAACACAGCTCGTTAGAAGAAAACACAATTAGGTTAATGTGGTATTTGTTACCTTGGATTCAATTCAGTCATAGTTTATGACATAGTTTGAGAAAAGAGAAGCCTAATTCAGATGAAAATTCCATTTAGTGTTGAATTTTCTTTCAGACTCACAGGAAAACTGTAAAACATTGGTTTGCTAAGAGTTTCATGTTTTGTGGTGGTGGCAGTGGGGTGGTAGTAGCTGTGGACCTTTGGTAATGAACAAGCATGATGTTTTGACCAGCACATTAAGGATTAAGGCAGTATGACACCAGGCCTCATAATTTCTGATACAAGGTACTTCTTCTTCTTCTTCTTCTTCTTCTTCTTCTTCTTCTTCTTCTTCTTCTTCTTCTTCTTCTTCTTCTTCTTCTTCTTCTTCTTCTTCTTCTTCTCCTCCTCCTCCTCCTCCTTCTCCTTCTCCTCCTCCTCCTCCTCCTCCTCCTCCTCCTCCTCCTCCTCCTCCTCCTCCTCCTCCTCCTCCTCCTCCTCCTCCTCCTCCTCCTCCTCCTCCTCCTCCTCCTCCTTCTTCTTCTTCTTCTTCTTCTTCTTCTTCTTCTTCTTCTTTTTCTGAGACAGGGTTTCTCTGTAGCTTTGGAGCCTATCCTGGAACTAGCCCTGTAGACCAGGCTGGCCTTGAACTCACAGAGATCCACCTGCCTCTGCCTCCTGAATGCTAGGGGTTAAAGGCATAAGTTACCAATGCCCAGCATAAGGTAGAAGCCAGTCGGACCCAGAATTGTTTAGTTTTTAAGTGTGTTATTAGGTCTCAAACATAAAATTATAAAATTTTTCTTTCTGTGGCTTCCCAAGGATGTTCCCACAGAGCCAGGCTGGAGAAACAAGCATTGGCTTGATCAGTTAAGGTAAGCACAGGCTTCATCAGCACAAGTTAGTTGCAGTTAAGCATTTCTTTGATTGAAAGGCAGGTGGATGAAGGGGAAGACAGGTTGCACGCAGGGATGTGGGGATCTGCGTGCTTTATTTCTCAGGAGGCAAAAACATCTAGGGTGAATGTTTCCTCCATGAAGCCAAAGCACTAAAGAACAACCTTTATGCAAAATAAACAGTTTATACAATATATAGCATGTCCCTCCTTCCCTCTACCCTCTCCTGTTTTATTGGAAGCATTTGGCATTTTCAAATGACCAAGAATAGACTTTTAAGGATGTAGGTTCAAATGGACGTGTCCTTTCACTGGGTGAGATCCTGTTTCATTTAAAGTGTGAGTGTCCTGTTGTCAGGCTGTCTGTGTTGTGCTGGGAAGTCTCTTCCTGTCTTATGTAAGACTGGAGAGCTGGAAGAAACCATAGGTTTCTTATGATAAAGTATGAGGGGGAACCTTGGAGGGTTCTATGGCAGTTGAGGGTGGTGGTGGTGGTGGTGGGGGACAAACATGCCAAGCAGACTGAGCTTAAGTGAGAAGTTTTAGTAGAAAGAGCAAGGAGGGGGGGAGAAAAGAGGTAAAAAGACACAGAGAAAAAGAGATAACAGAAGAGAAGAAGGAGACAGGAAAAGTCCTGTCTGTTCTAGAGAAAGTGAGAGAGAGAAAAGAGAGCATAAGGGGGCAGGGATTTTTCTTTTAAAGGGGTCCTTTGCACTTACATGCAGACTAGTAGCCATGGAACCATGGGCTGACCAGGGTACTGCCTGTGTGCATTCTGCCCAGTGACAGGGGCAGGCCAGCATAACGTCTGAATCCTTACAGGTATGATTTGGTGTGAGCTCCCTGCTTTAACTATCGATAATGAAATGTGTTCTTCTTTGTATGCATGTCTTCTTGTTCATTATTTTTACTCTTTATTTCATTCGTTGTTATTGTTTGTTATATGAATCTCTCTGTATGTATGTATTTGTGGTATGTGAATGCAGGCATGTGAACATGGGTGTGTGCATGCCACATTGCATGTTTCGAGGTCGGGGGACAACTTTGGAGCCAGTTCCCTCCTTCAACCTTTACATGGGTTCTAGATGTTGAACGCATTTTACTCATGAAACTATCTGTTCCCTTTTTCATTCTTTAAAGACGGATTTTTTTCAACTTCTACCTTTACTGTTAGTTAGGGCTTCTATTGCTATGAAGAGACACCATGACCACAGCAACTCTTATAAAGGAAAAAAATTGGGGCAAGCTTATAATTCAGAGGTTTAGTCCATTGTCATCATGGCTAGAAGAATGGTGGCTTGCAGGCAGACATGGTACTGGAGTGTTGGGGGGGGAGAGAATGAGAGAGGGAGAGAGAATGAGAGAGAGAGAGAGAGAGAGAGAGAGAGAGAGAGAGAGAGAGAGAGAGAGAGAGAGAGAGAGAGAAATGAGAGATATGTGTCTGCTATAATGTCAGAGGACAACTTCTAGTGTTGGGACTTGCCTCTCAATAGCTTCAGATCTACTGTTGCCTATTTTTCTGATACTTCCCGCTTGCATGGCTTTCAATCACCAAGTCCCTCTGGGTCTGCCAATGTGACCCATTGAGGGCACATACCTGGGGCTCTGAGGATTTTCAGGTCTATGTCTGTGAATGCGAACACTCATCCTACTGTTTTGCCATGAATCTAGGTAGGTGTGGCAAGTGTGGATTTGTGCTCAGTGCCTGTCTGTGCTACACTACCCAACAGTTGAGTTCTCCCAATTCAGAACTCCAGACTCTGAAGCTATCCATGCTCCCAAAGTTTTTGATTTGGAATTTTGGGGAGGGAAGTCCAGTTTTAACCACTCTTGACTTCTCAAGCACAATAATACCATGGAGGTAACACTTCCCCCACCCCTGGTTTTTATTTTGAGAGCAGCATCTCACAGAAAGCAGGTATTCAATGAAAGGACAAAACCAAACCTATTTTCACAGTCAACTTACTTGAACCGATTGGTGCCTTTGACTTGTGGTCTAGTTAATCAAACCAGTTAGTTACCTAAGCTTCTTAACTGGCATGAGACAGTGGCAGTGAAACACACAGGCACTCCAAACACCAAATTCATTGTACATGCTGCTCCGCTGATTTATTTAAAACATCCGTATAAGCCAGTAGACTGTGCAAAACACTCTGTCCCATGCTCTCTCAGAGTATTTAGAGTCTGGTGGATCTCTTTTTCTCATGTTGTGCTGGGAATGAAAGCCATAGTTCAGATCGGATCCATGTCCTGAGGCGTATTCTCACTTCATAGGGTGTTGACTTTGAAGGGTTTCTTTTTTGCAGAGGTTTTACACTATTTTGTTGTTGTTGTTGGCTTATTTTGTTTTTTCCATGAGATTTTCTGGAGGAAATGAGTGAAAGATGGGATCACAAGATTTCCTCCCATGACATCTGGTCTGACCCTTTAGTGTGATCCTCTTGGAGGCTGTGCTTCTGAGAGGACAGGGAAGGCCACAGAAAGCCACAGACCGGCTTCTCATGTCTGTGTGTAGACAGCAAGGGTGGCTTTTGAAGGCATACAGCATTATACCTATTATGTAAAGCCAAATTATTTTGTGAATTATCAGAAACATTGATCTGCCCTTGACAGTACTTTAGGGTTTTGCAGTAAATCTGCAGCCTGACAGTGTTCACAATGTGTCAGTTTTGTCACTTGTAAGCTTCCCTCAGTCAGGTGAAGTTTGAAAAGAGTCCCAAGTAACAAAAGCATTGTTATCTCTTAAACTTGGCTTTAACCTTCAGCCACAAATAATTTATTATTTGGCGTTATGCCTCAATGCTTTTTGGTGACAATAAATCACTTTAAATGTTGGTAACTTGATTTTTGTAATATAAAGACATATAAATAGGAGAAGAGGAAAATGATGGCTAAGTACATTCATGGGTAGCAATCTGAATAGTGTTCCTGATGTGATTCACCCAACATTTATCTGCATAAATTATGGCAGTTAAAGAAAAGGAGCAGATGAGAAACACAGTTAAGGCCAGTTTTAATAGCAACATAAAATAGAGCAAAAATGATGTTCATTACTTTTTAAAATATTACATCTCTTTATTATGGTTTTCACTCATTGGCAGCAAATGCCTTGTTAACTAATGAAACATTGCTAGATGCTAAGTAGATCCATGCTGATGGCATAAGCAATGTTGGCCTTCCATTTACAGCCTTGTCAGTAATGCCCCTCCTTGGTCACTGGCTACTTATTCTCAGAATATTAATATAAATGACCTTTACTGTGGAAAAAAAACCAATCTTCTTCATGAGCAGAGAGGAATAACCTGAAGAATGTGTTTTTATAAGCTCCAAAGTGACTTTGAAATGTGCAGGATGGCTTCCTGCAGAAGCCAGAGGGCCTATGGCATGACAGAGGAAAGACATCATGCAGGGTTTTCATCTTTACTTCCTCACACCTGTGTTCCTAGAATGCGACCTTTTAAAATTAATTTTTATTTAAAATAAAAACAATTTTATTTTACATAACAATTCCAGTTCCCTCTCCCTCCCATTCTTCTATTTCCCTCCCATCCCCCAATCCCACCCCCCATATACTCTTCAGGGAGGGTGAGGCCTTCCATGGGAGATCATCAAAGTCTGTCACATCATGTGGAGCAGGACCTAGGCCTTCCCCCTTATATCTAGGCTGAGAGAGTATCCCTCCAAAGGGAATGAGCTCCCAAAGCTCATTCTTGCACTAGGGATAAGTACTGGTTTCACTGCCAGAGCTCCCATAGATTGTCCAAGATGCCAACTGACACCCATGTTCAGGGGGCCTGGTTCAGTCCTATGCTGGTTCCCTAGCTGTCAGGCTGGGGTCTGTGAGCTCCTGCTTTGTTCAGGTCAGCTGTCTCTGTGGGTTTCCCAAGCATGGTCTTGACCCCTTTGCTCATCACTCCTCCCTCTCTGTAACTGGATTCCAGGAGTTTGGCTCAGTGCTTGGCTGTGAATCTCTGCTTCTGCTTCCATCAGCTACTGGATGAAGGCTCTAGGATGGCATATAAGGTACTCATCAATCTCATTTCAGGGGAAGGGCATTTAAGGTAGCCTCTCCACTATTGCTTAGATTCTTAGTTGGGATCATCCTCGTGGATGCCTGGAGATTTTCCTAGCGTCAGGTTTCTTAAGCCCATAACAGCTCTTTCTATTAAGGTATCTCTTTCCTTGCTCTCCTTTTCTGTTCTCCAACTCAACCTTCCTGATCCCTCATGTTCTTTTCTCTCCTCCTCTCCTAGCATCCCCTTTATCGTACTCCCCCACCCCCTCCATGCTCCCAATTTACTCAGGAGATCTTGCCCTTTTCCTCTTCTGGCAGGGTTCATGTGTGTCTCTCTTAGGGTCCTCCTTGTTTCCTAGCTTCTCTGGGGTTGTGGATTGGAGGCTGGTTTTCCTTTATTCTATGTCTAGTATCCACTTATAAGTGAGTACATACAATGTTTTCCTTTCTGTGTCTGAATTATTTCACTCAGGATGGTTTCTTCTAGTTCCATCCATTTGTCTTCAAATCTCCAGATGTCATTTTTTTTTTTTTAAACCACTGAGTAGTACTCCATTGTGTAAATGTGTCACATTCTCTTTATCCACTCTTCAGTTGAGGGGCATCTAGGTTGCTTCTAGGTTCTGGCTATTACAAATAATGCTGCTATGAATATAGTTGAACAGATGCCTTTGTGCATCCTTTGGGTGTATGCCTAAGAGTAGAAAGTGGAATTGCTGGATCTTGAGGTAGACTGATTCCCATTTTCCTGAGAAACTGCAATACTGATTTCCAAAGTAGCTGAACAAGTTTGCATTTCCACCAGCAATGGAGGAATGTTCCCTTTCTTTATATCCTCTCTGGTATAAACTGTCATTGGTGTTTTTGATTTTAGCCATTCTAAAGTGTAAGAGTAAGATGGTATCTTAGAGTTGTTTTGATTTACATTTCCCTGATGGCTAAGGATATTGAGCAAATTTTTAAGTGCTTTTTGGCCATTTGAGATTCCTCTATTGAAAATTCTCTGTTTAGATCTGTACCCCATTTTTTAATTGGATTATTTGGTGTTTTGACTAGCTTCTTGAGTTCTTTGTATATTATAGAGGTCAACTCTCTGTCAGATGTGAGGTTGGTGAAGATCTTTTCCCATTTGGCAGGATGCCATTTTGTCTTGTTGATTGTGTCCTTTGCCTTACAGAAACTTCTCAGTTTCAGGAGGTCCCATTTATTAACTGTCAATCTCAGTCTCTGTGCTACTGGTTCAGGAAGTAGTCTCCTGTGCCAATGTGTTCAAGGGTACTTTTTACTTTCTCTTCTAAGAGGTACAGTGTTGCTGAATTTATGTTGAGGTCTTTGATTCATTTGGACTTAAGTTTTGTGCATGTCAGTAAATATGGATCTATCTATAATCTTCTACATGTCAGCATCCCGTTATGCCAGCACCATTTGTTGAAGAAGCTTTTTTTCCCCATTGTATAATTTTAGCTTCTTTGTCAAAAGTCTTGTGTTCACATGGGGATTAATATCATGGTCTTCAATTTGATTCCATTGGTCTACCAGTCTCTTTGTGCCAATACCAAGCTGTTTTAAGTTCTATAGCTCTATAGTAGAGCTTGAAGTCAGGGATGGTGATGCCTCTAGAAGTTTGTTATTGTACAGGGTTGTTTTGGCTATCCTGGGTTTTTTGTGTTCCCATATAAATTTGAGTATTGTTCTTTCAAGGTTTGTGAAGAATTGTGCTTGCATTTTGATGGGAATTGCATCGAATCTGTAGACTGCTTTTGATGTGATTTCCGGTGGACAGCTTCAGTTTGTTCCTGTTTTTAGAGGAATCACATTGAGTGTCTCTTCATTTAGTTTGATGTTGACTGTTAGCTTGCTGTATATAGCCTTTATCATGTTTAAGTATGTTCCTGTTATCCCTGATCTCTCTAAGACCTTTATCATAAAGGGGTGTTGGGTTTTGTCAAAGGCTTTTTCAGCATCTAGTAAGAGGATAATGTGGTTTTTCTTCTTTTTTCAGTTTGTTTATATGGTGGATTACATTGACAGATTTTTGTACATTGAACCATCCCGTATCTCTGAGATGAAGCCTACTTGATCATTGTGGATGATTTCTCTGATGTGTTCTTGGATTTGATTTGCCAGTATTTTATTGAGTATTTTTGCATAAATGTTCATGAAGGAGATTGGTCTGTAGTTCTTTCTTAGTTGTGTCTTTGTGTCTTGGTTACCAAGGTAATTGTAGCCTCGTAAAAAGAGTTTGGTAATGAACCTTCTGCTTCTATTGTGTGGAACATTTTGAGGAGTTTTGGTGGTAGCTCTTATTTGAGTTTCTGGTAGGATTCTGCATTGAAACCATCTAGCCCTAGGATTTTTTTTTTTTTTTTTTTTTTGGGTTGGGAAGCTTTTGGTGACTGCTTCTATTTCATTAGGTGTTATAGATTTAAATTGCTTATCTGTTCTTGATAGCTATCCAGAAATTTGTTTATTTCCTTTAAATTTTGAATTTTGTGGAGTACAGGTTTTCAAAGTATGACCTGATGATTCCCTGGATGTTCTTCAGTGTCCATTGCTATGTCCCCCTTTTCATTTCTGATTTTGTTAATTTCCACGTTTTCTCTCTGTCTTTTGGGTAGTTTGGATAAAGGTCTGTGTATATTATTGATTTTTCTCAAAGAACCAACTTTTTGTTTCATTGATTTTTTTGTATTGTTTTCTTTGTTTTTACTTTATTGATTACATCTCTCAATTTGATTATTTGCTGTCATCTACTCTCCTGGGTGAGTTTGCTTCTTCTGTTCTAGAGCTTTCAGGTGTGCTATTAAGTCTCTAGTGTGAATATTCTCCAGTTTCTTTATGTAGGCACTTAGTGCTATGAACTTTCCTCTTAGCATTGCTTTCCTCTTAGCATTGCTTTCAATGTGTCCCACAATGTTGGGTATGCTGTGCCTTCATTTTCATTAAATTCTAGGGAGTCTTTGATTTCTTTCTTTATTTCTTCCTTTACCCAGGAGTGATGCAGTTGAGCATTATTTAATTTCCATGAGTTTGTAGGCTTTCTGCATTTGTGTTGATGTTGAATTTAAACCATGGTGATCCAATTAGATAAAGGGGGTTATTCCAATTTTTTTGTATCTGTTGAGGTTTGCTTTGATGCCACATATGTGGTCGATTTTAGAGAAGGTTCCATGGGGTGCTGAGAAGAAGGTATATTATTTTGTGTTTGGATGGAATATTATATAGCTATATGTTAAACCCAATTGAGTCATAACTTCTGTTATTTTCTTTAGTTCTTTGTTAAGTTTCTGTCTGGTGGTCCTGTCCAGTGGTGAGATTGGGATTTGAAGTCTCCCACTATAAGTGTATGGGGTTTTATGTGTGATTTAAGTTTTAGTAATGTTTCTTTTATGAATGTGGGTGCCTTTGTAATTGCAGCATAGATGTTCAGAATTGAGACTTCATCTTGATGGATTTTTCCTGTGGTGAATATGAAATGACCTTCTTCATCTCTTGATTTATTTTAGTTTGAATTCTAATTTGTTAGATATTAGGATAGCTACACCAGCTTGCTTCTTAGGTCCATTTGATTGAAAAATCTTTTCCCAACTGTTTACTCTGAGAAAACATCTGTTTGAAGTTGAGGTGTGTTTCTTGTATGCAGTATAAGGATGGATTCTGTCTTCTTCTTCTTCTTCTTTGTATCCATGTTGTTAGCCTGTGTCTTTTTATAGGTGAATTAAGACCATTGATATTAAGGGATATTAATGACAATTGATTGTTGATTTCCGTTATTTATGAATTTGTTGTGTGTGTGTGTGTGTTCCCCCTACCCCCTCTTTTTTTTTGTCTTTTGGTAATAACTTCCTTGGGTTGGAATTTTTCTTCTTTCTGTAGGGCTGGATTTGTGGGTATGTATTGTTTAAATGTGGTTTTGTCATGGAGTATCTTGTTTTCTCCATCTATAATCATTGAAAGATTTGCTGGATATAGTAGTCTGGGCTGGGATCTGTGGTCTCTTAGTGTTAGTAGAACAACTATCCAGGGCCTTCTGGCTTTCAGAGTTTCCATTGAGAGATCAGATGTAATTCTGATAGGTGTGCCTTTATATTTTACTTGGCATGTTTCCTTTGCTGCTCTTAATGTTCTTTCATTATTCTGTATGTTAGGTGTTTTGATTATTATCTGGTGAGGGGACTTTTTTTTTGATCCAATCTATTTGGTGTTGTGTAAGCTTCTCGTATTTTCATAGACATGTCCTTCTTCAGGCTGGGAAAGCTTTCTTCTATGATTTTGATTAATATGTGTTCTCTGCCTTTGTGTTGCACTTCTTCGCCTTCTTCTATGCCTATTATTTTCTTAGGTTTGGCCTTTTCATGGTATGCCACATTTCCTGGATATTTTGTATTAAGGATTTGTTGGACTTAAGATTTTCTTTGGTCGATGAATCTATTTCTTCTAGTGTATCTTCAACACCTGGAATTTTTCTTCTATGTCTTGTATTCTGTCGGTTATGCTTGCATCTGTAGTTCCTGATCGTTTACCCAGTTATTATATTTCCAGCATTCCCTCAGTTTGTGTTTTCTTTATTGCCTCTATTTTAGTTTTCTAGTCTTGAACTGTTTGAATTGCTTCCTTCATCGGCTTGATTGTTTTTTCTTGTCTTTCTTTGCTTTCTTTAGGAGATTTGTTGATTTCTTACACTTTTTTGGTTTTCCTTTTCCTCCATTTCTTCCATTTTTTGTTTGTCTTTTCTTCCATTTTTTTAAGGGATTTTCTCCTTTCCTTTTTAATGGCTTCTATCATCTTTATAAAGTCATTTTTAAGGTTATTTTCTTCTACTTCATCTGTGTTGGGATGGTCAGACCTTGCTGGTGTAGAGCCCCTGTCTCTGGTGGTGTCTTATTACTGTTTATGTTGTTGAATGTGTTCTCATACTGTCCTCTACTTATCTCTTTTTCCAGGGGGTGCAGGTGGGGCCTATGATTCAGGGGATCTTCCTCTCCCAGTGGGGGTGGGGCCACAGCTCTGATGGTGGCAGATGCAGTGCTGTATGGTTTGGGGCTGCCCCCAGGTCTGTATGGGTTTGGTGGGCAGGACAGGGCAATGTGACCCAGTCAAGGGCCTCCAAAGAGTCTGGGATGGGGAGAGGGCAGGAGAAGGCCCAGGGCTTACCTCTACCAGTGGGGCAAATGTAACTTTCTTAAACAGCGACAACAATGATGACACCAGCCATAGAATTCCCCATATTGAAGAGTAAATAAGAAAACATGACTAGCTGAAAAAAATGCTGCACAGGTATTTTAGACCCTGCAGAGAAACTCAAGAGCTTCTGGAAGAAAATAAAGGGGTCTAGTTATGCCTCCTCTTTCCAATCTGTCTTTTCATTCTCCTTCTGAAAAGGTATCTAGGTATCTAGGGGTAGAGGTAGAGGGTAGAGAAGCACCTCATCTTTCAGATGCCAATTTCTCCAGCTTGGTAACTTTTGTGATTTGTGTGTGTTTCTGAATGTGCACATATGTGTAGGTGCACATGCATGTACATGAATGTTGAGGTCAGAGGTCAACTTTATTGTTGTTCCTCAGGGACTACTCACCATGTTTTTTTAGACAAGGTCTCTCACTGGGACCTGGGGTTTATTGATTTGGCTAGATTGGTTAGCCAGAGAGCCCTAGGATCCTCTTGTCTTTGCCTCTCAGATTTGGGATATAAGTGTGTGATATTGTGTCTGGCTTTCTGTGTAAGGGCCGTGGATGGAACTCAATTAAATAGCTTACTGATTTCAACATCTCCCTAACACCCCCTTTACCTTTGTCAAGGTAGAGAGAACTACATAATAAAAGTCCATATAGTGCTGTGTAGATGGCCCAGTAGTTAAGAGCATTTGATGCTCTTGAAGAGGAACTGGGTTTAGTTTCCAGCACTCAGGTCAGACAATTCACAACTATCTATAATTTCAGTTCCAAGGGTTTAAATGACTACTTCTGGCCTCCTCAGGCACCAAGAAAGAACATGGTGCACATGAATATATATATGTAAACACACATACATATAAAAGAAAAATATTTTTTTTAAAAAAAGAAAAGATAAAAATTTATGTCCCCATCACCTAGCTCCAATGCTTGTGGATCTGTTGGCTCTAAACTTTCATGACTGCCTTGGTTAGGGTTTTTATTGCAGTGATGAAATACCATGATTATAAGTAACTTGGGGAAGAAAGGGTTTATTTTACTTATTCTTCCAGGTAACAGTCCATTGCTGAGGGAAGTCAGGGTATCAAACAGGGAAGGAACCTGGACACAGGAATGCAAGCAGAAACTGAGGAGAAATGCTGCTTAATGCTTATTCTTCTTGTCTTGCTCAGTTTATTTTCAAAAGAGCCTCAGGACTACTTTCCCAGGGCTAGCATCACCCCACAATTGTGTGGACCCTCCTACATCAATCATCAGTCAAGAAAATGCTTCACAGACTTGCCTACAGGCCAATTCTGTGAAGACATTTTCTTGATTAAGATTCTTTTCCCATAAGTAACCATAGCTTATGTCAAGTTGATACAGAAACTACCTAGCATAGTGACATTACCATTGCCTGATCCCCAAGAATAGGGCATGCAGAATCTTGAGGTCCATGGTTGTCACTCCAATGGTTATTAATGTTTCTGCTTCAGGTTTTTGTCACTGTAGGTCTTTTGGGCCTTCTGTGAGAAACACCACCTGTAAGATAGACAGCCTAGGCTGTCTCCTGCCCTTGTCCCTCATCAAAGGGGAGTGCTTGCTCATCTTACTTCATTCTAGAGAGCACATATTTAAATTTGTTATAGCTGCAAAAAGGAGACAGAAAAGTCTAAGAAGCAGGCCATCTTTATCAAAGGTCTTGGGTCCTATAGTAACTTTTCTACTTAATCCACCCCCCCAAGAACAATCACATCATGCATTGCATTCCTTTAAATGCTTGGGTGTCAGAGCCCTGTTTCATGCATGATGGCTCCAGTTTCCCTGTGACAAATGCATGGAAGAGACTTGAACATTGTCACCTGTCTACAAAATAGATTTCAAGTGAGGATGTTCTTATGTCATTAGCAAAATCTCAAAGGCAGTGTGGCAGGAGGGGCCGATGTTTTGTTCTGAGAATTGTGAGAACCTAGGGAAGGGTACATCTTGGCAAATATAGGATGAGTCCTTTTGAGCTTTTGTGAGGTAGTGTCAATAATGACTTAAGGGTTATTTTCTCTTGGCAGTAGTTTGTGAGCTTGCTCAGAAGTCTTGAGTTTTCTCTAGCCTTCCAGACATGTTCTCTTTCTGAGGAAACTTTAACTCCCCACTGGGGCTATCTATTTCCCTTTCCCCATGAAGATTTTACTTTTCCCCACTGTTTTCTTCTGAGTTCCCCTCAGGGCCTGCCTGACAACCCAGACTGTTAGACTTCTTTTTGCCTATTATCGAGTATTACAGCTTTTAGGAAAGTAAGTGATGCATAAGAATGATGCAGAAAGAAAGCATAGCTCAGTCCATCCTTTCCCTTTTGGTGTGGTGTCCAATAAGAGCTAACAGAACCATGCTCTTCATTGATATGTTCTGTCAAAGGAAAGCGTGTTTTTGAATTACCAGTTTTCTAGGAGCAAGCCCTCCACAGAACCTCTACCTTGGACCATAGAGCTGAGGAGGAAATCAGCTGGAAGTGTGAAGCATCTCCCATGGACATTCAAAATGCAGATAAAAATGGAAATCCCAAACCCATTGAGGTCTAGCTTGATGAAAGCTGAGGGAGAGAGTGTGGACACCAGAAAAGATTGTGGCTACCTGGAGGATGACATATAAGGTACTCATCAATTTCATTATTGGGGAAAGGCTTTTAAGGTAGCCTCTCTACTATTGCTTAGATTGTTAGTTGGCATCATCCTTGTAGATCTTGGGGCATTTCCCTAGTGCCAGATTTCTCTTTAAACCTATAATGGTTCCCTCTATTGTGGTATCTCTTTTATTTTCTCCTGTATGCTTCTCCCAACTCGATCTTCTTGTTCCCTCATGCTCTCTTCTTCCCTCATCTTCTCCCTTGCTCTTTCTCCTAACTCCCTCTTCCCTTCCCCCATGCTCCCAATTTGCTCAGGAGATCTTGTTCCTTTCCCCTTCTCAGGGGGACCATGTATGTCTCTCTTAGGGTCCTCCTTGTTTCCTAGCTTCTCTGGTAGTGTGTATTGGAGGCTGGTTTTCCCTTGTTTTATATTTAAAATCCACTTATGAGTGTGAACATGCCATGTTTTGCTCTCTGTGTCTAAATTACCTCACTCTGGGTTGTTTCTTCTACTTGCATCCATTTGCCTGCGAATTTCAAGATGTCATTGTTTTTACCACTGAGTAGTACTTCATTGTACCACATTCTCTTTATACATTCTCCAGTTGAGGGGCATCTAGATTGTTTCTAGGTTGTGGCTATTATAAATAATGCTGCTATGAACATAGTTGAACAGATGTCCTTGAGGTATGAATGTGCATCTTTTGGATATATGCCTAAGAGTAGAATTGGTGGATCTTGTGTTATACTAATTTCCATTTTCCTGAGGAGCTGTCATACTGATTTCCAAAGTGGTTGTACAAGTTTGCACTCCCACCAGCCACCAGCAGTGGAGGACTGTTACCTTTTTTTTTTTTTTTTTTTTTTTTTCTTTCACATCCTCTCCAGCATAAACTGCTTTTGACCTTAGCCAATCTGACAGGAGGAAGATGGTATCTCAGAGTTGTTTTGATTTGCATTTCCCTGATGGCTAAGGATATTGAGCACTTTCTTAAGTGTCTTTCAGCTATTTTAGATTCCTCTATTGTGAATTCTCTACTTAGTTCTGTACCTACTTTTTAATTGGATTATTTGGTGTTTTGTTAACCAGCTTCTTGAGTTCTTTGTATATTTTGGAAATCAGCCCCCACAGATATGAGGTTGGTGAAGATCTTTTCCCAGTCTGTGGGTTGTCGTTTTGTCTTGTTGACTGTGTCATTTGCCTTATAGAAACTTCTCAGTTTCAGGTGATCCCAAACATTAATTGTTGATCTCAGTGTCTGTGATACTGGTATTATGTGCAAGAAGTGGTCTCCAATACTAGTTCACTCAAGGGTACCTCCCACTTTTTCTTCTAAGAGGTTCAGTGTGGCTGGATTTATGTTGAGGTCTTTGAATCCATTTGATCTTAAGTTTTGTACATGCCAGTAGATATGGATCTATCTGCAGTCTTCTACACATCAGCAGCAAGTTATGCCAGCATCATTTGTTGAAGATGCTTTCTTTTTTCTTTGTATAATTTTAACTTTTTTGTCAAAAATCGGGTGTTTGTAGGCATGTGGGTTAATATCAGGGTTTTCAATTCGATTTCATTGGTCTTGTACTTTCATTGGCATGTCTTTCTTTAGGTTGGGAAAGTTTTCTTCTATGATTTTGTTGAATGTATTTTCTGTATCTTTGACTTGGGTTTCTTTACCTACTTCTATAGCTATTATTATTAGGTTTGAACTTTTTATGGTGTCCCATATTTCCTGGATATATTGTGTTAGGAATTTGTTGGATTTAAAGTTTCTCTGGTTGATGAATCTATTTCTCCTTTTGTATCTTTGGTGCCTGAGACTCTCTCTTCTATCTCTTGTATTTTGTTGGTTATGATTGCATCCACAGTTCCTGATCATTTACCCAGCTTTTCTATTTCCAGCATTCCCTCAGACTTTTTTTTTGTTTGTTTGTTTGTTTATTTCAGCTTTCAAACCTTGCACTGTTTGCATTGTTTCTTGCAATTTTTGGTTTGTCTTTTCTTCCATTTCTTTAAAGAATTTTTTCATTTCCTCTTTTAGGGTCTCTATCATCTTCATGAAGTTATTTTTAAGGTCATTCTCTTCCGTTTCATCTATGTTAGGATCTTCAGGTCTTGCTGGTGTAGAGTCCCTAGACTCTAGTGGTGTCATATTGGTTTTACTGTTGTTGAATGTATTCTTATATTGTTGTCTTCTCATCTCTTCTTCCAGTGGCTGCAGATAGGGTCTCTTCCTCTCCTGGTGGGTGTGGGTCCATGGTTTTCTTCTGGTGGGTGCAAGCCAGTCCAGTACTCTGATTGGTCTCACAATGGGTACAGGCAGGTCTGAGAGACTCCCTATCCAGATGGGTTGAGGTGGGACTAGCTCTGTGATGTCAGTAGATTCTGGATGTCTTGATGGGCTGGACCTGTGCACAGTCTCCAGGCTCCAGGAGGCTCTGACCAGGGCTCTGGAATGGTAGCCTCTTATCTTGTGGTAAAACATGGATGTAAACCTATATTTTCTCTAAATAAGCTTTGACTCTCAATTCTGTGAAGTCAGCCCACAGAGGATAATAATTGGGTGTGGAATGCTGATTCTGTTCACCATGACCTTCAGGCTGGAACCATTATTTTTTTATTCTCATTATTCATCCCTTACACAATTCTTCTTTACCACTTTCCAACTTTTATCTCTTATACTTTTCTCCAGTTTGTGACATTTTCTCCTCCCCTTCTCTCTAATATAGGGCATATAGTAGGAAAGTAATGGATATTTGAAGTAATGAAGGAAAGGAACTTTATACTAAAGGCCAGAAAAATACTAGTGTATTATATATTAAAATTAACTAATGCATATGTATTTTCATATATGCAGGTATGCTTGTCCTAGAAGCAGGTACAAGAGTGAATCAGATGCTCACAATTTTAGCTGCACTGGCTGGTCAGTGAGCCTGTGAAATCTGCCTATTCCTCTCCTGCTGTGCCGGGGAGACAGACACATACTGTGCTCAGTTTCCATGTGGTAGCTAGGGATCCAAACTCAGGTCCTCCTGTTTTTACAGCAGGCTTTTGAATCATGGAGCCATCTCTCCAGCCCTGTTTTGAGATCATCACTGGTGTGTTTTTCAGTTTACTATGTTTGAGAAAAAAAATAACCATGTTTTAGTGTGGAGCTTAGTTTTTCTTTATAGAAGTATTGAGTATTACCTTGAATTTTGCCTCTGTATGATGAGTAGTGTGTGTGTGTGTGTGTGTGTGTGTGTGTGTGTGTGTGTGTGTGTGTGTCCTGTAATGTGAGTTTTAAGAAGATATTTTACCCGGCCATTTATTTCATTTGATTAAGCCATTAGAAAAGATTAGAGGTGCCTTTAGTTCTGGGGAGATAAGTCTAACAGGGGGAAGATTTTAGTAACATCTGGGCAACACATACAACACCTCCCTGCCCCCTTATCTTTCAGTGCAGGTGTTTGTAGTTTTTTATAACAGATGAGAGTGATAACTGGAAGCAGCATGTTTGAAACCTCCACCCGTTCCTTGTATCTCATGCAGGTTGCTCCTTGTGGCTTCCTTTCCATGTATAAATATATGGAAACTGTGAGTTTCATTTTTCTTTTCTTTCCCCCTTGGAGAATATTATCTTCATGTATACATGTTTTATTGCCCAGTGACTGAATGGTGCATCTGGAGGCCCCCATCTTGAATAAAGCTCTCTTTAAAGAGGTCCTCTGCTTTATATAATTGTTCCACTCTGTTCACTTAAAGGACTTGCAGTATTGAGGTTACTGCCCAAATGAGGGCATTTCCATGATAAGTAAGGGAAGTCTTGTGGGCAGGGTTTGCTTGCCTTCCTGCCTTTGCTTTGAGTAGCGAAGGTGTTTACTTACTCTGTGTGGCATCAACTGGGTGGACAGCAGAAGGACCAGAGGATCAGAGTATGACATGGACCACACATCAGTTTCACATGGTATCTATCAGAAGGTTACCATGGAGGTAGCAATGATGGTGACATTATTTTATTCATA
Organism: Cricetiscus sungorus; assembly: GCA_030556225.1. NCBI lineage: Eukaryota > Metazoa > Chordata > Mammalia > Rodentia > Cricetidae > Cricetiscus > Cricetiscus sungorus. The sequence goes on along the minus strand of JANBXA010000124.1, from coordinate 2,114,167 downwards.
GTTTTGAGACAGAGTTCACTGAGTAGCCTAAGGTGACCTCAGACTTCTTGTATAGTCAAGCCTGGCTTTGAACTTGTGATGATCCTCTTGCCTCAGTCTCCCCGATGCAATGTTGGGAAAACTGATGAACACCATTACACGTGGCTACAGCAATGGTAGTTTTGTGGAAAATAAGTTGGTATTGACTTGTTTGTATGCCTATGCACATTTTAAGTCTTTAAAATGCTTCAGCGTGGAATTCTGAAGGACTCATGGGATCTCTATATAGCTTATCACTTATGGGCATGAGAGATACAGGTGGAAGCAAAATGAGAGATGCTTCATCTGGGGTGCTGGACATGGCAGTGTGTGAGCATGACCTTAGTTCTTTGTTCACCCTTTCCTTCTTCTGTGGCAAAATAGCAGAGCCAAAAGTCATTCCCTTAAAGAGTTCAAGACCTAAGTAAAGTTTTGTTTGTTTCTTGTGTTTTGAGATATACTGCCTCTCAGCCTCGAACTGACTATGCAGCCCAGCATGACCTCAGACCCACAGCAATTCTCCTGTTTCTACTTCTTGAGATTATAGGTGTGAGTTGGACATTGGGTCCCAGCCCAGAACTCACAGAAGTCTCCTGGCTTCTGTCCCCTGAGTGCTGGGATTACAGTTCAGCTCATGCCTGCACAGGATGGGAATCCCCTTATGGAAAAGGCAAGGATGAGCTAGTGACTTCACACCTCAAGCAGAACTTGGAAATGGAAGGAGACAACAAACCGTGGGATAAGAGCAGCTCAGAAGATTGGTATAGAGTTAATATCACAGAGGTAGCAGTGGCTGATGGGAAGGAGGAGACTTCATTTCTTCTGGAATTTAGCTAGATGCCACCTCCTTCCTGAATCCCACACAAGTTATTTCTTCTTCCTGGGTGGCAGGGAACCCATTTATAAAATGAGAGTGCTGTACCTGGGACCTGTTGTTCAATCTTTATAAACAAACTATAGTCTTCATAGAAGTAAACCTTTTACAGTATAATATTATACACAATTTAATTGGTATGTGGATTTGCATGTATGTGTGTGTATGCATGTGTGTGTATGATGTGCATATGTGTGTCAATGTGTTGCATGTTTGTGTTATATGTGCATGTATGTGTAAACATGAATGTCACAATGGACAGTGCACTTTAGTATTCCTCTCTGCTTTTTATGTCTAGTTCTGCCCATTCTATTCCATTCAGAAGCAATGTTCACAGTATATTAAATTTGTTTTGACCACAATAAGCCATATTAGTTGACTTTTAAAAATATAGTCATTTTTATTTACTCTGAGGATTTCATATGAACACATAATACTTTTAGTTATTGTTACCCTCTCCCATTCTGCATAGCCATTGACTTTCACAGTCTTGTCCTAGGTCTTGGCTTTTCTTGGTAGACCTGACATACCTACTTCATTTTGTGAGCCACTCCTTGGGGTGTGGGTTTTATCCTTCGAGCTCTGAAGGAATCTCCAAGGCTCAGCATTCCTTCAGTCTGCTACCATTTAGAACATGTTTCTTGAAGCATGGCCTGCAAGAGCTCTCAGTGGTCCATCTAGGTCTCCCTGCTGGACTGTAGGGTAAGACATAGATGCACAGCCTTTAAAATGTCCCCAGTGCAGGGAGGATTTGACTAATGTCTGTTCTTCCCAGCTGTGGTGGAGGGGTCTGAAGCTCATTAGGAACTTCCTTTCTGGATAAAAGATCCTGGCTTATTGTTGGTTGGGCCCCATCCTTCTGCATTTGACTACATGGTGGTGCTTTTTTCTCAGATTCCCAAAAGGGAGAGTATTAGATTTTTCTTACTGTGACTGGAGCTAAAGCTGTGTCTGGGCTTCTGTGGGATACAGAACGGCTGGCTTCTTACCCTTGGCCGCCATTGTTTAGTTGAAATTTTCTCTGTGATTTCTTCTAAATACAGTACTGTCTTGACATTGTTGTCATCTTCGGGTCTCCTCTGAAAATATAGTTCCTGTAGGCATTCCTTTTTATTTTGAACCATTTCCTTGTATGCTCACAGCTGGGTCACAGTGGCTCCTTGCAATAGAAAGACACAAGTTTACTGCCACCTTCCTTTCCATAGGCCATGTTCCTTAGGGCTGTCCACAGGAGTCCTACTTATGCTTACAGGATTCCTTTTGCCTTTGGCCTGTGATAGCATTGGCTGTGTAGCCACACTTCCTTTGATTCGTTTACCCACATTAGCCTCTTTTGTCAGTCTACTCTGAATCATGTCTCCCTTTGATAATTCATACTCCTGCCACCATCATTTTTCAATTAAAAATATCTTCAGAAGGCATGTATGAAGAGCCATCTCCAACCATTTGGGTGGGGAGGTGGCTGTCGACATTCTTGTTTGTTGTTTTTCTTCTCTGGCCCCACCTTAATTCTTGTGTCTGTCTTTCATTCCACAAAACTTATCTGGGAGAACATTCTGTCCCCCTCCCTGCCACACATAAGAGGTCACCACAGCCTTATGGTCACTAACATTTAAATATTGTATTAATGGTCCTAATACAAAATACTGTGTCATATTAACTTTGAATTTTTTTAGCATGATGAGCAACACCAAAAGGCACTTGCTAGATTGGGACAGAATTCATTGATTTCTATGAGAATTATTCCTGTAGCCCATGCAATGTAGAGTTTTGTGTGGCAGAACAGGTCTTTCTTCTCTAAACTGTGAATATTTGTTAGATAGTTAATTTATAGACCAAAAAGAGACTTAGCTGTTCTCGATTTGCAGATATTCCTTCACAGAGAAAAACTGATTAGAATTTCCATCTGATTCAGTTTTGGAGACTGGGAAATGTTTGGGACAGAGCATCCATAAATCTTTTTTGAAGAATGTAGCTGTAGACCCTCTAGGTCCAGAGGTATATGTAGAGATAAATAAAAGTTTAGGAATAAGGCCCCTCCATCTTTCATGATTGGGATTTTCAGTTATTTCATCAAGAGAAGTCACAATGCACAGAATCCACAGGATCTGCTGTTCTATGCATGGGTTAGATACTCAAAGGATGCTTATGACAAAGGGGTGTGTGTGGTGGTATTAGTCTCATTTGCCCATGTAAACACACGATGCTCACTCAAAGCCTACCATGGAAGTCCCACTTTTATAGAGTGTTGTTTGTTTTCTGGTTTGTCTTTCTCTGATATTAAGGAAGTAGCAGAAGTATTTGAAAAACTGATACTGCTTAATTATTAATAAGGTCATTTTTGGTTTAGAAATTAATATTGAGGCCAACTACTCACTAAATTAAACACCCTTCTAAAGTAAAAGTTGAACCACCTATCCCAGTGTTCAAAAATTTTTCTTGTTTTATAAGTGATTAGGGCAGTTAAATAAAAATGTAAATGAAATGGAAAGTTGTTTTCGCCTCTTATTTCTATTTTGGTTTAGTTGGGTTGTAAATAAAGGTTTGATGTCACATAACTATGGAAATCTCTGTCCTACAATGTAGTGTTTATCCCCTGAAACTAAACTGTCATAGGTGAGAGCCACTTATAAATAAAAGTGAATTCATTCTACACACACACAAGAGATGAACATGTATAATATACATGTGCACAGACCTACATATATGTAATGACAGCTCATATATATATGTATATACATTTATATGTATTGTGACACATACCTAAATAAATATATTTGCATACATGTGTTTAAAATAATGATTTATCACCAAACCTAGAGTTGTATAAATTATGCAGAGGTCAATATTATACACTGTGACTCTCTCTTGTGAACTTGGATACACAGTTCACAGTCAGCTACTTCTTTCTATAGCATATTGCCATTTATTTTTAATATTTGTTATTGACTTCATTGATTTTGCTTTTTTGAGGCAAGATCTCACTGTGTAGTCCAGACTGGCCTTTTTGAATTTGTGATCTTCTGGCCTCAGCCTCATGTGTGCTGGGATTATGGAAATGTGCCACTATATTTGATTTTGCTGATTTTTAAGATATGAGACAAGAAATTCTTAAAAAAGATTAGTTCTTACAGGAGCACAGTGGGCAGAGTTTGAGCAGACTTCACATTCCTTTAGTAGAACTAGTCACTTCCTACTGAGATGTTCGAGTCAGCTCTGATCATATCAGCTACAGAACTGGCAGGATTATTAACAGATTCACCTCTATTGGGTTTCTCTGCAAGTCTTGGTCGCTTGCATTTCATAAGAGGTAATTTGATTTTTATTAATAGAAGTACTAGATAAGTTTCTCAACTGGGAACTCTATAGACACGCCGTTTCCTCTTCTTCGTTTACTTTCTTCTTGTTAAAGTCATCACAATGTTGACAGCTGCATAACTCTTTTTAAAGTATTCATAACCTGACAGATATTACAGATATTTGTCATTTTACTTCCAGTAAGTGACAGCTGAAATGAGCTTCTCATGGTGTTGGAGGAGAGCACGGGTATAGTGAGTCCAGTCAGATTTGTCTCATATTTCCTTAATGTACAAGTGATGTCTAGCTTTGTTAAAGCTGGGGGAATGGAGGAACATGGGAGAAGGATCCGATTAGGTTTTGGGTTTGCTTGGCAAACAGCAAATAGGACAGTGATACCCAGAGGGTTGGTGTGCCTCTTGGGCCCAGGTGCCACGTTCTTTATGCTCAATATTTGCCATGCATCATTGCCCCTAAGAGACAGCTCTTTGATTTGGGGCAGAACCCTTCAGGGCTAGAGGGTTAGTTCTGAAGCAGTTTGTTCGGTATCTAGAAAGCACTGAATGGTCCAGTGTAAAGTTTCTACTTTACGATTTCTACCCCAGCCTATGATTCCCCTCTAGGGTGACTATCTGACCCAAGCCTTGTTTGTTTTCCCTAACAGATAATAATTCCTATTTATGGATCACATATATAGTACTAGGTGCTAGGTGGGCAGCAAGCACATTTTATGTATCATTTCATGTTAGTTCCACACAACCTCAGACAAATTGAGTAATCTGTAAAAAAAAAACAAAAGCACAGATCCACACATGGTAGATCCACAATTCTCTTATAGATACCAGTGAGTCTGGAGCAGTGCTTGTAGACATCATGCAAATCCTTAAGGCTCTCTGAGCTGCTTTTCAGGCATGTTTTGGAGATGGTCACACATCTCTCTTAGGGTATGTGAGGGTTAAATGAGCTGGTTACACATCTGCCTTCTGAGAAATAGTTGGTTATACATGGCATTGTGTTGGTGCTGTTATTATAAACACCAGCAAGGCTGGGTAGTGGTGGTGCATGTCTTTAATCACAGCACTTGGGAAGTAGAGGCAGGCAGATCTCTGTGAGTTCAAAGCCAGCTTAGTCTACAGAGCGAGTGCCAGGATAGGCTCCTAAGCAACACAGAGAAACCATGTCTCGAAAAAGATAAACCCAAAAAACAAAACAAACAAACAAACAAACAAAACCCAAAAAACACTAGTAAGACTCACACTGCCAGTAATTTTATTTCTGGATTATATTACAGTATCTCGCCCACAAAAGTTTATTTTCCTTTTTTCAAGGCCTGGAATGAATCTTGTTTCTGATGTAGTCTATGTAGAATTGCCTAGCTTACCATACTGCTCCTTTCTTCAGTACTCACATGTGTATGTATAGTTCAGGAGTTCTTCATTGTAAACCAACAGCAACTAGCCAGCAAAATGGTCAAGCCATCTCAAAGGACAACAGGTCAGCATTGGCTTATCTGGTAGCCCATGTGGTGGTTTTGTGCATGACACTCCTTAAAACTGTTTTCTGCTTTAAGTACAGCAGGAAAGAAGTTCAGTCCCTCAAATAAAATCTCCCACATAAGGTCCCACTAGTTTGGTTAACTTAGGCTTATATCCTACCCTTGGATGGCTGACAGCATTGCTGAGTTAGGCCCTATCTTGAGACAGGGAGTAAAGTTGATCACTCATGAACTAGATCCTAAGCAATGTCAGAAGGAGAAAGAATTTTAATAATGATTTTAATAAGGAAGGTTGCCAACCCTTTTCCAGTTTTAAAAACAAAGAGACTTACTTATTGCATATGGATATTATGTGTATATTTCTATCTCACAGCAGACTGCAACTCTTTAAGGATGGGACCTCATAGTACTGCTTCTGCTTTCTTGTTTCTCATGTGTCCTAACTTGCCTCATCTCCCCTTTTACATATTGCATCTGTTAAATAAGAATACCATGTTTTCTCCTTTAGTAGATTACATCATAGAGAATGAAATATCCCATAAAACAAAATATCCAGGTGTTTTGTGTTCTACCACGAAGAATGAAAGGGAAGTCAATTGGACAAGAAACTACTACAGAAGTTTGCATCTTTTCAAAGAGTGTCTTGCCCCTTCCTCAGGTGTGGCCTTTAGTTAATCTTCCCAGGGGCACTGACAGAACATGTCGTAGAGAGAAGGTTCCTTTCTTTTTAGCATGATAAACATGTTGTTAATGACATGGGAACTTTAAGTCCTCTATAGATTTGTCATAGGCAGTGCGGCAGGAAGGGAAGCTATATTAACCTTTTGTTGATCTGAAGTCATTTCACCTGACACTCGGGAGCCCAATTAACATTATTGATTTGAATCGCACTCATCAAGATCAACTTATTTTGTGTTAATTTCTTTCAACACGGAGCTGAGACTGAACACAGAGGAGTTGTGACAGAATGATTGATTTGGCTCTGAAAAGTGTGTTTTGTATCATAATCTCATTTTAATGGTTTAGTAGTTGAGCTGTGCCAAATTGCCTTTGATGAAGGAGTCATTTTCTGGACTGGTGCTGGGCAGGCCTTTCACTGGTCAGCTATTTCCACATATTCTATGTATTTCTATATATTCTACATAAAGAGCCACTTTTTTATTTTCTCTAGGCTGACTGTGGTTAGGCAGATGTGGCAGGGCAGCAGCTGGCCATGTTGGTTTCAGATTTGCTCCCTATGTGTTTTCTCCAGAAGCTCAGAGTGAAGAGGCAGGCCCTTCTCATGGTGGATCAGGAGTGTGATGTAGCATAGGGACACTGAACTCACGTTACTAGGTGGCACTTCATTGGCCTGGGCAAATTTTATGGCAAGCAAGTAGCCTCTGCCTACGATGCTGAGCAACAGTGCCACAGTCATGGGTTTTCTGACCTTATATCTCCAAGGTCAGAGTGCTTAGGTGAACTGTTTCATTATTGTAGTATCAAGGAGTTTCCTTGACTTATATTGGTGATAAAGACTTCCAGACTCCTCATAGGATTAAATTTAGAGACCTTGGAGCTCCTTGAAGTGGAGATGGTGTCCTTTTTCTCTTGGATACTAAAGAACCACAAATTCAACAGTGATTTTGTTTCCTTTGTGAGACAGTTGGGAAAAAACATGAACATTAAATAGGAGAGGAGCTATTTATGAATTATAGCAACAGCTAAAGCATGAATACATGTGTGTGTGTCTGTGTGATACATACTCTCTACATAAATATAGGTGCATTCACTTGAATGCACATGTTATTAAGTATATATATATGTTTATGAATATTTATATAGATGTAGATATGGCAAATGATATGTATACATATATGCACAGCTGTATGTGCATATCAAATATTGTATAGTATCTGCATGTACTGTGACTTTTTCTGGTAAGCCTGTGATTAAGAAAATTGACAGTAGGCGTTGGAGGTAGGATTTGCACCACTATTGTTCAATTCTGCTTTGACTGCCCTGTGTCAGGCCACATGGTGAATATTTGGACCTTCTCCACAAGGACCTGCTGCTCACCTTGAGCCCAACCAATGGACTCTGTGCAGCATCAATCCTGCTGAGAGGAGCCTGTTAAAAGTGGACACACGAAACTTAAGAAAAAATGGAGCAAGCAGGCAGCTTTCCCTTCTCACTGGGAATTAATGCCCACTGTATAAAAAACATAAAGCATCTCTGTCCCTAGAGTCTTGCCTGACATTTTAAAACTTTCATCTGCTTGAATTCATGGTGTTCCTGGAGGGGATTTACACGTTGCTGAGCTCTAAGGGCTGGGTGGCTGTGGTGTGTACCTCTGTCATATTGGGCTGTGCTTGCTACAGGCCCAAACAAATTATATAGCTTGCTTAGTTCCCTTCAAAAACAATATTGGCCCTATTCAGAGTTTATCTGTCATTTGGCTTTGTGGTCGAACAGTACTAATAATGTAAAGCAGGCCGAAGCAGTCCTCACAGAATTTTCTAGGCTTGGTAATAAGTAGGCCAAGGAGCTACTCACAAAGCACAAAAGGAAGCATGGAGATGATCTTGGTGCAGCTTGCCTACATGGGAGCTGTGTTAATATCACATCTTGTAGATTTGACCAAGGTTTTGAGAGTCCTGTATTTCATGCTGGTTTTTATAGAAGCTGGCTGTAGCCTGGGCAGGATTAATCATGGCTGGGATACATCACACTTAGGATGGTATTAAATTATAGCAACAAAATCATGCAAAACCAGTTCATAACCTTATATGAACATTGTGTGCTACTGCAATCCTATAAAAATACTGCATATCCAAATTAATGGGGGAGAAAATGTGCTGTGTTCTTGTTTTTCTGTGTCTAGAAGGTACTTGATCCTTTTTGTCTCCTCTATCCTACACAAGAACTGACTGGGGAAACCTATGTCTTTTCATTATTACTGTGGAGTTGTGGCTGTGGAGGGCATCTGCTGGATGCCAAGCTGAGTGTGGAGGCTAAAAAGTGCCTGCCCATGTTCCTAGTCTCATGGAGCCCTCTCTCTGGGTCTAGAGCATACAGGACTTACGGTTCTTTTGGAATGTTCTCCTCATCCCTCTGTTGCTCCACCACTCAGAGCTCATACATTTTTATGGATCTGAGTCTGACCTGGGGAACACATGCATGTATTTTTGACAGAACCAATATAAGATCTTTTGTTCTGAGACAGTCTCTCTATGTATCCTTGTTTAGTCTACAACTCACTATGGAATTCACAAAGATCTGTCTGTCTCTGCCTCCTGAGTGGACTTAAAGATGTCATTTAAACACCATCTTTGATCTTTTTTTTTTTTTTAACTCTTTGTGCTGTCCAGCTCCCAAATAATTACACGAAGGGTCATTCTTACTCTGTGGCTTGTTGTGTAGTTGGGTGGCTGGCCCCTGATATCCTCTCCTTCTCCTCCTTTTCTCACTCCTCTCTTCCAAGATTTCTCCTCCTATTCATTCTCTCTGCCTGCCAGCCCCACCTATCCTTTCTCCTGCCTAGTTATTCACTGTTCAGCTCTTATTAGATCAATTAGGTGTTTTAGATGGGCAAAGTAACACAGCTTCACAGAGTTAAATGAAACATAAAGGAATACAACACATCTTTGCATCATTAAACAAATGTTCCACAGCATAAATGGATGTAACACATCTTAAAATAATATTCCACAACACATGTGTGTATGAATATGTGTTAGCATACACATGGACATACTTATGTGTGGGAGTGTATGCACATATAAGACCCAAGGTTGAGACAGGATTTCACACTGAACCCAAAACTTGCTATTTTGTCTAATCTGGCTAGCTGGTTTATGCTGGTGATTCCCATCTCTGTCTCTGGCACCAGGGATTGGGAGTGGGTATAGGCAGGACAACATACCTACCTAGCTTTTATATGGAATTGAAACTCCAGTCTTCATGCTTGTGTGGCAAGCACATGCCCTCACTCTACCCTTATTTCAAGGGTTTGGAAATCAGCCTTGGTATGTCGGTAACCCAGAAATTAGGATTTCTATCTTAAGTGTTTTGTTGGGTAAAGATAAATTAGGAAATAAATTAGAGGGCAGTGTGAAGGAATGCTAGTATCTCCTTTCTTCTAAAAAAAATTGTCATCCAGTGAGTGGAAGGGCCAAATAGATTTATATGAGGGGCTCTGGAATCTATGCATTGGGTCAGATAAAAAGATCTCTCATGTTTTGAATTCTAAGCATGAGTTATTTATCTCTTACCTTTTCCCTTTGTGACAGTCCCCAAAATGAATATTCATCAGGGCCATTGTAAAGGGGCCCTGGCTTTAACTAACTTTACACTCTGGGACTTGAAGCAATAGTTAGCTGAACAGTCCTGTGTTCTACAAATGAGGAGAGGCACAACGTCTACTGTCGCCATCTGATCAACCTTCTACCTACAAGTTGACAAAGATACAGATGATTTTCTTCCAATTGACATCACCTCAGCTCTCTTGTGACATTACAAAGTCCTTCAATTTAAGACAGGTAGGATATATACATATATATATATATATACATACACACACACATATATATATATACATATGTGTATATATACATACATATATAAAATTATTTTAGAAGTTACTTTGTTGAGATGGAGCCATAGAAAACTTATTTTGGGGATAATGAACCACTACACTTTGCTATGAGTGATCAGATCAGGATGTGGACTCTGTAGCTTCAGGCCTTCTGGTTCAGGAAGGCTGATGGATATACCTGAAGACTTCAACATGATGCTGTTTTCTTATCATACCAAAGAGGATGCATTTCCCACTTTCCTCCATTTCCTCATCACTGTTTAAATGTGGTCAGATGTTATCCCAATAAGTGAGGACCACCTCCCTGAAGAAAGACAGGCCAAGAAGAGTTTCCCAGGTGACACCTGTAATCATCCATATATCCTACTTCAGTGTGTCCATTGAAAGCTTGCTGAATTCTAGACACTTGGGTATCAGGATGGATGAAATGTGGCCTCCGACTTTGAGGATGTTGGGGTTGCAGTTATGGGGCTGAGATACCTGCTTCTTATACTTGTTGAGATTCTGGCCTTCTACATATCTTGGGGTCTCAGCTTAAATGTGACTCTTAGAGAGACCCATTCTCTAGACCCCAAAACAACCAAGAACACCTTTACCACTCTCACCCCTGCCCCTTAATGCTTATTTATCTAGTGGACTCTGGTCAGCTGTGTTCTCAGTCAGACCACAAGCTCCTGAGCTTCACTGTATCCTAATCCCTGGCATATGACCCACAGCAGGTCCTCAAGATGTTTGTTGTCTGGCTAGCCCAACAGGTCCAGTTCACTCACTTACACTGTTAATGGTGTTTTTTTTTCTTGTTTATTTTGCATAATGTTTTATAGTCTCTACACCTTTCATCAACCAAGTTCCACAAACTAAATAATTGAATAAAAGAATATCTGTTTGCCTAAGAAATATTGTCTTTCTAGAAAGTTCAATTTGGGCTATGTGTTTGATAATTCAAAACCGCTTCTTGTTTTAGGTTTCCCTTCTAGCCAGGGTGTTGGATCTGAACTTGGAACAAGGCTTCATGAAAAAAAATAACTGTTGAAAAAAATGTTGAATGAGCATAAGGGGAGAAGCAAAAAGGCTTTGAAAGTTACTCGTGGCATTATCTCAGCAGGTTCTTTCTGAGACAGGGTACTTAGCTCAGGCTAGCCTCAACTTACTATGTAGTCAAGGATGACCATGAGTTTCTGATCTTCCTGCCTCCACTTCTCAAGTGTCAGGGTTACTATTTTAATGGATTCTTGAGCAAAGGTCAGCAGGCTCCTGATTGCTGTGATCCTTCTCTCAGCCCTTTCTTAGACTCCTGGCTTTAGTGATTGTCTTGGGTACTGAGGTAAGTATTTATCTCCATTGTAAAGGGCCAGCCTTTGCCTTCAGTGGATGTGAGTGGCCTCCCCATGATGGAGTCCCTACTTTTCCCTGATCCCTGGCACTCAGGTTCTGTGAAGGGAGCCCCCATGGGGCCCTTTCTAGAATAAGTCAGTTTGTTATCTGCACACAGACAGGTGTCTGTCCCAAGAAGAGTTGTTCATCATCTTGTCATTGTCACTAGAAATGACAGATGAGATTCTGTCAGAGGAAAGACCTTGGTGCTGGTCCTTCTGGAGCTTCAACTGATGTTTTGCAAGCATTGTAGACTACTCTCCATGGAGACCTGTAGTCATATTACTGAGGAGTTGGGCTGATTTGGTAGCTTTTAATTGTTTTTAAAGATTCTTTTGACTGCATCTGGCATTAAGGAATATGTTTAAATTCCCATCTATGCATATATGGATGTTTACATCCCCGCATAAGAAGTGCAACTAAACAGTGTTTACCCTTACTACCTGCAATGTTCTGTGATGCAATACCTTCCTTACATCTAATTCTGAGATCTGCTTCTGTCACCTCCCTTTAAAGATGACGGAAGAGGGAGCCTTAGGTATCACCTTAGTGTTAGATAATTCATTATAATCAAAGCTGGGATGTTGCTCAGAGCTCTTGAAATAGGGTTCGGTGTTCATGCCTAAATATCTTTTACTCAGAAGTACATTTTTGTGTTCTCTCCTCTCTCTCTCTCTCTCTCTCTCTCTCTCTCTCTCTCTCTCTCTCTCTCTCTCTCTGTGTGTGTGTGTCTGTGTCTGTGTGTCTGTGTGTGTGCACACATGTGTGTTTCCCTTTTCTTTCTGGTTAGAGAGTGATTGTCAAAGAACTACCATTCATTCTTGGACTCAGCCCACATCTTGTCTTGGTTTTGCAGAACTGTGTCAAGGTTAAGGTTGTATACACAGAGGCTTCCTTCCCCTGTTTCAGGACCACATCACAAAAGACATGTGGTTCTTATCCTCATGTTATTTCCTACTAGTTTGTGGTGATATGTCAAGGCTTCATTCTTGCACCAGAAGTATGTGTGGCTAAATAACATCATTGAAAGTGTGTCTTAGGAAAGAGGGTCCAATCTGAGCCTTTTCTGCCCTATTAAAAGGAACCACCTTTTGCATGCAAGAAGTTTTAAGCTGTACTTGCAACTAGAGAAGGCAGTCTTAAAGATGTTAGGTATAAGCTGGGCATGCTTATCCTGTAGTGGTCCTGTGGTGTGGCCATGATTTTCTCCCATGTTTACAGCTCTTTCTGCTGGCCCATGACTCACTTGTCCCTTCTAGAGATTAAATGTGTCCCTTTTCAGCAAGAACTGGGATGTGCTATCTGTATACAGCATCTGTATTTTGTAAATTCCCTTTCAAAATGTCTAGCCAAAAAGTGCAGACCCAATGGGGTGAGATATTTAAAATGAAGCCTAAATTAAAAACATTGAAAGAAAAATATGAAAAAAGGTTATTTGGGCTGTTTTTCTCAATATGAAGAATGGCCTTCCCATTTACAGAGGGTTTCCTCTTGCCATGCATTGAGCTTCTGAGCTTGCCATGAACATTGTTACAGGCCACCATACAGGATTGTGGCATCTGCTGTGTCCCCATCATAGCTTTGTCCTGTGGGCACTGAACCCAACAGGCAGGGAATCCTCCTATGACATTTTGTCATGCATTTTGTTTTCAATTATAACTTAGTATTGTCAGAGAAGGATCAGTCAGCAAAAGGCTTGCCACACAAACACAAGAATTCGAAATTCCCAGAACCCAGGTAAAACGTGGCATGTGATAGCTTGAACTTGTTATCCCTGTTCTGGGGAGGCAGAGATAAGATGTTCTGTGGGGCTTGCTGGCCCTGTCAGTGAGCTCCAGGCCAAGGAGATGTCCTGCCTCAAAAAAATAGGATGTATAGATCCTGAGGAATGACACTTGAAATTGAGTGCATGTACACCCATATATACACACACAACATGCAAACACATACATGTAAACTACAGTCATCATTATTTAAAATTTAAATTAACATGTAATAGTTGAATACATTTTGGTGGTATATAACACACACTGATGAAGTCAATCATGGTAATTACTTTGTGGCTTGGGATCATTTGTTTTGATCCCAAAGTGGGGCTGTGGTCACCTGTGCATCGAATTGTGCATCAATGGGTGCCCTGTGCTTCCTTCACCCTGCCTGAATCAGGAGCCTGGGCCACTTCTGCCTTTGAATCACAACAGGCCACTCTGCAGTTTGTCCCATTGCTACTGTTGGCTGTGTGGTATAGAGGGACTCTTAGCAGTAATATTTCTGATTTGGAAAAACAGCTTCTGCAGGGAAACATTAATTAGATGCAGAGAGTGAGTTACTTCATCCTTCATGTGGGGGCAGTGGGGAGTGAGGCAGAGAAGTACCACACATAAATTATGTCCTATTTGGGCAGTGTGTCATGCTTGTCAGCTGTCTGTTGCCAAAGAGCCACACTGTAGTTAAATACTTGTGACACCTTGCCCAATCAAGGTAGAGGGAAAGGATGTTATGGGAACTTCTTTGTGACAATATGTGCTAGTTTACATTAGCTTAACCCATCACTTTTTCCTCTGTGCACGGAGAAATTTGTTAAATTAATTCAGTTGCAATTAGTAGATTTATGGGAAAGTACCCTGTTATCCTTTAATTGGAGAGCATAAAACTACAAACTGAATCCACGAGTTCTATTTGTGTAATAGGCTATCTATCTACGACAAGATTTGATCGATGGATTCCTATGATGCCCTTGCCTTGTTTTATATTGGCTGTCAGCGCTTAACTGGGACTGAAGTATCTGGGTAACAAAAATTGATATAATGACTTAATGCGCCTTATTCTCTTTGAGCTACATCAGTTTAGAGCACTTCTGAGAGAAAAATGTCTGGAAAATATCAGGGACTCATTTATCAACCTGTTTTCATTAGCATACTGCCTGGCTCTGGTAAGGGTTTGAATAAAAAAAAAACAGGATAGTACAATTTATTTCAGGTCCCATATTTCTTGGATGAAAGGAGACCTCTAATAAAAGGAAAATACAGAAAGAGGATTTTTCTAGTTGGGTTTTCCCTGAACGAAAAATTCTACCTGACCCTAAAAAAGGTTCCTCGTTTGTTTGAATTTTTGCTGTTAGTGATATCTGAGGGAACATAGCCCTGGGAAGGTAATTAGAAAAGCAATACAAACCACATGGTGGTCTTGATATGTAGAGAAAAAAATGTTTCAACACCACAACAAAATTAATCAAAAATACCCATGCAGGTAGTGGTTATGTGAATACTTGTCTCTGTTTGCTCTGCCCAGTGTGCGTGTGTGTGTGTGTGTGTGTGTGTGTGTGTGTGTGTGTGAGAGAGAGAGAGAGAGAGAGAGAGAGAGAGAGAGAGAGAGAGAGAGAGAGAGAGAGAGAGAGAGAGAGAGAGAGAGAGAGAGAGAAAGAGAGAGAGAGAAAGAGAGAGAGAGAGAAGGAGAGAGAGAGAGAGAGAGAGAGAGAGAGAGAGAGAGAGAGAGAGAGAGAGAGAGAGAGAGAGAGAGAGAGAGAGAGAAATACAGCAGTTATAAACAATGAACACAGCACACAGAGAGGAGAGAGGCACTCTGCATAAGTGGGCATTTTGTACCATTTAAAGATTTTGGGAAGTTAAGATCTAGTGTTCTTAGCTCTCTGGAGTTAGAGCCAAGGGGAAATAGAAACAGATCAAAATGTTTGCATAGTGGGCAAAATGCATTTGGTATATGGAGTCATTTGTCCTGTGCACCGTAGGATGCGAACCACAAGAGGTAATAATAACTGACAGGCAGTTGCATGAGAGTGAGTCCTTCTTTTGCATGAAATTTTTATGCATCAGTCAGCCTGCATACAGTGTGCCTAATGTATAAAATAAATTGGTGCATAAATCAGATTAAGAGCAGCACGTTGCCAGCTTTCGCATTTGCACACAGGGATTCAATATGGATATGGAGGAATTCCCATTTTTTTAATCTCTAATAGGGTGTGGGGAATCTCTCAGGTAGATTTTGCATACAGAAACATTTTATTCACTTACCTCCACTGCCTCCCCCCCAAAGCAACCACAGAGGCAATGCCATGAATGTCAGGGGCAGCAGTGTGGGGGTTTTCTGTAATACTGGCTGTATATGGAGGGTAGTGACACAGTATTTAAGATAATATTGCAACTCTGTCTATAGCTCCTAATTATGGTGAGGAATTGGTGTGCCAATCGATAGTGATTTATGGTGGAGATACACCAGTGTGCATTGCTAACATTGATCTGCATGTAAATTCTTTGACATAATAAGAAGTTATTACCAATGACAGTCACTGTCTGACTGCTAATTCATCAGCACTCCCTCTATTTGTGTGAGTCTTGCTGGCTGTGTACTGGGGGCCAATATGGCACACTATTTGCCTCCTTTAAGGCAGGCCCTACATCTGGTACCCCAGGAGCTGCTATTGACCAGATGGGAATGGAGGTACCATTGACCATGTCTACTAAACAGTAAGTTCTGTGATTAACCAACAAGACAGGGCATGGGTCTTGTTGGTATTTTTTAAGCCCCAAATGCCTGATAGATATTTGGCTCTGAGTTAAAAATTTACAAGTATTAATCAGAGTTGTATTCATCACACCTCTTTCCTTAGCAGTATTTGCTTAAAAGCTCCCGATAGCAAATTATTACAACAGTTGGTTAAAACATAATGGCCTTATTCTTTCTCTGATCACTTTTAAATGATCATAAATTAAAGCTATTGTGTTTGTTTTGTTAACTCTCACATAGCTCCATATGTTTCTGTATCTCTGCTGCCCCAGATGGGGCCCCTTATGAGATTCAGTATTTAATCCCATGTCCCTTTGTTCTCCCATTTCCTCTTTCCTCTGACAGGTCCTTAGAAACTCATCTTTCACAGTCTCACCTCTCTCTCCCTGTCGTAATCCCTGCTAACTGACCTGAAAAGTCTTCGGCTATTTCCATTCAGGATCCAAGTCATTTCTTCTCCACTTCACTTGTCTTCCAGGGGTGAAATCTCTCAGTCCTCACCTGTAACGTTCCATTACTGTAACTGGTAGTTTGTTGTTTAAAACATTCTGTCATGTTCTTTTATGGCCTGATCCTTTTTGCTTAAGCATCCTTGCATCAGGAAATTATCATTTAAACTGAATGTAGGTGAGGTCTAGGCCCTCCTTTCTCTTCTCCATGAAGGCAACTGCTTTCATGTAGGAAAGCCCCTGGGAGGTTGGGGGAATAATGGTTTTAAATAGATTAGCTCCAGCTAGATGGTACCTGCTGTATCTTGAGAAATATAAAGAGTTACATATAAAAAAGAAGGGTACTGTGGGCAGTGGTTTTAGTTGTAATACTAGGATAAATAATTGTAGCAACAATTTTAATTTCAAACTTTTAATTGGATATACTAGTTAGGCTCATATAACTTATGCGGGAGTAACAAATAGTCCCCAGTATCTCAAAGGAGCAAAACAACTAAATGTATTTCTTGCTTGAGCTATATGTACAGAGAAATTTTAATAATTTCAGATTACACAGGGAGTGAAGATGGAGGAACATTCAGCCTTGTATACTACACATAGATTCAAAGAGGAATAAAGGGGAACGAGTCAGCTCTGCTCTGGGGAGAAATAAACACTAGGCCTCATTCTTACCCAGTGAAGACTCAATGAAGAACTAGGTGTTTGCTGAACACCTTTCATGTCTAACACTTAGTTTCTTACAAAAGAGAAGTATTTAATAAAACCTTCTCAGAAAATAAAAACAGTGGTGTTAATGTCAATGGTGCCTGGATCAGTGTTGACTCAAGTAACCTTGAATGATTAAGTGGCTAAGCTTTGGAATAGTGAACTGATTTTACAGATTGGGAGACAGAAATCCAACAACAGAAGAACCTCTTCCAAGGTGGTCCTGGAGTCTAGTCAAGTGGGATGAGTGAGCTTTCTTGCCTTGAATCCAGCATGACTCCCTCTGCCCCTTTCTCTGTGGTCGGATCAGTCCTTCACTGGCATATCTCTCTTTGTCTGCCTATTCAGGGTGCACTGAGCATCTCAACCCCCCTTCCTGACTTCTTGGCTGCCATCATATTACCCCTTCCCTGCACAAACTAATCAAATCTTTGTTTTGGGGCACTAGAATTTGAACACTGT
Source organism: Cricetiscus sungorus (assembly GCA_030556225.1). Lineage (NCBI taxonomy): Eukaryota > Metazoa > Chordata > Mammalia > Rodentia > Cricetidae > Cricetiscus > Cricetiscus sungorus. The sequence continues at coordinate 2,096,393 of JANBXA010000124.1, read as the reverse complement.
ATTGTATTTTGTGAATTTGACATGGGGTGTGTGAGGTGATGATGAGAGATGACCATGGGAGATGTCTAGTAGAGTCACTCCACAGAGTTGAGATCAGCAGAAATGATGTCTACTGAGAGGATTATTGATTTCCTCATTTATAGTATGCCTTGAGAGAGAAAGAGGGATCTAACAATTTATACTGGAGAATGACCAGATATTCTGTGGTTGTTTGTTTATTTATTTATTTATTTCCTGTTTGAGTAGGATCACAGGGCTGTTGGTTGAAATTTTTACTGGATTATTTTCCTTTTCTTTTGTAAAATTAGTTCAAATTTTGCACAAGATGTTGCGAGTTGGTGCATAAACCCCATATATAATGGGAACATAAAACACTTAGAACTCTTAAGGTTGATGGATACTGAATGATATTTTCCAAATGATTTCCCCTGTGCTCCAAGGTGGACCTTCCTGCTAGAAGAGCATCAGCTACTTTTGATGGTTGCTATTATGGGTAGAAGCATATGTCAGCAGGGCATGTGTTGGAACCCAAAGACTCAGATTTTGACATTGAAACAAGTGACTTGTATCTGCAGAAGATGGTAGTATGTCTGCAGTGGGGGAGAGGGGATGTCTTTTCTCCCTTCCCTTGTTGGCTCCATGACATTTGTATGACCCTTATATGCCTCTTGAAATTAGAAACAAAAGCCTAGCTTCAATAAGTACATTTTATATGCCAGGTACATACATACAACTCTCTGTATATTATACACATGTCTGCTATATTTTTATAAATATACATTTGAGAGTATATAAATATGTGTATATTTATTTGCTCCCTAGGGCATCTTTTGGAGGAGACACTCAGGAATGACTAACACCCAAGTGCAGCTATTTCTTGCTAACTACATGTTGTTTGACATCCCAAGAATTTGATATCAGTTAACTAACTTCATGCTAATATCACCATCTGTAGTAGAAGCTTTCATTAGTTCCATTTGAAAATGAGAAAGATAAACTATGGAGTCCAGTTTGCATAAGGCCACATGGACAGGCCTAAGTTGTACCAGTGTTTAATGTTTACCTTGAGCCAGTGTCCCCACTTGGTTCAGATGCATGTGTAGCAGATGTGGGTGCTGCTCTGGGTCCATCTCAGAGTCTCTTGAAGCAGTAGATGCTGGCAACAGTTTTGCCTATTTTGCTCCTTTGAGCATTTACAACTTCTATTATGCTTCTGGCTGCAGGGTGTCAGTTTTAAGATTTATTTTTTTTAAATCCTTAAGTTACAGAGCCTTTATAATCTTGTTTATACGTTGAGGATTGACTACAACCCCCCATTTTTTCAACCTGAGGTTGTGTGCATGTGTTTAATGTAAATGGACTCATTTTTCTTTTTATATAAATCTGTCCTTCCCTGCCTCCTTTCCTTCCTTCTCTCTTCCAGTTGCTCTAGCATGTTTTATTACGTTTTACTAATGTGTTCTGGATGCTTCTGGAGAATGGTAGCCAGTGCACTTACTCTAGCATTTTCTTTGCATTCTATGCTATTTGCTGTTGGCATTGAACCCCTGGCTAGATATACATAATACACTCACTATTTTATTAAAATTTCTCCAGAGCCAGGTCATTGTTGGAGGGATGACCAATGTTACTTTGCCTTGTCTGGTCATCTTCAGAGCTTGCTTATACCCCAGAATATTCAAAAAGTTCTTCAAAATTAAAAAAATATCCCACATTTTAGTGAGTTGACATCAAGAAAGGTGGACATTCACCCACTGTGTTAAAACATCACCGTGAATATGGCTGCCATGATTCAGAAAGTACAAACAGTAATGCAGCCATCCACCTCCCATGCATTCTGTGCTATCTGTTGATGTTTGTGCAAATGCAGCACACTATAATCTCTGGGGGCTTTAAATGCCTCCTCATGTGGGTAAAGGTTTCTATGGGTGTGATATTAAGGACATTTGAGCTAGGGAGATTACCCTGGTAGAGCCTAGATGCAATCACAAGTATGTTTATGAGAAAGGAGGAGATGTAACACTCACACAAAGAGGAATAGGCAACAGAAGCAGAGAGGAGATCAAGATGGCTATAAGCCAAGTGCTGGTGGCAGCAAGTAAGAGTTGGAAGATTTTTCCCATTGAGCCCTGGCAGGGGGTATGGCCTTGTCAACACTACTGTGATACCAATTTTAGCCATGAGAGAATAATTATTTTCTAAAGCTATCAACTTTGTGAAAATTGTTACCATAGCTGTAAGAAATTAATACATCCACCTGAATAAATTTTTATGTTATTATTAATTTATTAAAGTCAAATGTTGAACTGAAATTGGAACCAGATATTTAAATTACTTTTTCAATGCAGTGTAAGGGCATACTTTACAAAAAACAAACAAACAAACAAAAAAACAATAAGACATCATATGACATCTTAATGATCTTCTGTTTAAAGAAATTATATATATATATATATATTGCATGAATACATTAAGTATAATGGCAAGAGTATGCACTATTTAAATTAACATATGTTGATTGCCTGAGAAAATCATTATAATCTTCTATAAAATAAATATAAAAATTCCTGGGATTTGATGGGCATCCAATATGTACCAATTAGATAGAAGGATAGATGGGTGGATGGAAGGAAGGAAGGATTGGGGGATAGATGAATTAATGGAAGGAAAGGGTAGATAGATGGAAAGATGTCCTCTTCAGTGATGGATGAATGAGTGGATGAATAGACAAAAGGATGGATGGATGGATGAATGGAAGGAAGGATGGCTTATTGGATACAAAGATATGGTAGATCCTTGGTAAAGCCAGAGATCAGGGAAGCCTGACTATAGGTAGAGCTTAGCCGTGGGATTAGGTGTGTTTGACTATGAAGGCTGTGGTCTTTTGGCTGTACCATCATGATATGGAGAACACTACTAACAAAAACTGTCTGCTTCATAGTGTCCTAAAGACTAGTGATTTGGGGAATAGGTGGGATGGCTCACTTCTTCAGCATTAGGATGGGTGAGGAGGAGAAGGAAGTACAACTGACCCCTGCATCAGCTGTGGCTTGGATGACTTGTCAGTGGTAGTGCTGGAAGGGATGCTTCAGAGGGGGCTTAGAGACAGCGGTGATTGGCTGGGCTGTGACTTCCCTTGCCATATACTCACAGAGCATCTTCAGTATCCTTTTTGGAGACAGCCACTTCTTTTAAACTTAGTCATTCAGTGTCTCTCAGCCTTCTAGACAGCCATCTCTGAGAGTCTCAAGTATATGGTGAAGTCTCAGCCAGTGTTTACCAAATGAATGCTAATGCTTTTTACAAGAGAGAGTGCTGTCACTTTATACTCCACAACCTAATAGCACCTGGTTCTTAGTAAATGCCAGGTGATTTGAGCTCACTGGACCAGCAGTGGGACAGAGCTTTGTGGGGTGTGGCCTAGATGCAGGCCATTAGGTCTTGTGCCCTTAGGACCTTCGCTCTCTCCCAGTGGGGCCTAGGTCTGAGTTCATGAAGATGTCATCTTGGGAAGTTGGTGGAACCAATGGGAGCCTTAACCCCAACTGACCTTTAGAAAAGTCAAGAAAATGGTCTAGGGAGCTGGCTATATGGGGATGGTGTGGGGAAGGTGCTTGCTGCTCAAGTATGGGACTCTGAGTTCAGATCCATAACACCCATATAAAAATCATGCATGGAAATACACACACATGCGTGCATGCATGTGCACCCCGTCACATACCTGTAATCCTAGCACTAGTGTGTGAGGACAGAGAAAGGTAGAGCTGAAGCTCCCTCAGCTGCCAGTCTAGGTGAACCTGCAAGCTCCAGAATCAGTGAAAGGACTTGTTTTTTTTTTTTTTTAATGAAGTGGAGAGTGACAGAAGTCACCCAGTATTGCTCTCTCACGTTCACACACATGTGTATGCATCTGCATTCATATGTGCACACATGTGCGCATATGTATATACCACATACACATTACAAAAAGGAAAGGAAAAGGCTAAAAAAGCACAAATGTAGACTTGCCAATGGCAAACATTTCTAGAAATAGCAAACTTCCATGCTGTGTTATGAAATGTAAATGGATTCAGAATGCAGGAGAAGCACCCCTCCTCCCACCCATGGAAGCCTCACATTCCATCAGTGACATTTGACTTTCTAAGAGATTCCTCTCTGAGTTGTGGTTATGGTTTTCATGTGCATGTCTCATTTTGACCTGAGAGTGAGAAGAATAATTTTGAGGTGATGAAAATAAATACTTGCCTTGCTATTAAGTACGAAAATGGGTCACAGGGCCCCACAATATCAGTCCTACCATCTGAAATGTAAATACCTTCTGAAATTCCCGTTTAAGAGCAGATTTCACCTGCAAGCAGACTGTCGTATCTTTCTGAAAAATATACACACCCCAGCGAGGGAATAAACACATCATCACACTCCCCTGACAGATAAGCTTGGCTCTGTTCGGGTGTAAACTCATTTTTCTTGGGTTGACCTTTAAATAGTATTGTGCTATTGTATGGGATTTAAATCAATAATTTTGTCAAAGGAGAATATACTGTAAGTTTTTTTCTTTATCATTTAAACAGTTTTGTAAACTCTCTAGGAGTAATGGATTCAACATGCATTTCTCAGGCAAGGGAGATGGGAGATGGGTTCAAGGCAGTGAAGGAGACTCCTCATATACAAATACAATTGGCAGCAACAACACATCTTCAGACCTGAGACTGTTGTGTTCTGTCTCTCAGGCATCATGGACAGAGGTGCCAGTGTGGGCTGTAATTAGTGGCATAATACCTTTTCTACACTCCTGTTATAAAGTACTAGCATGTTCCAGGTGTGAGGAGGTTAAAACGAGAAGTAGCCAGTAGTTATGAAGCAGCAATAATGAGTTTCCTTCCACTTACCATGGATTTGTGTGATATACAGCTTGCAATTAAGCATGGCTTGGTGATTCGGTGATTAATGTATATACAGCTCCTGAAGGAGGGAAGCTGCCCTCCCGCCACATCCTTCATGATGTTTACAGCTGGGTACCTATTAACAGGAAGATGGAGAGGGCCATTTACAATTCAGTAACCTTTATGACAGTGAACTCTTTAATCAGCATTTTATTTCCTTTGTAACACTTTAGTCATCTACAAATGTCAGAATAAAATAGGGCCATGAAATATTTAGGATCGGCATGTGGAAATTGACTTCTCTTGATTTAAGCCGCTGTGTCTTTTCATTTTGTTGTTTTGGGAGCGTTTACTTTTATTGAAAGACAATTTATAACTAAATGCTCCCAACAGTGACTGGCGTGAGGGTAGGAGGGATTTCAGAGAGCCAGGCTGTGGTTCTATAAAACGTGTTGATGCTTGCTATATTGGGCCATAAGTTATTCAAATAAAAACATTAGCAAAGGCTTTACATTTCAGAGCAGCATTTAGTAGAAGTGCAGAGAACTCTACAGTTTATGACAAAATACCCCAGCATATTTTAGAAAGGTAATTAAGTACAAAATACATCTGTAATAATTTAAGTCAGTTGTAGTGTGCACATGAGCCATGCATTATCATCTAGCATTATTAGTTGGATTCTGGGGCATTTTAAATTTAATAATAGCCATCTTTCAGTTATCTTGGGTTGTTACAAATATACATGATACATATCAACAGGATTGTTATGTGTATATTTTTAAGATGCCTTTGAACTGTGATCATTTTATTATGTTAGATGATCAAGGTATTAGTTTATACTTGTGGCTTTTGTTAGGTTAACACAATTTAAGTCATAAATGTGGTGATATATTATTTATTATTTATTAAAGCTTGCCTGAGAATTCAGAAAGCAAAGTCAGCCTCAAGCTATAAAGATCCGCAGTGGTGTACACACCTTTAATCCCAGGATTTGGGATTAAGAAGTAAATGGATCTCTGTTAGTTCAAGGTTACACTGAGCTACACAAATTGATCCAGTCCAAAAGAGAAAGCTCACACAAAAATGATCTCAGCATTTGGGATCACACACCTTTAGTCCCAGCACTAGGGAGGTATAAAAAGCAAAGGGTTGTAGCTCCCATGCTAGAATCTGTTTCACTAATCAGATGAAAGCCTAAAGATTTAAATAAAAGACAAGACACTGTCCATTTGTGCAACAGGAATGCCGGAATGCCGAATGCCATTTATTGAGGGGAAAGGAGCGGGCTTATATACTGACTCACAGCACAGTGGAAAACAATCAAGAGTCAAGTGTGCAAGTTCTCAGGCTTAGTTCCTCCCTAGCAGATGTGTGTTAGCAAATTAGGCAGAGTACCAGTAACAACTCTGGGGCAAGATGTTCTAGCCGACAGCTTCAGGCTTGGTCAAGGTGCCTGTAGAGTACATGCAGGTACCTTTCTCATGAAAGGAGTAAATCTTTAGCCACACTGAGTAGAGCATAGCAGTCTGAGAAGCAGTGAATCTGAGGAGCAGTGAAGTCAGGAGCAGTTTGAGTATCACCAATTTGGTCTGAGCTGAGGAAGAGGTAAGAGCTAGTGGCTGGCTACTTTGCTTTTCTGATCTTTAGCTTGAAACTTGAACCCCAATATCTGTCCATCAACCTTTTATTTATTGTGTTATCAAAGGATGTTTCTTAAAATTCATCTAGACTGTGTGTGCTGGAAGGGTTTGGCACCAGGCGGCATCATTCATACCTTCTTACTCCAAAGGGTCCTGTTGACCATGTATTGATCTTGGGGTCTTCTTTGGCAGGGGTAATGGTGATCATGGGAGCCCACATTGTTCTGTAAGGTATGAGGGTGGTAATAACATGTGTTTTTCACTCAGTAGGAAATGGTAATTGGAACTAATATGATGTAGCCGAAAGATAATAGCTAAAGTTGACTGGTTCCAGTTCTGTCTGGGTTGCCATGTCAACAAGTCTTGCTTTACCATTGTGGGTATCACTTTTTCTGTTGACACAGTGCTTGGGTCTACTGTACTAGATGGTCTTCATAGGGAGAGGGGAACCTAGAACACAAGGATTAAATTCAAAGTGCCATGAATAGAGGGGTTCTATGATAGTTTTGTTTTGAATAGAGTATCTTCCTTGATGATGGAAGGCCAGCTTCAGGGGCTGAGAGGAGTCTGGTTCTCTTATGAATCAATTGCTTAAAGTACATGTTGATATACTTACTAACAAACAGGACAGACCATGTGGCATTTGCTCTTTTCCTTCTTTTCAAAATAGGGTAGGATTCCCAAGTGTCCTCTGATAATATCACTCTAACCTACAAAGTGTCAACTACAGTTACTGGAGTTGGATATGTGCTGAGTGGATTGGGGTATTTCTAGTTTGAAGGTTTCTTCAGCCAAGTTCAGGAAAGAAGATAGAAGAGGAAGACCCAAGGATTGGAAGTTGCCTGTTACACAAGGAAAGGAACTGGATCATTATAAGATAACTTTGGATCTAGTTTTTAAACCTCATCTTCCTGCCCAGTGTCTAGATGTTTTCAATGGGCTGATTTAAAAATGGTCCTTGGAACTGGACAGAGCAACACACAGCTACATGAAGGACACCAAACCCCCAGACTACAGAAATGGGACAGTAGAATTTTTTTTTTCCAATCAGGAATGTGGTAGCTCACAAAAATACTGATGGAAGAGCTAAGTAATGTAAGAGTCCAGGCTGAGGCTGTTTGTCATGCTGGTATGGCATGACAGGCAGCATGTGGGAGATGATTGGAAAAGGGGGTTGGAGAGGGCAGGAGAAAACACTTTTTCTCTCTTCCTGTGGTACCATCTCTCCTGAAGTCTGAAAACTGATGACTTCAAAGCTAGAAACAGCATGGACCACCTGAAATACTCAGGTGCTATGGATTTTGCTGTTAGCTCTCCCAGTTTACCAATTTTCAATTGATTGCATTTTTTAATTAAAAAATTGCATAATTTTTAATTAAAATAATTTATTTTTATGATCCCTTGTGTTTGCCTGTTTGTAAGTATGTATACTCTGTGTATATATGAATGTGGTTCCACAAAAGATCTGCAGCTAGAGTTAGAGACAAATTGTCAGTTTGCATGTTGCTGCTGGAAACTGAACCTGGTTCCTCTGCAAGAGGAACACTCTTAACCATTGAGCCATAAGCAATCCTGAAATACAACTTTTTCTTTTCTTATTTGTTGTTCATAAAACAAAAGTATCTGGGGGAGAAGATTATCTAAAAGAAACAGACAGTTGGATTTTTAGAAGAGGCCTATTTGATGCTTAGCTGTGGGGACCACAGACACAATGGCCTTGCGGATTTGCTTTTGAATGAGTTGTATATCACTGACACATTTGGTTATTTCTGAGGCTTGATTTGAAGTGAGAACTGAGACCTCATGAGCTTGGCAATGCCTATGATCATACATTTTTCTTAATGACTGGTAAATAATGATGCTCACCCAATCTAAGGAGTATAGAAACAAGAGGAATTAAAACAACAAACCAAACCAAACAAAAATACCTAAGCTGGACATTTTCTTTTCAACTTAGCAAAACATTGTGTGCTCAACAGTTGCACCAAGGCCTACGGGAGAATCTTGAGCAGGACCCAGTAGGCTTGGGGTAGGGCTTTTCTACCATCATTTCTTCCAAGGGTCTGGCCTTCACCATATTAAACAAATGCAAACCCACTACCTACTTTCATTATTCTCTTACCACAGAACTTCCCTTGTTTCTTTTTTCAACTGGAGCCCATTCCATTATCCATTATCTACTTGTTCTTATGTGACAAAGTTTATTTGGCCCCCAGCTCTAGCCCCTTTACAATATTTTTTAAATTGAAACATAAGAAAAGAATATTAGGAATTGTCTTCCATTTCTGCCACATGAATATCATTATTTGTACATATTCATCTTTTCCCAGATTTGAAATGTCTGTGGTTGAAATGAGAGCCAACATTGCAGTTTGTGTCTTGTCTTTTTGTTGTAACATGAAGTCATATACTTTTTGCTGTATTGCCTCATTGTTTGTCATCTTTGTTTGTTTGAGGCAGGGTCTTACTTTGTAGTTTTGGTTGGCTTGTAATTCACTACATAACCCAGGGTGGCCTTGAACTCATGGACAATCTCCCTGCTTTGCCCTCTTAATACTGGGATTATAGGTATGTAATTTAAAACATTTTTGAAGAAAATTTTCATTATTCAAAACCAATTAAAAGTATTTTAAACCTCCCCTAGGACCACTTGATTGCTGTCATATTTTTGGTGTGTTAACAGTGTGATGAGAATAGATTTAAAACATTTGGATTATTTCTGTGGGCATAGAGTTACAGGCATGAAATTCATAGTCTTAGGAGCCACTGTGGGGTTGTAGTACTTGCTCATTTATAGCTTGCAAGATTTTAAAAAACTTATTCCCATTTCATGTGTTTTGTGTGGATATGTGAGTATGAATGCACCATGGTACACATGTGAAGTTCAGAGGACAACTTATAGCAGTCACTTTTACCCTTCTACCTGTGGGTCCTTGAACACAAACTCGGGTCATCGGCCTTTACCTGTTGCTTGCCAGCCTATGAAAACTTTCAATGACCTTATTGAGCTTCTTTCAAGTTGTGGGCTCTAATCATTTTTCAAGCAGCTTGTGTTCCTGTAGAGGACTTTGAATCTTTAGAAGACTCTAAATCAAGTGTATGATGTAATTGATGTTAAGAAATGCTTTTTAGACACTAGAACAATCGTTCTCAAACTTCGGGCCATGACCTTTAGGTTGAGGTCACCTAAGATCATTGCAAAGCACAGATTTTATATTCATAGCAGGAGACAATTATAGTTATGAAGTAGCAATGAAAGTAATTTTATGGTTGGGGGTCACCACAACATGAGGAGCTGTATTAAAGGGTCACAGCATTAGGAAGGTTGAGAACACTGCTCTAGAATGGAATGGGGACTATCATTTAAGACCCAGATTATGTTAGGGACCTTATTTAGCCCAACACTATCTTATGGGTGGGCATTTGTCATCACTGCATTTTAAACACATGTGAGATCATAGAAACAAGGATCACCTGACATATCATCTTATCTGGAGTCAGAATTTGCACTCAAGCTCACTCTGCCAGGTCCTCTTGGTGTAAGGAAGTATGGGTAGATTAAGCAATGGTGGGGACCTTGCTCTCTTTCTCTCTCTCTCTCTCTCTCTCTCTCTCTCTCTCTCTATATATATATATATATATATATATATATTATTAGATAGGCACATAATGGTGGCCTTGTCACCTTTGTATTCTCAGAAACCCTTACTCTATGCACTGGGACTTAGGTCTCTGTAATGACTCCTACTTCCTTTCACAGATCTCTTGGTACAGTCATTGCAAAGCACAAAACAGATTTGTTTTAGAACTTCAGGGATTAAAATTAGGATGATAGTTGATAAGATATTCAAGGGTTGTTGGTGTATGCTGTGTGTGTGTGTGTGTGTGTGTGTGTGTGTGTGTGTGTGTATGTGTATGTGTGTGGTCCCTCCTGTTCTTCTGGGAAGCCAGGGTCCAAGCTTGTTTGGTCCTATTGGAATTTATTTTCTCCTGTATGCCTCCTGGGACATAGTGAAGGAGCTAGAGATGCATCAGTCACTCAAGGGACTGAAAATGAGCTTGCTTTTGGAAAGGGAGTTTGGGAGCCAGAGTGAATGTGGAGCCTTCCCAGACAGAGAGATGGTGTCCAGAGTCCTTTGCAGAAACCTTTTCACAACTAGTTAGGAACAATGACATCATGAGATTCAAGGATAAAGCACACATTCAAGGTCATAACATCCTCTGAAGTCAGCTTATTTCCAGACAGAATGGTAGCTGGCATGCTCGAGGGAAGGGTACCTTTTTTTATCATGGATAGTAAATGAAGTGGAAAGGTTGGACTAGGTTGTGAGGGGTTTTGAGGGCTGGGCCACAGATAGTTGGGAGTTGAATGTCTCCTTGACCTTTGGACCTTAGCCTGGTCTCCCTCATTAAAGGTGGGATCAAGTAGTAGGTATCTCCCCCCCCCCATGGTTAGGATACATTGCCCCACACTCTGCAACACAGCCGCCTCTTGGTAACGATTATTTAAATATTTATTCTTCCTTCCTTCCTGACCTATCTTGCTCAGTCCTAGTTCTCAGGTCCAGCTTGTTTTGTGTTTCATGAGCTTAGTAAAGCGTGGCATCCAATTCCCTGGTTCTCCTGTTTTCACTTAAGATGAGGAGTGATGAGCCAAAGGTTTCAGGCTCAATCCTTGAGCAAAGGACCGCTCTGACAGGGATTATTATTTATTTGTCATCTTGGATGTAATAAGCTGTAGGTACAGCTTCGAGAGCCCTTGATTTATTGCACTGTCTACTGCCACTAGCGGGACGTCTGCTCCACCACGCAGGATGAATACCACACTGTCAGCTTCGTCGATCTGTCTCCGCCACTGCGCTCTCTCTCATAACACATTCCCATTTCATGCCAGAATACATAAACAATCTTTCATTATTTTGATGCCTTTTTCGTATTTGTTCTTTACAGAACATAAAGTTTGAATTTATGGGTTTCCTTTACATTATTTCAACACACTCCACCATTTTCCGGGTTTGTGGTTTAACTCTCAGAAATTGGCCGCCAGGTGATTTAGTTATTTTGGCTTTCTAGTTTTATAGTTATTTAATATCACAATGCCAGATACTGAAAAAACAGAGTGCATGGGAGGCATGGGGTTTACAGTTTAGGTGCCTGTCATCAAGGAGACATGATCACAGGGATGGGAGTGGGGATTAGAAATCAGGATTGGCTCCCGTTTTGGAAAAAATAAAACAAAAAAAAATTTCTTAGCTCAAAATTATTGATCAGGCAGCCTGGGGCCCAGCAGGGCTTGAAAGCAAATAAGGGCCATCCCACAACTGAGTGACATTAGCAAGGTCATCTAAATCTGTGGCCAACCAACCCACTTAGTTTTTTTTTCCTTTCTCCAGCAGCCTCAGCTCTCAGCATCCCTGACATTCATCTGCTCCTGTTTCTAGTGGCATGGCCATGTGGTTCAATTTTTACAAACTCCTGTTTCTGTTCTTAGTTCTCCAAAGTGGCAAATGATCCCAGGCTTGGCAGCATTTGTGTAGGAACTGGAAGTGGCTGCCCCTGTTCCCACAGAAGAAACAGGCTTAAGGATCACTTCCGGCACCCGCTTCCTGTACCACTTCCTGTTCACTTGAGTTGGGAAGGCTTTTAGCCTTCCCTTCCAATAACTCATGTTTTACCCTGAATGCCATCATCTTATTTTAAACTCAATCTGACTTTTGTGAATGACATCAGTCTCTAACCTGAGCCTATTTAGTGTTTTGCCATTTTTGAAAGATCTCCCTTAGTTATTCCTGAAAGACCCCAAGAGAAGAAATGCATGGCATGCAAAGATGTCAGTGAGTCTGCTGATGAGGGTATGGAGTTTGTGTATGAGTAGGGTATGTGTGCATGTGTGTATCTTCCTATATGCATGCACCCTTGTCTGCTCCCAGCTTCTGTCTGTGGAGGAGCCTGAAACTTCTTACTTTTTTTGATGGTTGCTGACAAATACAAGCTGGTGGCAGTAGAATCTTATCTCTGTCAAGGTCAATTATTTGCACAGAAATCATGACATTTGGGAACTTAAGGTTCTTCCCCTTGACAGTGTGGATGAATTCTGTCTCGTGTGTGTGTGTGTGTGTGTGTGTGTGTGTGTGTGTGTGTGTGTGTGTGTGATATCTCTTGTATGTGTATGTGTATGGGTGATCTCTTGTATGTGTGTGTGTGTGTGTGTGTGTGTGTGTGTGTGTGTGTGTGTGTGTGTGTGTGGCAACTTTACCCTTCACCCAATCCTCTGAGAGGAGGGACTCTAGGTGAGAGGGATTCACAACTGCAAAGCCCTTTCAACCACCTCCTTGTTGAAGGCTGCTAATGAATGTGGGTTCAAATGTCATAAATGCGAGATCATTTTACCACTCCTGCCTTCCTTGGCAGCCTTCATTAGGGAAGTGCAGAGCGACCCATCTCACGTCACACTGCACAGGCCTGTTGTGGCTGGAAAGGAACCCCAGTTAATTAATATGAGAAATTTGTTTTGTGCCCATGGTTTGAAGAAAAATAAAACAAAAAAGGAAAAGAGGAGAAGATGGGTGCAGGTCAGTGCTGTCAGCCCAGGCTGCCTGTCGCTCTGACCTGCTCTGTTAAGTGTCTGATGTGTGACTAATCTGTGAATAACATTTCCGCTCAGCAGAAGAGAAACCGAGGGAGCAATAGCAGAATTAATATCTGGGAGCGTTGATAATTATATATCAGAATCTAATTTTTAGCACAGAAAATGTGTTAATGACAGAGACGAAAACAAAAACCACTAGCTTCTCCCAGCAGGCCCCAGAGTGTCATTTATTACTTCTCAGCTGGGTATCTATCAAGTTTATGGGTTAATTTTTCTGTAGACTGTTATTTATGGGTTTTTGTTTGTTTTCAGCCATCATTACTAACAATACGGTTAATAGCAATCATTTGTTATCCAGCACGAGGCCTGATGCCTCAGATGAGTGCACTGAACTGCGAATACTCATTTGGTAGCTGAATAAGGGCCTGACAGGCCCCATTTATAACAAGCTCATTCTATAATGTCCGTCCTATTAATAAAATTTTGTTGCTGTCTAATTAGCAATGTCTGATGTGTATAGTAGCAGGCAGAGAGGCAGAGGAGACTTTGGCTGGTGTGTGTGTGTGTGTGTGTGTGTGTGTGTGTGTGTGTGTGTGTGTGTATGTCTGTTTCTCTCCTTCCTTCCTTTGGTCTCTGCTATCATATCCACAGCCCATCTGGATACTTAAGTTCTGGAAACAAAAGGAATGAAAGGCGAGCTGTGGAGGAAGATTCTGGATGAGACATAGTGTATGCATGCAGCAGTTTCTTCTTTGTCCTGGCGTTTTGGCTGGCAACATTAGTCCCTTTTACTTGGCTTCCAGCTGCACATGGAGCCAAGAAGTGGCCACATGCCACTGTGGCCCGAGTTCCTCACAAGCCAATCACAGCTTAAACATCCCTGCAAATGCCAAACTCTTCAGAGCCATTGCGCTGTGGCTCAAAGTCTTCTCAGAGCATCTCTTGGTTTGTTGATGAAGACAGTTCATTCAATTAAAAAAAAATGTCTCTCCAAATAAGAATTTGGAATGGCACATGAAGTCATCAATTTCAATGTTTCCTGGTTTCACTTTGGATAGAAAGACCAGTTTGGCTTATTGGATTGCACCTCAGTAAGTTCTTCAGGCTATTGCTTTTTTACGAAGAGAGGAGCATTTGAGTGACACGATAGACATGGCCATCTGTTGGACCAGGACTTGAGGTTCCAACAATTACTTAGAAATCCTTGTTCCTTTCTACATCAGAGTGGTGGTTTGGGGCAAGTTCCAGCTTTCTCATTTCCATGAACAGCAAGTGCCAGTTCTTCATACCCTTGAAACCCCTATACAGGTACCTCCGAGATGTGGTAAGATTGTCACTCAGTAGTTACAATTCACACAGTTCTTTTTAATCCCTTGCATGGAAAACCCTACCCCGTCAGAGTTCAAAAATAATCTTGGCCACAATGGCATGAACAGTTTTGCTAACAAATTTTGTTGCTCAAATTTTGAGTACAATTTTTTTTTTACTCCAAAAGCGAGACATTGACAAGTTTTGCCTTCCTGATTATGGCTCAGGGTGATATTTGCTTCATTTATCTGAAAGGTGTTCAAAATTCAGGGAAAGAATATGTATCAATTTGGTGGGTTCTCAGAATCACACACCTTTGAATTAAGAGCAGACACATTCAGGCCCTATACTGAACTGAAGAATGTTTTAAAATAGTTTTGTTGCTAGGTAACTATTTTTTTTTCTCTTCAGTAAGCCTCAGCCCTGCTCAATGCAATGGTTTGCAAACGATCTTTTGAATAAAAATGACCATCAATTTTTTTCCTAGTGGTCCAGTTGGCTTTAAAGATAAAGTTAAATAAAAACAAAAACAAAATCACCAGGCCAAACTAACCAAACCAAACCAAACAAATCAAAAAACAAAACAAAACAAACAAACACATAAACCAAAACAAAACATTAAAAAATCTTCCTCCCAGGCCAGCAATGGAAATGCCATGTAGAGCTGAGTGTGCAGGGGCTTGGGTTGTCTGCTGGCATTTTCCCTAAACTGCTCTTGACTACATCTTATCAACCCTTAATTAGTGCTACATTTTCTCTCTGTGATTTCTATTGATGTGTGGTTTGGGAAGCAGGATTGAGCCTCCACCTGACTGGTGTGCAAATTGTTTTAGAAAATTCAGCAAACATCTCTCTCCATTATCTTACTCCCCCCCCCCCCCCCGCTTTTCCTCTGTCCTTGTGTGGTTCTCTCTTCCATTCTCCTCAGTAGGAAAGGTGAAAAGCAGGCCAATAGGAATCAGGTTGAGTATTAGTGTTTTTGCTGGCCTGTGCAATAGAAAACGACAAGTATCCGGCTGGGCTCTCCGTCAGCAGATCGCAGTCTGGAAGCAGGAGGTGGCTGTGGGCATGGAGGGAGGGGGGCGTCCCCTGTGGCCTGGTGATAGCTACAATGTGATTGTGAGAGCTGGGATGAAGTCAGCACTGACAAAGTGAGGGGATTGATGGATGGACAAAGCAGGGAACTGGATGTGAGAATGGATGAGGGCAGAGGGGGAATTTAACACAGACAAACAGAATGAAAGACAGAGAGGAATTGCCTGCTCAAGTATGCCCGCCCTCAGCTCCCAGAGCAATTTGCTTGCTGCTAAGTGAACACCCAAAGATGCTTTGCATCTTTGTGGATATCCCTGCCAGTGTTGGCAGAGGGAGGCTTGTAGGTTCTAGCCAGTATGAGCCAGACCTTTTCTTTCCATCTCTCCCAGTTCTCCAACTCTACCCACTCTTGCTCATGTCCTTCAAATGGAACAGCTGATAGATTCACAGTAAGTTAACAGCATTTCTGCAGAATGCATTTTCTTCTGTTATATTTTATTAATGTTTCTGCTAAATTTCTCTTTATTAGTTAGTTGCCTTGGTGCAGTAAATAATATTTCCCTGATTCTTTTGATGGTGTTCCTGAAAGAAACTTGTTATTGCTGTAAGAAGGTAGACATTCCTGTTGGCAATACAAGCTGCTTTGTGTGCTTACCTTTATCCAGACCATGAATATTGCCAAGGCACTCAATATTAATGACAACATTTTCTTCTTTAAGGCAGGAAGTATGTGGTACCCTAAACCCTAATCCCATCTGCTGGGCTAAGAAGAGGTTAATTGGGAGAAAAAGAAAAGACAAGTCTATTTTTACCTCTTTGCTGTAACATAGAATAAACATTTCTGAAAACAAGTGTCTGGTCTAAAGACTGAGTTTATTGTTTTGTGTTTTATATACTATGTGTGTGTGTGTGTTTTGTAAACAATACAACATGGGATTATACAAAATTATAGAAAGTGGCCCAGCCTACTATAACTGAATATAATACTTATATGTATGTTTATGCTTATAATTTCATTTTTTTGTATGCATAAAGAATGTGTCTCTGGGCCAGTGAGATGGCTCATTGGATAAAGGTACTTGCTGCTAAGCTTGACAGCCTAGGTTTGATCGCCAAGATGCATGTGGTAGAAGGAGAAAACCTTCTTCCATAGGTTATCCTCTGACCTCTCTATGTGCCACAGCAGGGACATACATATGTTCTCCCAATACACAAAATAAATAAGGGTAATACAATTAAAAAGAGTGAATTTCTGAAATAAGTTAGAGTTCAGAGGTTTTGGATAAGTATCTGTTTTAATTCTACTAGAGAAGTCAAATCAACAAAAGTAATAATACAACTTTTAAACACAAGAGTTGTTTACCGTGTGAGTTCATCCTTAACTTATACCGTGTAGGCTTCTGTGCTCCAAAACGGCCGTAGTATTCTTAGCATGCTAAAGATGCCTGGGCCCTTAGGGAGCTTGGGGCATCTCTTCTCATTGTAGAATACATTAGGAGGAACCATGTATTTGAGAATCAGTGTTGACAGGTCTAAAACTTCTTTAATCCACTCTCACCATTGAATGCAGTTTGTTCCTTCCCTTTCTGTCTCACTCACACCCCTAAAAAATATCCTGGAAAAATGAGGCATGTCTGAAGTGTTTTACTCTGTGCCACTGAAGATTCTCCTTTTAAATTGGTGCAGGCTGAATGGATACACCACTAGCTCCATGGCAGGTATTTTGCTTGTGAATTTCTTTCTCTCCTAGGATGCTACAGAGACTGCATGTCTGAGGGCATCAGCATGCATCCTTTAGCTTTTGCAGGTCCCCAGGATGAAGGAATAGTTGCCTTCAAGATGGGAGCCAAGGTCTAGGGAAGGGGGCTGTGGACTTGCTAAAATGATGAATGGGAATTAAAAAAAGAAATTAATAAGTTATCCAGTGCATGGAGATCCATGAGACACATTTTCAAGAGTGGCATAGATTATCTATCATTCCAGTGGTGTTCAAAAGTGGATCCGCACTTCTGCACACCCCCACAGCTTTTTGTGCAGAGTCAAGGCTGAGGCAGTCTGGAGGGCTTGCTGCTTCCACCCCGCCCCCAAGTATCATTCCAGGATGGTGAGCACTCAGAGCTGGCTAACAGCTTGGATATTATATTGTATATTAATCCTGGTATTGAGTAATTCTTCAAAGGTTGAAAAATCTGACAAGTGATAAAATTAAGTTTACTAAAGCTGGCTCACACATGGTGTGGGGACACAGAGCAGTGTGAGAGGTCACACAGAATTCAGCTGCTCTTTGAAATGTGGAAAGCTAGGTACTCTGGGAACCTTTGCGGGCAAGGGTAGTAGCTCTTCTCACATGTGCAGCCCTGATTGACAGAGACAGGTCAATAGGAGTGAGTGTCTTATGCTTGAGATTTCCACATTCTTTAATTCAATTTGCCAGCTTTTCTTAGAAGCACATTGTGCTTGTGCTTCCTAGAGGTAGGTTAGTAGGTGCAAGAGCCCAGATCATCAGACATTTGGATATCATTGAGACTATATAATGTGTATGTATTTGGTCTAGTCTGACATTTATAACACATTTTTTTGTTTTTTAAATGCTTTTTAATTTATTATGTATATAGTATTCTGCCTGCACATCAGAAGAAGGCACCAAATCTTGTTACAGATGATTGTGAGCCACCATGTGGTTACTGGGAATTGAACGTAGAACTTTTGGAATAGCGATCAGTGCTTTACCCTCTGAGTCATCTCTCAACCCCCCCTAGATTTTTTTTTTGTGTGTGTGTATGTGTGTGTGTGTGATGTGATGTGTGTGTGTGTGTGTGTGTGTGTGTGTGTGTGTGTGTGTTCCATGGTGACTTGGTAAGTATCTTACCCTACTAAACTATTTCTCTGGCCTTCCACCTTGCTTTTTGATGATAATTTGTTCCTTGACTGGCCCACAAGTGTTAGGGAGCTGCCTGTGTCTGGGCACTCCCAAAACTAGGCTTATAGATATGTGTCTCCATACATGGCTTTTACATGGGTGTCTGAGATAGAAATCCATGTCCTCACATCTGTGCTGAATGTACTTAGTTCACTGAGCCATCTCTTTGGCCCCAATACACATAATTTTAAGTTACTAAAAAATGATTTGGACAGGGGTCCCCAGACTGCACCGTTTTCCTTCCGTATGCCCTTGGGCTTCATTTAGGTTTTCTGGTGCAACCTCTAATTCAGCTGGACTCTGAGCCTTTTAGCTCAGTGGACTTAAAGAGGGGCCACTTCACTTTTGTTTTGTACCTGTCAAGTCTGGCAGAATATTTGTTTTTTACCTAGAGCAGTGTGACACAATGACTTCATTAGACATCTAGCTGTAAACAGAACTTACAGTCACTGGAGAAAGTTTGAAATCTTAGAAGAGTCAAAGCAAAGGAGACATCATCTGTGAGTCCATCACCCAAGGAGTTGCCCTGGTGTTAGAGGGCGACACTACTATGGCACCCTACATATTTTAAATCCCACAACCTTACTTTTCATTATTCATTACATACATCAGTATGTGTGTTAGCATGTTTCATGCCATTAATAATTCTTCTGAGACATGACATCTAATGGCAGCACAAGGCATTTGGTTAAGGTTTTTTTTTGCGAATTATATTTTTATAAGCTTTCAGACTTCCTATATTCCTTATTTCTAAAAAGTATATATGTGTGTGAGTGTTTGGCCTGTAGTATGTGTGTGGATAGCAGAAGACAACTTGTAGAAATTGGTCCTTTCCTTTTACTGTGTAGGTCCTAGGGACTAACTTGAGACCATCGGGCTTGGTGGCAAGTGTCTTTACCACATGAACCATCTTGCCAGACCTAGGCTGTTACGGCAGGTTCCTCCCCACTGGTTGTTTTTCCTTCCCGCCGGCTCCAACCTGCCTGCCGCCAGTCTGGGCCCACAGCTGCATCAGCCCCAAATAACACTCAGAGACTCTGTATTTGATACAATCCTGTTGGCTAGTTACCATTATTGTTTATAGGCTAGCTCTGTCTTAATTATTAACCCATTTCTACTTATCTAATTATTTCCACGTGGCTCATCTTATCCGGGAGCTGCGGCTGGCGTCCTGCTTCCTCCATGCTCTACATCTTGACTCCCCCCTCCTACTTCCCCTTTCGTCCTTGTCTCCTAGCCCCACCTATCTAGTTTTCTATTGGCTACAGTGTTTTATTAACCAGTATGAGAAATACATATATACAAAATAACATCTCCCATCATCTCCTCCTTTCTGTCTAAAATAAAAAGAAGGGTTTAAACCTTAACATAGTAAAATAGATCACACAACAGTTATCAAATAAGAATTACAGTTAACAATATTTAGTCCATTAACATTTTGTAAGACTTAAAGAAAATATCATCTATCCTATCTTTGTGAGTCTAAAGTCCTATATGTAACTTATCTTTAATGCTAACTAAGGAAAACTATAACCATAACTGTCTTCAACTCCTTCAAAGACCACAAAAGGATAATATATAAACTCTAGAAATGACAGAGACAATTCACTGCCTAGTCAGTCACCAAAAGTTCTTCTGTAATGTTCCATCTTAAGTCCATAGGACATAGTGTGTCTCCAGACTCCTCAACAAAGCAGGAAACTTTAAACTGTCCACCTCTATTGACAGTTTGTCAGTCACTTTTCTCTGTGAATTGCAGAATGTCTGGCTGCCTCTTCCATGAAGCATGAATCCTGTAGCAATGTCCATCTTGCATCAGCAGTCACCTTTTTGTGGGTCCTGCATGTCCAGTTTCTACAACATAAAGTCAAACAGTCCAGAAGAGCAGTACCTTGCCCAAATGGCTAGTCTTGCCATATTAGAAGCAAACTCCATAATGTGTTTCTTCGATGTCCATCTTCCTTTCTGATGTAGGTGGTGTTTCCAGGAGCAGTTGTGCCTCACTGTCAAGAAAAACCCTAAACCATTTTAAATGCCATATTCTGTAGGTCTTTGAAAGGGTTGAAGAATGCCTATCTATTTCAAATACATCTCTGTATATCTAGAAATCCTAACTAACTCCAAGTTTTGATTATCATAGGTAATACTCTAATCTGTACTAAATTATACATTACATTTTCCAATGAGCTATAAAAACACAATACCTAAACAAGAGGAGAAATATACATATTATAAAATTGTCCTTAATTTGTATCAATAAAAGTAAATCCATTCCAAAGCAAAGTATTCATATCTATACCATAATTCCCTTTTTACCTTTAAAAAGATTGCTTGTGGTTATAGCCATTTATAACCAAGCCTATTTAAATGAAAACAAACATTTATAAACAATATTTGGGAATTTGGGTGTCATTCTTTCCAAACTACTTCCTGCTGATAGGGGGCGCTGTCTTGGGGGGTCCAAAGAAGATCCAGAAATCTTGGCTGTAGTGGTCTGTAAGGTTGCAATGTCCCATTGACGTTGCTTCAGGGGGTCTTGCTTGATCAAACCATATTAATCTGGAAGAAATCTACAGCTTTTTATTTTCTGTGGAAACAAAAATAGAAATCCTTTTCCCCAGTAACTTGTCCTTAAGTTTAAATTTTGGAGTCAAAGCATTTTTAAAGTATATAAATTGAATTAATCTAGCAGCATTTCTTTTATCAGTAGTTGTTTTCTCAGCAATCAAATAATTTAAAGACAACAGAATTGCATATAGTATACAAATTTTCTCTGTGCTTTCCATCTTTATGTGGCTTTTTTATTACTCTATTTATTCTACTTCTATTTTTACATATTTTGAGACAGGGTTTCTCTGTGTAACTTTTATCTGTCCTGGAATTCATTGCATACCAGGTTTACTTTGAAATCATAGAGATCTGCTTGACTCTGTCTCCGGAGTGCTGGGATTAATGGCATGCGCCACCATATCCATCCATTCTATTTCCTTCTTTCTTTTTTAAACCATTGTATCCTGTTTCCTTTTCTCTCCCAAGCCAGCGTATTTTTTAAAACACAGTGTAAACCTTCATTGCAGCTCTCATACACATCAATGAATTGTTAGCAGAGCTCTTTAAAAGCAAGGCAGCTTTTTTGCCGCTTATGCTAATTTTGGAAACCTCCCTTAAAGGAGCCGCACAAATCTCTGTCCACAGCAAAACAAATCCAACTGAGAAAATGCTGCTACCAAGAAGTCTTGCTAGTCTCTGTTCCCTTGTTTCTAAAAACTATTTTTTAAGCTTTTGTTAAGTTTTAAGTGAAAGTTCTCAATCCCACTTCTGACACCATTATGTTATGGCAGGTTCCTCCCCACCCGGTGATTTTTCCTTCCTGCCGGCTCCATCCTGCCTGCCGCCAGTCTGGGCCCACAGCTGCATCAGCCCCAAATGACACTCAGAGACTCTGTATTTGATACAATCCTGTTGGCCAGTTACCATTATTGTTTATAGGCTAGCTCTGTCTTAATTATTAACCCATTTCTACTTATCTAATTATTTCCACGTGGCTCATCTTATCCGGGAGCTGCGGCTGGCGTCCTGTTTCCTCCATGCTCTACATCTTGACTCCTCCCTCCTACTTCCTCTTTCTTCCTTGTCTCCTAGCCCCACCTATCTAGTTTTCTATTGGCCACAGTGCTTTATTAACCAATATGAGAAATATATGAAATATATATACAAAATAACATCTCCCATCACTAGGCTACTAAAATGTTTTTCTTATATAAGTGCAATAGGAAGCTATCTACTTGGTAGTTGTTAGTATTTCTAAGTTATTGGCATTAGAGCTTTTAAGGTTCATTCTATTATATGTGTGTGAATGTTTTTTTTTTCTACATGTCTTCATGTGAGTCTCATGCATACATGGTGTTTGTGAAGCCAGAATGGGGGGTTGGATCCCTTGGGAACTCTACCAGAGTCCTCTGCAAGACCAGAAAAGTTCTTGAGAATTACATTTTAATTAATGAGAGTTTAATTGTTTTTGCTTCCTTCCTTCTTTCTTCTTCCTGATTTATAGATGCTTGGTTTACCACCATTTCTTAGGCCTTCTGTCTGCTCCGTGAGATTCATGTCTTCTTAAGACATGAATGCATGTTGTTCTTTAAGTCATAGAACTATCTCAGTATTTAGAATCTTTTAAGTGTCATGCTTGTCTCCTATAAAGTCAGCAGTGTTAGACTTTATTAGTGCTGGAGGAGTATTTCTGGAAGCTGAAGCTACCCAGTGATGTTAGATCCACAGGGACCCTGGCTAGGATAAGCAAAAGACTGGGAAATTGCAGAGTTCCCTGTGTCAGCCATAGCACTATTAGGCTTCCAGAACCCTAAAAGAAACATTAAAAACAATTTGGGATTTTTGTTGATGTTTTAAGGAGGGCTCTGTGGGCACACACATGATGAAGTCCAACTCCCCTTCTCCTACAGAGGAGGAAGTGGGAAGTGATTTTCATTTTCCATGGTTCTGCACATCTGAAAGGAGATGTTGAACTGAAGTAGGCAGAGAAGAAAGGTGGGTTCTTGATGAAGGGACCCTAGAAACCTCTTCCCTTTGGGTTTCCTATGTTTTTCTTAAGCACACCCTTATCGGTTAAGCCATTTGAGTTGGATAATGTGGGACTTGCTACTTAGAGCTCTCTGAGAGGTGTGAAAAATCACAGATCTGTGTTCTTTGTCTAGTGCATTTAAGTTAGAATCTGCACAGCTGCTATTTTGTTCCCAAGACCCTCTCCAACTCTCTGAGATAAACAGACAATGTTAGGGCTACCACGCTGCCATTGAGTCGTCAATTCTGTTTATGGGGAAGGAGATTGAAAGTCCCAAAACCCCACTGGTCCCCTCCTCACCAGATTCCTCTGCACATGACTGCCCATGTTTATACATGGTAATATCAGGATCCCATTTGCTCCTCAGAAAGGTGAGCCTCTAAGACATCTGAGTTTGGTGTGCATGCCATCGTTCCCTTCACTTGACCTTGGCGGAACAGGCTGATGGGGCAGAGAAGAGTACAATGTGAAAAATGAGTGAGCCGAGTAGAATGAGCAGGGAATCAGTCTTGTGTGTGATTAGCTGTGAACAATTTCAGCAACATCACTCACAGCCGCTTTTTCTTTTCTCCCATATCTCATCCTCGTCCTCATTCACCACCCATAAGTGAGCCTGCCCAGGGTGACTGCCATAGCCCCACCCATGATCATTGCATCCTCAAAGGGCCTTTTGGGTGGTGAGGTCAGGTGAGAGAAGTTGGGGCTGTAAGGACATCCATTCCTGTAAGATGAGACTAAGGAGCTCTGGCTGGGTTCAGCAGCTCCTCAGAGAGTCCCTTCCAGGGGCATGTCAGGAAGGCATGAGTATGACCGAGTGACTGCAGTAGGCATTGTAAATCTGCAGTTATACCTGAGAACTCAGTGACTCGTGGTTGAGGTCTCCATCAGCTCCATTTTCAGAATCAAGCCCTATAAAAACATGGCAATAGGATGGTAAATCAAGCTTCCCAAGGAACTATGGGATCTTGCTGCAGAAGGCTGGAACACAATAAATGGACACTTGCCATCTCTGCCATGGTTGTCACTGCCAGGGTATAGAGGCTACCTTAGTGGTGCATAGAATTGCTTCTGGAAGAGAAGTCCTGCTGCAGTTTGTCTATCCTGGCTTCGTTGTTCTCCTTGTTGACGTCTGTGATCCAGGAGGCAACCCTCCCAGGAGATATTGGTTCTTTCTTGGATGTGTTGGCAGAACTATCTTTCCCTGAACAGCAGACAACATAGGTTCATCTTAGGAACCATCAAGAGGTGGGGCATTCAGATACTAACTAGTCTTCTTATTGGGTTCATGGGAATGCCCATCATTCCTTGCTTAGCTCCTCAGGATGTGTTCTCTGACCACTGAAGAAACACTTCAGTAGTACAGTCATTGGATCCAAAGGTCATCCTACCTACAGGACATACAATGAAAGATGACCACTTTTAAGTTTGTAATATGATTTAAAATATCCCCACTGGTGGAAGATGGAGATTCTCAAAGGAGAGATAAGTGAGTTTAAACAAGTATTTAATAATGAACTTTTCACATTTTTCACACAAATGGGCACTTTTTTAAAGATGATGAGAAATGACCTGGAAAACATATTTGTACCCTTGATTGTGTAAAATTGTGTATCAGTTGTCACAGTACTATTGCTTCACAAAATACCCCAGAACCTCATGTCACTCAGTGAAAATGTTTCTCATTATGCATGCAGGCTTGTGGCTAGGCTGGGTAGCCTCTGCTCTCCACTATATCTAGGTGATATGGTTGGTTGCTCCTTTTCATTTGGTGGTGTCCAGTCTGGGACTAGTGGTCTTCTTGTGAAGTTTCTCTTACTTTTCATGTCTGAGGTTCAGAGAAATACATTGGAAATAGTGGATTCTATGAGACCCATGCTCAGAATAGGGCCATTGTCACCCTCAGTTTGTATTCTATCAGCCTGATGAATTTTTTTTGCTTGAGACAATGATAGATAGATATTCAAGTAGTAGGAACTATAAAACCACAACCTTACGGGACCTGTTTATGTAGTCAACGTGTCATTTATTAAGCACCTGTTCTATTTTAATTCTCCTGTGGCAATCTGAAACTTCAGTCTCTTCAGAATTTAGAATGGCAGAGATGAATTAGTAAGGTTTTACTAGATTAGGTCATTAGTAAAACTGTAAGAAAAAAAAATCAAATGTAGAAATTGGAAATGGGATATATGTGAGTTGCTGAGGATTCTATACCTTTATGTATTCTTTATCATTGTAATAATATCTCCTGTCATGTTTACGAATGGGGAGGATCCATATCTTAGTCAGCCATTTACTTCCATTCCAGGTCGTAGTTGTTAAGTTTGGCTCTGCAACTGACTTGAACTTGTAGACTGAAGTAAAGCAGGTTAACAAGTCGTCATCACAGAGCACCTAAGAGAGTAAAAAGAGAAGTGAGTTTAGGAACATTTTCATTTGGCATTCATTTCCCTAAAGATCTAATCCTAGAGCAAACATTATAAGATTGACAGTTGGGTAATAGATGCATAACATGTCCAAACAGCTAAGCTGTTCTTCAATTAACACCCAGGCCTGCAATGCCATATGGACCCCTGAGTCAAAGAAGGATGTGGGGGAAGTTGGCAAGAATCCAGGGAAATGGAAGACACAATATGAGGAATAATAAGGTATCCGAAAAACCATATGTAGTCAGCACTATGTGCCCACAGAAAAGAAGGTTGAAGTCTATAGTTGAGGTGTTCTAGGGTGGCCCATCACCAGGAGACAAGCGGCTGCTCTTCCTGTTAGCCACAGGGAAATGAGAAGGCCTTGCATTTATAAGTGTCTAAATGGAATCAATCCCACAGGAGGACGCCTTTCCTTGCTGTAGCCTGCTGTAGTGATTCATGGTTCACTGCCAGACTGTAGACCACTGCTCCAGGGTTATTCCATTTTTAACTTAGAAAACATGAAAGGGGCCCTTTTGAAGTGGTCATGCATTGCTCTCCTTGAAGACAGAGAAATATCTGGTGCTAGATGTTTAAGGGTAAAAGTCAGACTGTGTGTAGCATGGTGGGATTACCAACTAGAGAAATGAATGTGCCTTCCATGCTTACAGAGTTCTGGGATGACCACATTTTTCCAAACTGATAGCTCTGACAGGTTCTGTCAGAACATTGGAAAGAATATTCTGAACACTGACTTCCAGAAATGGAAGAGCTCCTTCTCCAGTGAATTTATAAGCTGGCTATAGTAGAGGATCACTGAAGGCACTGGGGGTGTGTGTGGTTCTTTTACTTGCAGGTTCTAGCGGTGGATATTTCAAACCAAGAACTCATGTATTAAAGGCCCAAAGTATATTGTGTACCCCAAATATATAATGCCAGCATCTCCATTCCATACTTAAAATTCAAGATTTAAAAAGCAGAATGGCAAATGCCTCCTCTTGTTTTCTACTTAACCCCAAATTACCATACATCATACTCCAAGATTGTTTCTCTAAATTTGCAGTAATATAGATTATTGAGTGTATGACTTATCATATAATCCAAAATTTAAAAAGTCTGCAATACTTCAAACTACAGTAAAATGAGAAAATTGCACACGTGGGAAAGAAAGGAAAATAAGCATTATATAATGTGGCATGCAAGGGAGGCCTTGCAGGGTTGGGGGGGGTGTGGGGAGAAGAGACCTGGGATTCTGTGTCCCTGCCACTAGCTGCACAGCCTCACAGGAGCCATTTTGCAGAACACCTTAATGTTTCTATTTAGTGAGTAAAAGGCTTAGATCAGGCATCTAAGAGTTCCTCTTTTATTCTAAACTCCTCTTGTCTGTGTTGGTATTAAGACTCTGGGAAAGTACTTTGTTTTCCTCTGTTCATGCTGTGAGTTAAAGTTCACTGTACTTTTAGTCATGCTTCAGCAGAGGGTCTGCAGGTGAGTTACTAAATTCCGAGTTGGGAATGTCAGCACCTGGGCCATTCTCACAGTCCTTTCTGGCTATGTTCATTAACTTTGCCATCTCTTCCTAGTGATGTAGAACCATGGCACAGAATATCTCTCATTACAGCCAGAGGTTAGAGATTGCTGTGCAAGCTCTTTTCTCTCCTTGTCCTAGGGAACATGAACCTCTGAAGATAAAGGGGGCGGGGATACAGGTGGGATCCTGCCCAGAAAAGTATCTAGGTTGTAGCACTGGGGCCCATGGACCTGAGAAATGATGGGACAGGGCCTCATCTTGGATGGGGGCTCTTTTGGATTTCTGCATATGCTTTTAGTCATTAATGTCATGCTGCAAGTGCCATCTCAGGAGATGAATATAGAGAATGCTGTGGAAATGATTCAGGGCATTTGACTCTAAACAAAATACAGATTTGAAAGCGGGTCATATTTCAAATAACTGTTTTGTGTTGACTGAGATGTGACAGCATTTGTAATTCACAGTATGTGACATTAACTTCCAAACTGGTGGCTTTAAAGCCAGCGAAGACCTGAGAATTGGCCCCTTGTGCCCTGGCTAGCTCTCTGCTCGGAGAACCTTTGGAGTTAGATCAGAGTGTGTGAAGCTGCAGAGGGATTTTTGTGTCTGATGATTTGGAGAAACAAATCACTTTTAAAAATATGTATATATGTTATAAGCATGACATACAGACAGCTTCTTTATATTTTATAAGGGGTTTATTATTTCAAATGTGGCCCAATTTGAAAGTTATGGTAACAATATAGAAAAGGGAAAAATTCATTAAGACCTGGAGTTTCCTTGTATTCACAAAAGGTTGTTGTCAAATTCCTTTGCTTTTACAGTTGATGGGAAAAATGTCCTGTGATGCTTTTTTTTTTTTTTTTTTTTTTTTTTTTTTGTTTCTGGATGGATTCTTGGGAAGAAACCCAGGCTTTAGAATGCAAGCAGTGTTACTGAGGCCTTGGGCTCATCTCTCTGTTCTCCAGCTCAACTTAGTTATGCACAAAGGTCCTTTTTAGGTGACGTATCATGTTGCATTCCAAAGTACACTTTCTTTTAATTTACAACTTAATTTTCAACCTAATTCAGAAGATTGATACTATAATGCTATTTGCAGAAGTATTGAAATGTCAGTAAGTTTTATTGTGGTAATAAAGAGTATTCCATATATCACACACTCTATAGGGATCCCTGCTTTTTGCATAGATCTTCATAGCAACAACCGGTGGCTAAATGCTGGCAATCATTAATTTTTAAAGAAGACATGGTTATGACGACTTGAGGAATTAAAGCTGCTGGTGAAGAATGAACTTTAATTTCTTGACACTTCCTTTTTTTGCAGTTGCATACCAAGGAGAGGCGACAGCAAGATGATAAAAAAAATGGCCCAAATCCCAGGTTCCTAATACTTAAAATGCTGTCTGCTCATAAAAAGATTTTAGTCAGGGAGAGGCCATCTTTGAGCTCTTCGTAACAAATGGGTATCAGTGGCCCATGAAATAATCAATGCCACTAATCCATCCTAGGGCCTGCCAATATGTTAATGGCCCTGGTGCATCATTATTGCTAGAAGACCATAAATCATTCTGGTACCAGAATGCATCGCTGTCGAGGCCTCAATCCCCTTGCCTGGAATAAAATGCTGTCTCCTAACAATTAATGTCCAAACATTTTGCAGCTTTGTGCCTTGATTGTTTTCAGATGCTAAAAAAAAGTAAGCAGGACAGATTGTAAATCAATGAAACTATAAGACAAAGCATTTTAATAATAGGAAGGTTTGGAGTAAATCATAGTTTTGTGTTTATTATTGTTTTTGGGGTGATAAAGAGTTACTTTCTGCTTCCCATCAAGGATACCAAGTTAACTTGAGAGCAAGGGCCCCAAAGCCTACCCTTCTGAGTGTGGGTTTCCTCCTTTACTTCTTGAAGTAAAACTGAGTTACCTGTAGTCACAATCCAGCTCTCTGATTTAGGGCACTGTGTGCTGTGTGGTACATCTGTTTGTGAGCCTGTCTACTGAAGGAGTTTCTTGTTGGAAATAGCAAACAGCAGTTAAGGGGTTTTGAATAGCTAGGTTAATAGCATTTTGGTGTGTGAATCTTTATGTGGTTATGAGGACATGGGTGAGGTGAACATATTGAGAAAGTACCCAAACTGGTTTGGGGTACTTGAGAGCCTCTGGGCTTATGTCTTTCCATGAAGTTATCCAACCTTGCAGGTTGCTTTGGCTACACACATGCACATGTTAAACTAGAGAAAGACCCAAGAAAAGCTCATTTAGGAAACAGTTGCATTCAATTGATCTGATTCCTTTGGTCCATGTCAATTTAGCCTGCTGTTGAAGGCATTGGAAGGGATCACTATGGGAAGTCATTCTCTTCACTGGGTGTATAGACCAAGTTTCTTTGTGTTCATTATGGTATCCTTTGTTCTACAGCTGTACTTCTGATGTGTCTCCAGCTTCCCCCTGTGCAAATAAGAATAGATATCCATTCTGGAGGTTGGGCTTCTTGTTTGCTGGAGGGTCAGCAAACTGAAATGGGGGAAATGGTTTGTGGGGTGTGCCACAAAGGGGCTGGTGAGCTGGATTCTCAGCATCAGTAGAGTCAGGGCTGCTGTACTTAGGCTGAGCTATACCCTATGCCAGGCTGCATGCTATCATGTATAGTGTGGGGTCTTGAATACCTTTATCATTTAGTTACTGACCATGTTGGAAAGACCATGTTTGCTCCCAAATACCATGCTCTTCACGCCCCCTAAGTGTGTGCTTCATAGTTGCCATGTTGCCCTCCCCCCCGACAGGAAGCCCCTCTCTGGCAGTCCTGTGTACCGGCGCCTGGCTTTGATGGCATTCATAATCTATTTTGGTGCTTAGGAAATAACACAGGAAAAAGCCAGAAAAACAGTGGCTCCATATAGACAGAAAGACAATTAAAACTGATATGACTCTTAACAGAAGTGGCGAGAGCCAGAGGATGGAAGTAATTTATTCAACGAATTGTCCAAATACATAAATTGTACTGATGTGTGGGGTAGTGGTGGGACAGTGGAAAATTTGATAGTTGTTTCCGTTGTGTGAATTACTCAGACAGGATGCCTTTGTGAAGTATGGGGGTTTGTTTAATGTTCTGACAACAATTTAGATCCTGTTATGGTTATTGCAGTGTAATGCTGTAGTAAAAATTGAACATGACACACTAGCAATTTATTATTTGTATGTTTTTTAACCTTGAGTATCGGATTGTTTGTCCAAGCATATCCTTTGATTTGCTATGGAATTTATTGTTGATAAAAACAATCAACTTTCCATTAGAAGCAAAAAAATTATTATTATTATTATTATTATTATTTTTTCCAGGAACCATAGATTTAGGGAGAAAATTCAGCTTAGGCTACAGGACTTATGACAGGTAGACTCATGACATTATATGGTAATTCAGCATGAAAGAATAATTGTGACACTCTACTTGGTTGTGGAGTATAATCGTGCTGTGAGGTTCAATTCACTGAAAGGCCAAATTATCTTCGACTACATTAGTCTGACAACCTATAATGCTCAGCAGAGGCAATTTGTAGATGTTTCACAGAGTTCCAGCAAACAGGCCTCCCCATTATGCCACCCATTAACAAATTTGTGTAGGGGGAAAAAAGTAACTTTTCCATTTTCCTGACTGTTTTCAAGCTTTGCAACAAAATAAATATCTAATAGGAGTATTAGCATTGGCATTTGCTTGCTTGGTTTTAAAATTTGTCTGAGGGATGGGAGAAGAGGGCATCTCTTAAGCTGTGCAGCCCGAGGCAGGTCAATGTTTTCTTTGACTAAGGCAGCTGTGTGGCATGGAGCAGGGAGTACCATGTTTTGAGGAAGGGGGTCTTAGTGCTCAGCTGTAGCCACCCCAGACCTTCCACTTGCCTGCTTTCATGACCTATTTATGCCGAACCTCAGTGTCCAGGAGTATGAGGCTCCTGAGAACCTCTGCAGAAGTATTTCATCATGTGTGAACATGTTTGTGCGTATCTGCACATTCAGAGTCACATGTGTATGTGTGCATGTGAGCAGATGTCTGCATGTACATGTGTCTACAGGTATGTATGTATGTGGATGCATATGCAGGGATGTGTGTGTGTGTGTGTGTGAGAGAGAGAGAGAGAGGGAGAGAGAGGTGGAGGCCAGAGGTCAACCTTGAGTGTTGTTTCTCAAGCACCTTTGACCTGGTTATTTTGAGACAGTGTCTTTC
Source organism: Cricetiscus sungorus (assembly GCA_030556225.1). Taxonomy (NCBI): domain Eukaryota; kingdom Metazoa; phylum Chordata; class Mammalia; order Rodentia; family Cricetidae; genus Cricetiscus; species Cricetiscus sungorus. The sequence goes on along the minus strand of JANBXA010000124.1, from coordinate 2,065,284 downwards.
ACTGGTCTGAGGCTGGCCAATTAGGTTAGGCTGGATGGCCAATGAGTACCAGGTGTCTGCTGGTTGCTTCCTCCCTGGCACTTCAAGTACACGCCCCCACACTCACCTTTCTTCTTTGTGGCTGGTAGAGATCAAACTCAGGTCTTCATGCTTGCACAGAAGGCACTTTATGGACTGAGCTGTCCCCTCAGCCCAGGTGCAGAAGGTTTCTGATCGGGTTCTTGCCATTTGGCCTAGCAATTGCAGTGTGGGCTGGTTTGCTCTGCTGGTTTCAGGGAGTGGACAGACTGTGATGGTCCCAGCCTGTGAGTAAGCACACTGGCTTTTGAAAGAGTGGAAAGTCTCCTTCAAATGCATTAGAAACTCAGCAAACACATTATGTCCGTGACAAATTAAAAATTTGTTGATCATAAATGATATCAGATGAATCCTGAATATATGTGTATGGATGCAGGCATGTTTGCTTGTGGGATGTGTAGACTTCTGTGACTAAATGTTCTAAATATTAATTGGATTTTTTTTCATTTCATCTGGAATTTTGGGAACAGGGAGAATCTATTATTTCTCTTAATGGTCACTGCCATTTCACCTTGGTATTTTCAACTTATTCCCACAATACTCCGCTTGTTTCCCCAGGCAGTCCCTTCTGGACTAAGATGAACTTAACAAGGGTCAGAGGTTTGCCAAGAAAGGCTGGCAGCAGGAATGGCTCATGGGGCCTCCTCTTTTTTGTCTCATCTAGCTCAGGAGGTCTTACAAAAGGGTCTCACACTCTGTGAATGAATGGGGCCAGGCTAAATCATGTGCTTTATCTCTAGTAATTGATTTATAATTTATGATTTTTATGAGTTGTCAAACTACCCACGGTTTCTGAGTAGGGTCCTGTAAATCAGTGTCCCACGCAGTGATGTCCTACCCAGTGTCAGATACTGGCCCTTCATGACTGTAACCCATTAGGCCTCATACTTGCTGCTTTCAGCAGAGGCGATGGCTTTTCTTAGATATTTGGAGACAGTCCATCCTGTTAGCACTAAGAGATGCTGTGTCTGTTTGGTCCTAAAGATATAGGATAATAACCTTAATAACCATCTCCACACACTGAATCTGCCCTTCATGTTGGCTAGGCTGGTGTTTTCCTTGATTACAGAGCCCTTCTTTATTCTGATGAAATATAGGGACCATTTGTAGAACCATAGAATAGAACTGGTAAATCAGTAATCATTCAATGAAGTTTTTCTGTCATAAATTTAAAAGCTAAGTGTGTGTGAGTGTGTGTGTGTGTGTGTGTATATATATATATATATATATATATATATATATATACATATATATACATACATACATACATACATATGTGGTAGGCATAGGTACATATGTATATGTATATACATATATATATATATGTTTATGTGTGCATATGTCTACTGACCTCTTATCTTGTGATCATATATCCTATTCCTCAGTGATGTGGATTTTGAGGTGTGGCTAATAGTCCTGGAAGGGCTGAAGAGGGCACACAATTTAGTGCAGTCACTCAGCACTGCTGGAAAAACAAGTTGGTCTTTCCCTTCTCCAGAAAAGGAGTTGGTCACCTCCTCATTGGGACACAGGGAAGCCTTTGTGTGGAAGGCAGAGATGAAAGCAGAAAGAAACCAGAAGATGGAAGACATGAAGAACAAATGTAGTTACGGTGGAGGGAGAATTCATAGGGAGAAGGAAAAGTTGCATTTGATGGTGAACAGGGGTAATGGATTGTTCTGCAGGTCTGGAGTCCCTGTGGTGTAGTTAAGGACAAGCTGGAGCACTCATGTTTACGCATAATGCTCTCTCACATAATGTCTCCCGAACTGTTGCTGACTTACTTAGCATCCGTAGGTGAGCCACCTGCAGAAAGGGCATGCAGGTAGATTATTGTTGACTTTATGGTTATGGAACCTAGCTAATCAGGGTACCTGCTGGGCTATAACTTGTTATGCCTGAGCGGCTTTTATATCAGGTCTTAAGATTTCTTACTGGCAAAAGGGAAAAACACTCATTTCTCATGACCATGACTCCTACTGGGAAGGAAGCTCTCCTCTCATCTGGAGGGGAAATGCAGTGAGGAACCCTCTGATAGAGGTTTCCGGAGCATGTGAAATATGACTACCAGGCCTGCTGAGCATTTGGTGGATTAATTTCATGGAGAGAAAGCCTATGAAACTGACAAGCAAGAGAGGTTGCTGCTGGCTGGGAGGTGTCCTGCCCACTGTAGGCTAGGGTCTCCAGAGTTCACTCATCCCCTATGCTCAAAGCCTTGGTGAGGTGCAATGATATGCTCATAGTCATTTTTCACGTGGAACTTGAGTTATTTCCAAATATGGATGAGCTTTTCCTCTTGTTGGTTTTCCCACATTTTGCTTCTGCAGGGTTCTGGTCCCAAAAGAGACCAGTACCCAGCACCTGGTAAGTACTCTCTTACAAATAGCCCTGACCTTTGATGGTCTAGTAAAGGTCACTGCTTAATTTTGCTTTGTGTAGTGCCTGCTCCATTGGCTTTCAACTAGCTTTCCTTCCTTGAATAATCCTGTGAAGGATGTGCCCAGGACCAGATTCTAGCTTGATCTTCTGCTATTTATCTTTGCCATTATTTCCCTGATTTCCCATATCTGTGGTGATACCATGTGCATGTTTCCACAGGGTGGACTTGCCATCCATTCAAAAGCACAGGAGCTTGGAAAGGTCACTGCGACACATCAGTCCTCTGAGCTTGTGGGTGTGTTTGGGTAGCTGAGCTCAGCTGGTTATAAAAAACAAATGGAACTGGCACACGGCTACCCACCAGCCTTAATGGGGGAACCACAGCACATGCTGTGGAGAAGAGGGTGTCAGAGCACAATCTCAAGTGTTCACAAGAATGCTATTCTTGTCTTCATTTGGAAAGGTCACGGACTTTATTACAGTAAGACACACTTGGTTATCACTTGCTTTTATTTTTTTGTTTCCTTCCCTCAAATTCCTTTTCTGTTTTTATTTTGCAGAGTTGAGAAAGAACACTTTCAGTGATGGTTTGAAGCATTTCTAATTTCATTTTATTGTTGTCTACCTGTCCCTACTAAAAATGCTAATGTGGTCCGATAGATGCAATGTTGTACATTTTTGGTCGGTTTTATAGATGGGTTTGTTTCCTGGAGTTATCTGTTTTGTGTGTGTGTGTGTGTGGGGGGAAATCATTTGACCGAAATTTGCATTTAAGCCATATTTGTTTTCTCCTCTCTTCCTAATAAGGGAGAAAAGGGAAAGAAAGCAGACTTTCCTTGAGTACTTACTATAAGCTGAACACTGAATTATGCATGATTTTATAACGACCCTCTGAGGATATGATCTCAATTTCACAGATGAGGAAACTGAGGGGTAAAGAGGTTAAATAACTTGCCAGAAGACACTCAGATGAGCAATCAGTAGAAATGGGATAGAAATGTTGATCCAACTACAAAGCCCGCACTAAACTTTTCCACGAGAGCAAACTTCTTGCAGTTTACCTCTTAAACACGCAACATGTCTTGTTCCCATAGAGGGGAGAGTCCCATATTACAGCCCAGATTGGCAATCTGGAGTCCTTTACAAAAATTATAAGGGTTACAAAAAAGATTCTGTCTGGGCCTTGGGAAACAGCACAGTTGGTAAAGAGCTTGTTGCACAAGCATGAAGACTGGAGTTCAACCCCCTAGTGCCCACGTGGCACTGTGAGCTTTTAATCTGAGCATGGAGGAAATAGATAGGAGGATCCACGAGGCTTGCTGATCAAATGTTCTATAAAAAAAATCTGGTGGCAAAGCAGTTGAGGAAGATATCTGATGTTGACCTCTGGCCTCCACACTCACAAGCACAAACACATGTGCACATCTGCATGAACATGTATGCACAAACACATATGTAGTCTGTCCTTGTAAGTTTATAATGTGCTCAGTTCTGTGCTTTATGCAGTAGGGCATGTGTACATCCATGTTAATGTCAAGGTGCTAGAAAGCTCTTGAAGACCACATCATCTGAGTTTGGTAACATGCTGTTTCATCTTTTGGGGGTGTGGTGCAAATTACTGTGTAGAACGCCACCTTTATTGTATTCCTGTTAGGAGTTTTCTTATTCTAGGACCTTTCTGAAAATTGTCTCATGGACTTTGTGTGTGTGTATATGGGGTAGGGTGTGATATATGAGGGTGTGGTATATGAATGTGTATTTATGTGGAGACTGGAAGTTGATGTTGAATGTCTTTCTCGATAACTATTTTTTGAGACAGATTTTCTTTTAATTTTTATTTTTTTATTTAACATGGAGCTTGCCATTTTGGCTAGGTTGTTGGCCAGTAAGTCCTCAGCATCCAACACTTTCTGCTGCCCAGAACTGGGGTTCCAGGTGCATGCCACTGCATCTGGCTTTTTATATGAGTGCTAAGGGTGTGAACTAAAGTCCTCATGTTTGGTCAGCAAGAAATTTAACACCAAGCGTCTCCTCAGCCTTATCTCATCATCTTTTAAGGTTCTGTTTATACTTCTCAGTGAAAACATGCCTAGTTTAGTTGTCTCTTCAAGCACTGTAGTGTCCCATGCCTTCCGCCACTGAAACTGGCCACAGATGCACTGTAGTAGGGCTCTATTTTCCATCCTCCAGGATGGTGACTGAATTGTCCATCCCTGTTCTGGCTGGTACAGAGAGACTGGAGCTCTGGGTAGCTGGGTCAGGTATTCTAGCTTCCTGGGGATGATTTGGTTAGACTTGCAGCTCATCCATGGGTGTATTATGTGTGATAAGACAGAAAGAACTGCTGCAATTCAGTTGGGTGGCATCTGTGGCTTCTCTGTTATCACCACAGCCTGTCACTCCACCAGAGAAGGAAATGATCATACTGTGGCTGTTCTCCACACCCTGGGCTTTTCTGGGTGATTGCAAATTGATTGTCTTGTGATTTATATACAGTAGCCACAAATTTCCTCTTTGAGACTTGAGTTTCTTCTTTAAGTCTTTTATTTTAAGAAAGAAAATGAACTGTTTTCCTTTGTCTTTTAGAAATTTAAATGTATAGGAAATGTGTTGGTCAGAGGGGGAAAAAAGGCCAGCCCCATCTCTTTTCATACTAATCTATACTTTTTAGCAGTTTTTTTGAGAGTGATTTATTTACACTGACAGCTTGTTACTTATGGTAGCTGCTGCCAGCTTCTGAAATAATCCGATAACGTCAAAATGTGAAGGGAAGCTATAGGCTTTACCTTGACTGACTTGCTATAAATCATGTACATTACCGGTGTCTATATAAGGGTACTGGGGTTGATACTGATGGAAATACAAATCAAATACAACACATGGTAACCCAATTCTGAGCTGGAGATTGGGGATTAAGCCTATTGGATTCATATTTTTAAGTGAAAGAGAGACATACCAGGCTGTGTCTTGAAACATCATAACTGTCTTGAAATGGTAACTTCAAGGACACTCTATTCACTGAAAGCAAAGAGGCATGCTGATCTGTGCTTCTGTTCCTTTGCTTATTTCACATGTTTCTGGAGGCATGATGACCTTTGATATTGTCATTGGCTGTTTGCTTGTTTGCATGAGATGCTTGAGATAGAGACCTTGTGCATGCCGAGACAGGGTCTCCTATATGCTTCAGGCTGGCCTCAAACTTACTGTTATCCTACACTTTTGCCATCATGCTTACAGTCAACATATTGTTTTCTCTATGTATTCATAAACATCTTTGTATGCTTACATTCCCTGAAGATAGGGCTTTGTTCATCAATGTACACCCAGTACTTTACATTACTTTAAATAGCACTTTGCCTATAGTGAATATTCAGTAGTGTCTCTTGAATGAGACTTGGAAACCCCAAATTAAATATGAGTGTTGACAAAACTCCAAAGTCATCCTCTTGGCAGAAAAGCTCATTACCATCTTTGTCTTGTAGAGTCCTTTATTGTCATTTCTATAGTTTCATGATCAGTCACCTTTTTGTATTGTTATATAATCACTGGTAATTATGTTGGTGCCTCTAGGTGTGGTAAACTTTCTACTGCAAAATAAACCATGTCTATTAACCTTGGACTTCCTGGGGCCTTACTCATGGGTGGCATAGAATGATTGCCTGTGGTCTTCATACATCAGGATTCTTAGAAAATTAACCACTTATACATATGGATTTTTACAAGTGCATGATGACAATGACATAATGACATAATTCCAAAGTGTATGCATTCAATTCCAGCAGGGCTTATCTTGTAACATGGCATGGAAGACGACATTTATGCCATTCTTTCTACTTAGCTGCATTTTTGTGTTTTTTCTTTTTCTGCTGTGACTAAGTATTACCTTTGAAATGAAATGGTGTTGAAGGGGAAACCATTTACATTTTCTTCCCTACCACTTTTACCTCACACATGAAAAAGGGAAAAAGATGGATTTGTAAGATTTTTTTTCTGTGGGTAATAAATTTTTATCAGTGGGTTCAGCCAGATGCATCAGGGGAGTTTGTTGAGTAATGGAATTACTTCAGAGAATGGAGCACTGTACTTATGCTCAAACATCCTTGGAATAAATCTGGATTCTTAACCAGTGGGTGTGCCGAAAGGGATTCTCACATGTGCTGGGAAAGGAAGCCTTCACTGACATGGAAACCTGAACCATGGGGACAGCACTGAAATAAAAATCAGACTTTGCCTAATGTTTAGAGATTAGGGGGTAATGATAAAAAAAAATTGCTAAAGTGGAATCTGAACCCAATAGCCCATATGTTAAAAACGTTATTGCCAGTATGACTGGGAGGTGGTATGACCTTCAGGAAAGGAGACCTAGCAGGATGGAATTAGGTTACTCAGCTGATGCCCCTGAAGAAGCTGGAGGGACTCTGTTTCTTCTTGTCTTTCTCTTGGCTCCCTGGGTGCTGTGAGGTGAACAGGCCTCCCCACCACATGCTTCTGCTGTGATATGCTGCAACAGACCAATGAGCATGTGAGCATGGTATGGTGAGCTACTTAGTCTTTCCTTTCCTTAGTTGGTTTGTCTCAGGAAATTGTCACCTTGATGGAAAGCCAATGCAGAAGCGTACATTGTGTATATCTAAATATTTGAAGCTACAAGCTAAACTGTCATCATATAAATAAGATGTGTGCTACTCTCATGTAATTACAAATATACTTTCGTTAATGAGTTGGACATCCATATTTTAGTTTGGAATTCTTCATGTCCTTGGGGAGCTAGCTGGTGACATAGAAATTGCCCTGGGCCTTTGGCTATCCTCTTACTCTTTGGATCTCAGACTGCCCTTATGATGCAAAGGGTTTCTTACATGTGTGTCTGGATGCCATGTCTTGTATAGCCAAAATGCATCTCATTCTCTTACCTCATCACATATGAGCCATCCCTTGGGCCTATAGCTGCACCACATAGTGGCTCACTTTTGTAGTATATTCCACATGAGTGGAGTTCTGGATACTGGAAGTGGGTACAGAAATACTATTCTTTGCCATGCTTCTGGGGAATTTGTATGCCATGAGAAGGGTCACTGCCCAGAGATGACTAATAGATTGGTGTACTTTAGCTCAGTTCTGAGAGCCACACTGCTAATAGTAAAACGTTGGGAAATGAGTGCATCATGATATCCCCAAAGGAAGGTTTGTTTCAGGACAAGATTATTTTAGGTATAGACTCTCTTAGACTAATGTCCTTAATGGTTGAGTGCTCTCACATGTCACTGTGCAACATCTCTCTTGGGGCGGATTAATGAATACATGGGCTGTGTTTCAGGGACCTCCCTCAGTCCCTCCAAGCCATGCTGATAACCACCATCAGCCACCACTGATCTCCTTGAAAAGGAATAAGTTGGTAGGTGATTAACACAATGAATAACTCTGAATAAGTTCGTCTCCATGTCTTACCACGCAAGAAAGGCCACTATAGGCATGATATTTTGGGCTGTTGGAGTGTGACCGGGGGATGGGTATGTGATTCCGAGTTTTCAATGTAATGCTCATCCAGTAAACTTGCTCTTTCACTTTCTCTTTGCCCCCACATCACAAGCATTCTCCCCTGCCTGTTCTCCTCTAAAGCCTCAGCTGCTTTTTCTTTCCCATATGAAGGTTGCCCTCTGATCAAGGCAGAATGATGCCTTGTGTGTTAGTTTGGTTCTTGGCATAGCATGGCTGGCCAGGAAAGGAGGGTGAAGGGCAAGTTCTCTTAAGGGTTAGCAGAGAGTATGGAAGCAGGCATGGGCTTGTTGAGGGGCCTGAGATGGATGATGGCTCTTTCTTTGTTCTTTCCTTAGAATATGACTGCCTGGGTCTGGGATAGTCTACACTCTTATACTCCTCCATTTGTTTCTTTTGTTTGTCAAGCTGACATGAATTTGGAGGAGTAAGAAAGAAAAAAGGGAAAGGAAACAGTATAGCGTTGAACCAAAAGGGGAGCACTCTTCAGCCCTTACTGAGAAAGCAAATGAAGTCATTCAAGAGACAGAGACAATCCCTTCCTGGGCCTCTGTGGATGGATGAAACCAAGTTGACATCAGTTGAGTCTCCTGCCTTGTATACTGGTCTCAGGGGAAGTCTTAGTGTGAATTCAGGGGACTTGGCAATTCCACACCTCCATGTCGGTGTTCTTCCTTATGCTTTAGAGTGGGAGATTGCGCGTTCATTTCAGCCCCTGAAACATTTTGCTCTTCAGGCCTTTATTTTCCCAATACACTGTTAAAGCATTAGCTGAGGTTTCAGAGATCAGTAAATTTTTCCCCACTGAGTCATGGATAGGTTCATTTATGCAGTGAATCTTTGCTGAGTTCCCTTACTAGGTGTAGTATCAGTTGCTGGAACATGGAGATGAGCATGTCATACATGGTCTTCTATTCTGCAGGGAGCTCTGTCCAGTAAACGATACAAGCCCAGATGACCATGGTGTCAAAAAACAGAATATTGTCTCTTTTCCTATTTCTACAGAAGAATAAAGTTAATAATATTAGATATAGATTGAGTATTTCCTTGCATTTTTTTGTGTCTCAATACAGGTATCAATTTTTCAGAATAACTCACTTGGATGCACCACTGTATCCTTCCCCTGTGGGTACTGAAGTCATGTCCTGATGCACTCTTCTCTCCTGCCATCTATAACCTTCTGCTCTCAGATGTAGTTTTCGTATTCATCAGGAGGATGGTAGTCAGCACCTTCATGCTTGTGTATATGCCCCACAAGAGCAGAGATTTCCATTGTCTTTGTTCATCATTGCATCCCAAGTACACTTAATGAGTATCTGTGGAAATGATGCATAAGGCTACCAGAGAATATTATAACAATATTGGAAAACTTGGTATCATCCGGTAAGTCTCTAGTCATGAGATAGTGATGACATTTACCTCTCAATATTATGAAAGTGTTTTCTTTAGAGAGATGATAGTGGATGAAAAGTGTTTCTGTTGGGTTAAGTGTGGTAGCCCTCCACTGCTCAGGGAACTCTCAAGTATTAAGGAGACCAGCTGTCACACATTCTTTTTATTTTTGCCACAATATAAAGGCACTAAACCAGCAGCATAGGCAATATAACATACCATCCACACTCGTAGTGTACCACAGTACACCTTCTCTCTGGGGATCACATGCTAGGTTATGTGTCATTTTCAGGTCAGCGGTACCTAGTCCTGCTCTGCCATGAGGCTTGGACTCCATTTCACCTCAGTTAACAACACAAAACAAAACAAAAAACTGTCATTCATATTAGCTCCAGGTCCACTTATGAGATTGTTGATAGCACTATTCTTCTGGCATTGAGTGTATGAGATTGGCACAGTGCTGCCATTCAGCAGACAGTGGATGACAATGTGAACATCTCCCTGAGCTTAAACTTCAGGAGCCAGCCCTGAGTCCACACAGATAGCATGTCCTGACTCTGTTTACCTATATATCATACACTATCACTGGTAAAAATCTCTTGTGTGTGCCCACCTAAAGTGCTTCCCTGTTTTTTAACTATGAGCCCTTTCCTCATGGGGGTAGAGGGTGGGCAGAGAGGCAAGCCAAGAGACTATTGGAAGGATGGCAGCACCAGCTTCCTCCCCAAACTCTCCTTTTTGTTTAGCAAATGGAGGCATGAAAGCTGAACATTTGGCGCTTTGCACCAATATTATGGTGTAAAATTATAGTTAGGAATATTGTGTAAAAGGCGTAATAGTTTTCAGTTATAGCTATGGTGAGAACAGCAGGCAAGACTATAAGGTTTAATTTATGTTGTGCTTTGGACATTTTTCAGAAACTATTTACCCATTACCTCTTAGGTCAGTGGCCTAATAATGCAACAAAGCACTTTTTGAAATTGCAGATAATTTTCAGTGCTCAGATCTCTGTGTAGTATTGATGGGGAGGGTGGTTGATTAGGACCTTGGGAATTGTGCTTGATGGGAACAATCTGGAAGGAGTGAAAAATTATTAAACACACACAGCGGGAGACGGAGGATTTACCATTGCCGTGCGGTGCTATTAATTCTCATCGCTCGGCACAGCGGCTTGATTGCACACTGTGAATACTGTTTATTGGAGAATGGGTACAATTTCGTTGCAGTTGTTGTAATGTAATACTAAATGCTAATTAGGCTTCTAACAATAATTAGAACCTCTTGCCAGACTTAGAAATAGAAACACTCAATTGAATTTACAGAAACAAAGACCTTTAAGCTTTGCCAATTGCAGTAGCAACTTCTAGAAGTTTTCTGGATTTAAAATAATGTTTTAGTTATGGAATTGTGAACACACACACACACACACTGGCATGCACAATGAGTTCCTTTATGTTTATGCTCCCAACAGGATTATTTTCACAAACATTTTCTTCCTCATCTGATAAAGAAAGATCGCAAACACAGTATTAACCAAAATGCGTCATCTCCTGCTCTGTGGGTAAGTGTGTGTGTGTGTGTGTGTGCGTGCACACACACACACACACACACACACACACACACACACACACACACACAGCATCTGGTTGCCAGCCTGGGCTCACCAGCCTGGCTCTCTACATTACCTTCTGTAAGCCCTGATACAAGTCAGATGCAGTCTAAACTCCCAGAGACCTATGGGAACAGCCCTTCTTTGGCACTTCCTTTGTCAAACCCTTCAAACCCACAAGCAATAGAGGACTCTCGGCAGAGGTAGGAGTGTGTCAGTTGAGAAACAGTGAACCAAGAATGTGCCTGACTTTGTCCAAGCCTGTGCTTTCACCTCAGTATTGTTTGGCGGAACTGTTGGGCTGTTCCACAAATGTGGCTCTGGATATCCTGAGATGTTCAAGAGGATATGTTATTTGACTACCAGGGCATGTTGAAGAGCCACAATCTATTATTGGTGTTTTTCCTTGCGGCAGTTAAGCAAGGCTTTGTTGTTGAGGGGTCTAGGCAGTATTTAATTTCCTCAACCTGTTGGTTTTGTTTTGCATTTGGAACACAAAGGCACAAAGACGAAGCAAAGCTCGTCAGCCCCCTCTTTACAAATGGATCACATGCAACAGTCGAGAAGCAACCCCCCCCACACACACTTCTTTTTACTTTAATCTGGCCTAAGTCTAAGAGCTGTTCCTCAGGCTCATAATTAGTTGCTTGACATGATGTGTCATGTTGTTCCTTTGTCTGGAGCCACTGTGGCAATAGAACACACTGCTGGATCCCTGGGCTGAGTTGGAATTCAAAGGGCCCATGTTCCCTGCTGTACTAGTGCCAGATTTCTGGGTTAAGTGATCCTTTTTTTTAAAAAACAGGTTTTGCCTATTAGCAGGAAACACATTTTATGATGCAAACCCTGGAAGCATAAGGGTGTTCCAACCTCCATATGGGGCGTGGCCGACCACTCTGAACAGAGAGGCAATTTTGATTAAAGTGGCCATTTTACAAACTGTTAAGAAATTCTCACTCTTGTATCCTTGTTACTATTTCAACAGATTCATCAGGCATAACCCCTCCCCTCACAGCCATTACCCCCTGTCCTGGACAACGTTCCTTTTATTTTCTTAGAGTTAATTTTTTGGGGATATGTGTACAGGTGGTATTATGAAGGTATGTATGTTTGCATAAGTGAAGGCATTCACATGTGTAGGTGGTGCACATGCACATGTACTCATGTTTATGGAGGCCAGAGGTTGACTTTGAGTATCTTTTTAGGTTTTCTGAGGCTGGGTGCTTTGCTCAACTGGGGGCTTGTCCATCAGGCTAATCTAACTAGCCAGTGTATTCAGGAAACTCCGGCCTCCTTCTCTCCAATGCTGTCATTACAGGTAGGCTGCCATGTTTCCTGGCTTTGTGTAGATGCTAGAGATCTGAGCTCTAATCTTCATGCTCATCCAGCAAGCTTGTTCTTTACCTTGCTGCCTCCCCTGCCCTCAGTTTGTTTTTGATCTTTCTAGCTGTCATCTCCTTACTTGACAATGCCTGAGGGGGCATTGCAGATGCTCTAAGTCAGAGTTGCTTCTTTGGTCTAGGAGAGCCAGTTTCCCCTCTCTGCCACTCACGGCTTGGGAAGAAGCCTCATCTTGTTCTCTGTTAAGTGGGGTGATTTACTAGGTGGAAAGACATCTTTGCACTAATGTGTTTTTCAGTCCAAGAACACAATGTCTCAGGTTTTCTGTAACCCAGTCAATAGCTGCTGTTTGTTTTATGCAATAGGTTCCCATTCTTACTCCATTGATTCCCAGATAGTTAATATTGGGGAAGATGATAATATGAGACTAATCTCTGCTTTCCTCAGATTTTTATAAAACAATATGCAGTAAATATTTAAATAATTTATTATAAAGTTGGGTAAGTTGATCAGAGTGTTCTGATCGCTGTGATGGTACTGTCCAGTTGTTAGGAACAACAACAACAACAACTCAGCTGTTGGTGGATGTCTTCTAATTTCACACCAAAATTTAACATTTAGGCAGAAGTCATCCATGAGCCATCAGTCACTCAAACACAGCTTTGGTCTCTGATCCCTCCAGGCTTGTGAGTGTTAAAGGAAATGCCTTAGGTTTGGTTCTGAGGGGTTAAAATAAATCCGAGGCCCACAGCTGAAGAGAATGCCATGCATTTGCCAGCTTGCAGCTTGTATGAGGCATACCAACAACAGTTCTGAGGAGGTCTGGTGGAGATGAGGGAGCCTGCGTGTTCGCAAGCCTCCTTGATCGCCAGTGGTGCTCACAGTGTGGGTTACCTTCCCTTTCTCAAGAGACAGTTTTCCAGGAGCCCGCCTGTCCGAGAAAGATGAGGCCTGAGTGAATGTGATGCCTCCTGTTTCCTGGTAACATTTCTCTTGTTCACACGTCCGTGGCACCTGCAAATGGAAGACTTGCTGAGGTAGCACCCGGCTGATAAGGGACTTTTGCTCAGTCCCCCTTACACACTGACCGTTAAATTACCTCCTATCATGCCTACTCTGTGCAGCCACCACTGGGAGGCAGAGGAGGTCACTTCAATATGGCTGACGTGTCCCATGTTTTCCCACTGCTCGTCACATGTAACCACTGAGGCGACTTTGACAAAGCACCGAGGAGTGACCTGGTAGTCTCGGGTCAGAGTGAGAGAAATTGGTGTTGTACTAAGATGTATGTTAATACATGTATTATTTATATGGGCATTAGCCAATGCTATTGTTATATCAGCACAAACCCAAGGCCTGGAGACTGGCCTTGGGGCTTTCCCAAGCTTACTTTATCATGTTTCTCTCTGCCCCCTCCTCACTCATGAATAATTAAAAACTTAAATTACTTGCCATGTACAAAATTCATATGCTGGGGAAAATAGCTACATGAAAATTAATTTTCTGTTCTGTGAGACTGACGGGAAATCAATTAATCTTGATGTATTATTTTATGCAGAGCAGGGTGCAGGAACCTGCCGAGAGAACGGCTACAGCTGTTCTCGTTGGTCGGGCCATATATTATCGTTGGCGGGTTTGACAGCTTCTGAAGGGAATGGCTGAGGGGTATCAGGCAGGTGAATCAACTGTAAAAATTTATTGGAGGATACAAACTGTTTCCAGGGGACTGATATAAAACTCACACTTGAGAACTGAAGTATTGAATGTTTTTGTGACTGAAGCAGCTTGTTGTCAATATTTATAGCTTTTCTCTTTGTTACATGTCCTATTTGTTTGATTAACTAGTCAGATGTTAGTGTCTGTCGGTAATTTATCTGTTGTGCCTCTGTAGCATTTTTGATACATAAAGATTTACTACTAGATAAATAAGGCGGCTCACACAATGCAATATGCTAAATAAAATGACAGAGATGTTTACAGCATGTTACAAGTTTTATAACTCAGGAGGTAGGATCAGTAACTTTTGTTTACTGGTGTCACTGTTACTTGAAACATGTCTTGATGTATTAAATACTAGGGGGTAAACAAAGCCTCTTAAACAAGCAGGGATTATAATCAACACATACCTCATGCTAAATCATTTAAGAGCCTCTATAAAAACGTTTATGTACAACCATACATAATGCATACATTTCTGAAATAAAATAAAATAAATGTGGGCTTTTAGAATAGGCTATAGTTACATCCCTTTTCCATGCTATCCACATTCATTTTCCCCAGAGATGTTAGAGGATCAGACAAATGCTGACACTGATAAATGGAAGCCTGTGACTGAGGGGCGTGGCCTGGAAGGTGATTGCCTCTTGGGTGGAGGACTGCTTAGTGGGAATTCACATGTGTGGCCTTGTGGGCAAATGTGGAATGATGGTGAGGCTGTGTGGTCAGACCTCTCCAGCTCAGGTGGTTGAGGTTTCCTAGAAAGTTCTATATGATTAGACTTTAGGGAGATGTCAAGAAAGACGTCACAGAGAATCTTTTACCAAAGTCCTTCTAGGAGGATCTCATGCTTTTTCCCCTCCACCAGAAATGGTAGTGGCAGATGTCTGTAATCCCAGTACTATGCAAGACTGAGGCAGGAAGATTACTCTGAGTTGAATGGCCAGCCTGGTTTCAGAGTGAGGTCCCAAAGGAACCAGTCATTCTAATTAACGGGCAGGAAGAGCCAGTTAGATGGGCATAAGGTCTCGAAGGTAAAGGACTTTTAAAGATCACAATTGCATTCATTCCATGCTTCACCCAAACAGATCCTTTCAGCTTCATCTGAGGAGGTTTAAGTGAAACAGCCACTGATGCTCAGGTGATATCCCAGAATAATCCACAGGCAGGTAAGACACTGCATCTGTCAGTGTGTACGAGGTGTGATGTGAGTTATACCACTCAAGATGGCCAGAAGTGACATGTGAAAAGGAATCTTGAAAACTGAGAAGAGTTTTTATGAAACAGTGTGGACACAGGGTATTTCAAGGGAAAGGGGAAGAACCATGAACTGTCACAAGGATGAGGAGGCAATAGTGTGCACGGAGAACAGGAAGCAACCACGCCCAAGAGAGCTGGGAACAGATGGGACTGGGAGGATGGGCCAAAGTGAATCTTGAAATAAATGCAACTGCACTTTGTAAAGAAAAAAGTTGCCATCAAGGCTTTGTCCTGATTCAACTTGACCTTCTCTCTGGTTAATTTGGGTTCCTGAGGTCTGACTCCTTGTACAGTGTCTCTAAGATCTGCTTTGATTTCTCTTAGAAGTGGGGCCTGTGTTTATTCTCTTAGCAGTACTGTGTACATAGTCTTCCTGTGGAGATGCCTGGGATGAGTGAGGATCCTCTGAGAACTGCTTCCTGTTTGGTCTGGTAGCTCCTAAGCCTGCCTTTCTTTCCCACAAGGCTACAGTTGTGGAAATATGCAGCATTTTGAAGTTGGAAGGAGATCAATTTTTCATCCTTCCCTTAGTGGGATAAAGACTATTTTGAAACACCACTGGAGACCAAAGAGCTTGGAGAAGTTTGGAAACAGCTCGGGAAAGAGGCCACAAGCTTCACACTTCATTTTCCTCCTTTCCCTTTTCATTGTTTCTCTTAATTAAATGGTATGCTACAAGGAGGGTGGAACAGGCAGATATTTAGAGAAAGGAACAGAAGGGGTTCATTTTAGAACTCATGCTCAGCAGGCCTGGCCATCACAGTTTGAAATCATCCTAAATACCTAGACAAGTAAACCCATGTTCTTCCTGCCTGCAAGGCAAAAAAGGGAAATTGTGAGCTACAAACGCTGGTTGATGGAAACGTATCCAGCCCCCACCCCAACAAGTTCCAGACCCTCACAACCCAAAGAAAATAACTGGAAAAGTTTTGGGTCCATCGTTGACAGGTGTTATGGGTTTTGTGATATTACTTAGGGAGTTTCCCCAGCTACATTAAAGTCAACCCACTAGAGTGCTGAAACAGTTGGGGGCTCATAATAAAATATACAAGACAAAAAAAAAAAGGCATTGTGAGACATTGGCTTCTGTGTGTTGGTGACAATTAGGTTATTGCTTTAAAGAAAAATACATATCTTGGGCACATCTATGGGAGCTTTTTAGGGAATTTTTGAGTAAAGGGTAAAGGCAATTGGTAATTTCTCCTGTTGCCTCTAGCAGGTGGACATAATTTAACAATACCCATCAGATCTGACAAATTGTTTCTGAGTTAAATTAGGGCCTTAATAAGATCACATCTGTTCATATATCCTCCTTAGCCACAGAGCCTGATTTAGAGAGTTTTCATACTGCCATGGTATTGTTGTTTAAATATTTAGAGGGGTCTAGACATGTATCATAAAAGAATAGGCTCTTGTGTATAAAAACACAGCCCCTTTATTCTCCTGTTTTTGCTTTCATGGACCCTGCATCATTCTCCACGCTGGGGTGAACCACATGTTGCTTCTGAGAGCCAGCAAGCATATTTCATTCCCTGTCAAGAGTTGGTGCCTTGGAGCTAGAAGGGGTCTCCGAGAATGACTTGTCCAGTCCAGCCCCCTCCTCTCAGGGGTAGAAATATGAGATGGATGTGGAATGAGAGGCTTGTTTAGGGTTTCTCAGCCCATTAGTGGTGCAGCCAGAATTAGGACTTAGATCTGACAATTTGTAGTTCAGAAAGCTTTCTATTATGCTAGAAGTTCCCCCATGGGCTTGTCAATGTGGCCATTGAGGCAGTAGCTCATGTGGCAGTGTCCCTGATAGCAGTGGTCTTTTCTAAGGGGCAGTCTTGGCCACCGGGAAGATGGGGCACTTGGTCTTGTGTTCACATTCAGAGTCCAGTCCCTTGTCTCTGTCACTTCCTGACTGGGGACATGACTATTTAAATAGTATCTCTCTGGTTTTGACCACTCTGTTCTTCTCCCCACAGCTGCCCATGCTGTCTACTGAAATGTGTTTTTCTGCTACTTTGTTTTCCCTTAAGACCATCCCAGGACCATTTCTTCAGGAGTGTTCCCTGCACACTGTGGTTTACTCCATTGCAGCATATGCAGATATCATTTTACAGTTCTAAAAAGTCAGGTTTCCCCCAAATGTTAGAAAAGTTCATCTTTAATTGACACATAATAATTATACTACTCAGTGGAAATGAAGTTATAGATACAAATAAGTGCTAGTGCTGTATTGTGTAGGAAATTGAGTGTAGTTGTGTACAGAAATGTATAATGGGGGCTGGAGCGAAGGCTCAGTGATTAATAGTGCATGCTGCCTTGCAGAAGACCTGGGTTTGGTTCCTAGCACCCACACTGGGCAGCTCACTCACTCCTGACTCTAACTCCAGCACCAGAGGACCTGATGTCTTCTTCTGGACACTATGGGCACTGTACACATGTTATATATGCCCAGACAGGCAAACAGTGAGACACACACACACACACACACACACACACACACACACACACACCTTTAAAAACTAAAAATAAATCTTTAAAATGTGTATATATTACATCTTTAAAAAGAATTGAAAGGGAATTTACTTTTAATGTTCTCACCAAAAATGACAAATGTGTAAGATGATGAATATACCATTTATTGACATCTTTAAGTCAGTTCCTTTTATATAAAATTCATATTGTGCATTACACAAGATTACTGGGATAAAACTCACATAATTGGCTTCTTTTTAACTAAGTGTATTATCATCCCCATGCTGTATAATTCTGAATCCTTTGGCCTCTACCTTTTAATTTTTTTCTTAAAATACAATTTTAGGGCCAGTGATGAAGATGAGTGCCAGAGCATTTGCATAGAATGTACTAAAGTCTTGGGTCTGATCACCAGCATGGAAGAACAAATGATTATATAAAAGTAAAATCAATTTCATTTTGGAAATATATTCCCTTTATTAGGAAATGGTGACGATGGTACTGTCTTCCCACGTGCCTCTATGATGGCTTCAGCTTCTCCTCATGTTGTCACATAACATGACATCATTTATCAAATGAGAAAGCAATATCATCACAGCATTATTATTAACTGAAGCTCCAGGCTTGGTGTGGGTTCCATCTGCTTTATCTGTTATAACCCCCTTTCTGTGCATATAGCCAATCTCAGGATCTGAAATTCTAAACACTCCAATGGGAACCACTTTTGAGGGGCAGCGTACCACCCATGGTTGAATGTTCCACATCATCGAGCTCTTTAATGCCCCAAATAGCTAACATACATTATACAATTTGCTTCAGGCTCCATGTGTGAGGTGTGTATGAAACATAAGCTTTGCCTTAGGCTCATGACCTATCCCCAGGATATCTTATTAGATATGTACAAATATTCTAACAATTCAAAGAAACCCAAGCTTCAAAATATTTCTGGGCCCAAGTGATTTACATAATAAACAGTAATCCTTGTCTTACCTGTGCAAGTATTTTTGTAGGATGTAGGTGTAGAATGTCATCCTTTTAAATGATAGAAAAATAAGCAGAACATACCCTAAAATGAAATAGGAATTTGTATTCTGTCAGAAATTTAAACTAAAAGGGTTCATTGCTTAATAAATGCCTTATAGGGAAGTCAATGGTAGGCCTTGAGGATTGGTCCTTTCTCCTGAGAGTGAACTGGTTGAATTCCATTATTATGATTTGACTTTGGTTCTAAATGTATATGAGGAATTCAAATAGCCTGATGTGTTATTCCACTTAAATAGACTTCTTTTTATTTAATTTTTTTAATGTGTAGAAAACCAACTTTTCAGCTATGTAAATTTGCTCTTACTAGTTTTTCAGTCTGAGAGTTTCATGATAGCTACTCTTGCTTCATGATTTATTATATAACTTAATTTTTCATATTTTCTTTTATTGGCTCTAAAGTCAGTTTAGAAAAAATAATTAGATGATGAGTTTAAAGCCACAGTTAAGATAAAAATAATGGTTCAATAAAGAAACTTCAATATAATCTCTATCTTCTAAAATAAAATACAGCTGCTATGAGACTTGATTATGGCATTATTCAAATAAATTTTCCCTATACATTGAAACCACATAGGAGAGAAACTTTGAGACAGGTACTTGGTTGACAAGAAAAAAAGTAATACATAAAATTGTAATTTATGAAATATGATAGAGACTATATTGAGAAGAAATAACACATTGTCAGAGCCTTGCGCTTAGAAGATCCACTGGGCTTGCTTGAGTAACCTATGGTTAGGACATCAGGCCTGGGCTGATGGTTCATGTGATGGTTCATGTTCTAAACTGGCATTTTTTGCCATTTGGATGATCTTGGAATTCATAGCCTTTCATTTAACTCGTCTGGAAGTTAATACCAGATGCTTCATGGTCATAGGTCCCCTAATTTTGAATATACAGGGAACAACTCTAACAGAAGTAGAGTTCCTGGAAATAACTTCCCCAGGCCTGTTGCATAAACAGAAGGCCTCTAGAGCCTCAAGGTATAGAAACCACTGCACTGCTTGAGTCTAAAGTCAAATCTCACAGGGCATGGTGGCACACAACTATAACCCCAGAAAATGGTAGGCTGAAATAGGTGGAGCTTGTGTTACAGGTCAGTTTGGACTGTATAGTGACAACCTGTGTTATACTGTTTCCTACCAAAAGATTGCGTCGTTTAAATTAAAACATGTTTTAGTTAAGTCAAATGTGAGTATCATTTAAAGACTCTTGTAGTGTTCTTATACACTAGATCAAACAAATAGAAAAGCCTAACAGTGATATGTCCTGCTCATCTTTATCCCAGATCTTTTCTGCATGGCCACCTCATTCATCTTCAGGGTTCTGAACTTAGACCATTTTCTCTATCTTTGCTTCTTTAAATGAGAATCGTTTATTGTTTGTTAGTGACTTAAAAACATTAGGCATGAAGGCTCTGTTGAGAAAGTGCTTGCTGCACAGTGTGTAAAGCTGGCTGCCCTCCCCGCCCCGCGAGCTCCCTGCCCCAGGTCCCATGTGCAAAACCAGGTACAGCAGCACTCACCCGTAACCTCAGCATGGGACAGGGGCAGGGAGAGACAAGTAGATCTGTGCTAGCTGGTTAGCCTAACCAAACTGGGGGACTCCAGGTTCAGTGAGAGACCCTGTCTCATAAGATAAGGTGGGGAGCTCAAGATGGCTTTGTCATCAGGTTCTCTGTGGGCTGCATTCCTCAAAGTAAGCATTTTCTGAGCAGGGAGTGGAAACCCATTAGTGAGTTAAAAATCAATTTAGTGGGTTGTAAGTAATATTATAAAAATAGAGTAGAATAGATAATATTAGAGTTTAGTTTTTTAAATGTCCAATGTAACTTCTCTTTTGTAAAATAAAATATTGCTCCTAAGAAGCTTAATTATGGCACATGATTAGGATAAATAAAAGTTTGTGTAACTTCTTTGTGGGCATGTGTCTGTGTTTCTATGTGTTTAATGTATGAGAGTTTATCTAATATCTAATATGTGTATACATATATATATATAGGCCTATGCATATGGAGGTCAATATCAAATGTCATACTAAATTACTTTCCTTATTTTTTGAGATACAGTCTCTCAATGAGGCCACAGCTCAGTGACTGGTGTGACTGGTTGACCAGAAAGCTCTGGGGAGCCTCTTGACTCCACCCTCTCAGAGCAAAGTTACAGGCACATGCACCAATTCCAGCTTTCTATGTGTGTGTTAGGGTTCTAAACTTAAGTGTTAATGTTTTTGTGGCAGACACTTAACTAAATGAGCCATCTCCTCCTGCCTCAGTTTATACTTTTAATCATACAATCATACAATATATATAGATACTATTGATACATGTATGCCTAGGTATAAGTATTTATATATTCAAAGAGTAATATGCATATATGTGTATTTGTACATATAATTTATTGTACATATGAAATTGATATTTCTTTTGTAGTAACTAGCCAAAAAACTTTAAAGTCACATGGTTTAGCTTGCTTTGACAAAGATTCTGTCTTCCTGGCAGGGTTTCAGCTTCTTCGTATGTAAAAGAAGGATAATAATTCCATCTGCCTCAGAGAATGAGGATTAAACTGCTTAGCATGACCTCTTGCCCATACTAAGTACCGAATGAAATGTTAGTTGCTGCTACTATGATCATTGCTGACACCATTATCTATGCTGCCACCCCTTTGCGATCCTTGTCCCTCACTCCTAAGACATTCTGCTTTGGGGCCTGTCAGCATCACTGCAGCCTTTGCATCTGTCCTCAAATAGTAGCACACTCTGGTCTTTGGTCTCAGAGTTTGGGGAATGCTAGCAGGTCTTTAAGAGTCTGCTCAGGAGATCTCTATGAGGAATCAGGTTGAGGGGTGAATGGAAGGAGGGGGAAAAATGAAAGAGTTGTCTTAATGGGGGGCATATCAGGTAAGATAGAAACCTGATGCAAGGGGAACTCCCACAAATCCACAAGGATGACCCCAGTTAAGACTCCTAGCAATAGTGGATAGGTAGCCTGAACTGAACATCTCCTGTAATCAGATCAGTAATTACTCCAATTGTCATCAGAGAGTCTTCTCCAGTAAACGATAGAAAAAGATATAGAGATTCTACAGCCAAGTATGGGCCTAACCTGGGGAATCCTATTGAGGAAGGACTGTGTGAGCCAGGGGAGGTCAGGGTCATCTCAAGGGAACCCACAGAAGCTACTGGCCTGTTTACAGGAATTCACAGACTCTAGACTGACAGCTAGGGAGCTGCATATGTGTAATGACTTGGTTTACTTGTGGGATTCCTGGCAGGGGTAACAGGCCTATCCCTAACACTTTGGCTGGCTCTTGGAAACTTGTTCTTATGTGGGTTGCCTTGCCCAGCCTTAACACAAGGAGAGGAGCTTAGTTCTACCTCAACTAGCTATGCTGTGCTTTCTTGGCACTCATGGGATATCTGCCCCTCTCTGAACAGAGGCAGAGGAGGAATGGATTGGAAAGTCAGGGGGTAGATAGAAGGGGGAGGGAATGGTTGGAGAGGAGGAGGGGAAGCTTCAGTGAGGCTATAAAATATTATCAAGCTTGGATAGTTTGAGAATACTCTGCTGGAGAAAGCCAGTGGAACCCTTCCTCCCCTAGATGAGGGTTACATTCAAGTTGCAGTAAACAGAATACACAAGTCTGCAAATTAAAAAAAATAGAAAATTTCTTATGAAAGCAAAATATTCCTTTGAAAATAAAGTATCCTATTCTAATAAAACAGAGAAGACAGTAACTTGGGGGAGCAAGTTGTTTTTGTGGCTGGGAAGGGCTTCTTCCAAAATGCAACTCCAGGCTGAGAGCTGGGGGTGAGTAGACTACTGTGGGAAACTCAGGAGAGCTGAATGTGGGCAAGTGTAACGGCACATGCAAAGACCTTGTATGTGTTGAAGAAGAAGAAAGGGAACCTGCCAGGAGTGTGGGGCCCAAGGTGCTGGCAGCGGAGATCTTTCAAGATGCTTGACCCTAGAGAGCAGTTTGGAATTTATACTTGTTGGGAAACCAGCAAGCAATGATGAGTTTTAAGCACTGCGATGGTAGAACTTGATTTGTGTTTTCCCAAAGAATTCTGGCTCCTGGCTGGAAGTTAAGGGAGTAACTAGACATGATGGGATAGGGGTATGTGCATGAGGAGTATCTGATTTGAAAGCTACGTTTGCTGCCTGCAAGATAAATGTGGTGTGAAAACTAGGGAACAGGTAGTAAAATAATATAGGGAAGGCTATTCTCCCTCCCTCCCTCCCTCCCTCCCTCCCTCCCTCCCTCCCTCCCTTCCTCCCTCCCTCCCTCCCTCCTCCCTCCCCCTCCCTCCCTCCCTCCCTCCCTCCCTTTCCTCTCCCTCCCTCCCTCCTTCCCTCCCTCCCTCCCTCTCTCTCTCCCTCCCTCCCTCCCTCCCTCCCTCCCTCCCTCCCTCCCTCCCTCTCTCTCTCTCTCTCTCTCTCTCTCTCTCTCTCTCTCTCTCTCTCTGTGTAGGGGGTTCTCACTAACCTCCAACTCACTAAATCTACTAGATGGCAAGAGAATGCCCCAGGATCTATTTGCACCTTCCCAGTGCAGGGATTGCCAGTGGGTGCTGCCATGCTTGTTATTCTGTGCTTGTGAGTGGCAGGGTGGGGCAGGGTTCCAGTGCAGCAAGCACTTTATCCGCTGAGTTGTCTGCCCAGCCCTAGGGCTGTAGACAGTATTAGCCTTTACAGGGGGATCACCTGCAGGAATGAGAGAAAAAGAGGAATCCAGGATGAGGCCTGAGATGGTGATTTATGACTATGGGAAGGCAAGGCTTCTCTTGCCCTTGATGACATCCTTGTGCTGTCACTTTGTCTGATTTTTATCTCTCTACTTATACACGACCCTGTTTCTAGCTTTACTTGGGGGAAGAGAGTTCCTTCAGGCCTCCTTCAGTTAGCTCATAGGCTCACAAGTTCTTTCTTTTTCTCCTGCTGGTCTATGGGCCTAGGTTACAGTCTCAGGGGAGGTGGTTATATAGGGGTCCTATGGGCAGGGCAGATGGTGCCATTAATTCATGCCTCTGTTATGAAAATTGATGGCCTGTAGCCAGGATGTCATGTTGATATTTATGACTGGTTGCTATGAA
Organism: Cricetiscus sungorus; assembly: GCA_030556225.1. Taxonomy (NCBI): domain Eukaryota; kingdom Metazoa; phylum Chordata; class Mammalia; order Rodentia; family Cricetidae; genus Cricetiscus; species Cricetiscus sungorus. Next base: position 2,041,412 of record JANBXA010000124.1, on the reverse strand, counting down.
GAATTCACACTCTCAAAAAAAATGCCTGTTTTCCAAGGAAAAGTTGAAGATAGCTGAGCAGTGGATATTTGTTTCCATTTTCATTTTCCAAACTCATATGATATGAGTTGCATTACAATAAATTCAGTCAGTTCAAATGTTTTTCATCTGAAAAATTGAATACATTCTTTTTCTTGTGCCTAACTGCAAGGGGTGATCGTTCATATTTGCACAGTCTTTGTTGTTTTGACTGGTCACAGTTGCTGGTGTTAGTTCACTCCTAAGTAATGACTTTTCTGTATTGAGGAAGACAGATGACTTATTAGATGTCAGAGGCCATCTAAAGCATTTTCAACTCAGCGTTTTTAATAGCTGTTCTTTCTTTGATTTGCTTTTCTTTCCCAGTTCCCTTCTCTCCTGTTTTCCTCACCCACCTAGCATGCATTTCCCCCTCCCACCCGCCTTCCAGTCTCTTTTTCTTCTCTGGTCACTACCTGTTCCATGTCTCTTCTGGATGTTTTCTGCTTCATCTTTAACATCCATTGAGAGTCCTCAATAATCATCTATTGTTGCTGGATAACTTTCCTTACAGTAGTGCTATGTGGATTTCCTTCATGAAACATTTATATATATCCATGGTTATGCATCTATTTTTAAGGACAAAATAAGAGTGGATTGTATCCAGAGCAAGCATCTGTTCTTGACTTCATGGGCAATTTTTTTTTCAACCTGTGGCTGCTGTCTGCCCTGGAGGACATAGAATACCCTGAAAACAAGCTTCTCTTCATCTACTGTGGATACAGATGAACTTGTTCATTTCACTGGGTTATGAATATAATGCTAGTCCACTAAGACTCTCAGAAAATAAGTCTGATGGGTAAATCAAGCATGATGAGATAGTGATAATGCAGGGGTAGTTAATTGATACGTTACTTGCTGCAGTTGGGACACTGCACTTCACTGTGATGTTATGAGCAGGTTTTTTCCTGCCGGTCTTGTCCCACCGTCACGTCAGCCCCAATTAATAAACAGAGACTCTGTATTTGATATAATGCTGTTAGCCAGTTACTAGTTTCTTATCTGCTAGCCCTGTCCTAATTATTAACCCATTTCTATTAATCTAAGTATTTCCACGTGGTCTCATCTTACCCGAGAGCGGGCTGTCGTTCTGCTCTCTCCATTCTCTCCATCTTGACTCCTCCTTACTACTTCCTCTTTCCTCCTGGTCTCCTAATCCCTCCTATCTTCCTTTCCTATTGGCCAACAGTGCTTTATTCATTAACCAATAAGATAAACATATTTACAGAATGACATCTCCCATCACTTTGACATACCTGGTGCATAGTAGGTACTCAGATGGTGCATACCAAATGAGTGAATGTCTACATACAGGACAATTTTAAAAATCTAGTTGGTAGATTTGGGAGGGAATTGCTTGGATAGTGTGAAGGATAAGCATTGCTGCCACAAAGTATATTCTGTTGGGAACAGGAGACACAAATACAATGAGAGGACCATCTGATAGTGAAGGATGTCACACCCATAGGCAAGGTTGGGTACCATTCCATGCATAAGTGATGGTAGGGAGGCTCTGATCTCCAAATGACAAGAAGTGCCAAAGATCATGGAACATAGGATTTGGGTGCAGAAGCCAATGGCTGTTGGCAGGTGTGATTTTTGAGTGTTTGTGGAGTAGCAGGGGCATTAGTGTCAGCAGCAATGGAAGTCAGCTGTATTGTGGGGAACATGCAACTGCAGTATAAGATGAGGTCAGGTGGGGGAAATGTGGCCAGACAAGCTAGGCCCTTATATTGTAGGTAAAACCCACCCATGATCTTTGATTAGATTTTCACTGAGAAGCCTATGGATGGTTTCAGATGAGGACATGGCTTTCAGTTTTAGTGCACTGTCCTTGCTGGTGTATGAAGAATGGATTGTAGAGATGCAAGAACAGAAAGGGCAGTGGGTGTTCTAGGATTTTATTGAGTGGGATATTCTTTCTTTGAGTTTGTCAGAGCTTAGTTGAGAGAAGACAGCTTGTTTCCTATTGCTACTTGTGTGTATGTGGGGGGGGAGATAGAGATTTCCAGTTGCTTCTGTATTCACCCCTTTTCTCCCCTTCCCTTGTGTTTAACCTCTACCTATTGCCACCATCTCTTGCTTTTCAGGTGCATCTGTATAGCTAAGTGAAAGCATGTTACAGGCTTTCAAGTAAGTCTTCTTAAAAGAGAGTGGGCCTCCTTTCCCCCTTCTTGTTCCGTTCCATTCTGTTGCTAAGAGTGGGATCTGATAACTGAGATTTAGTGTTCATAATAGACAATGAGGACTAGAACCACATGCCATGTAGCAGAGTGTGGAACTTCTAGGAACCCAAGTCCCAGGCAAATGATAGGAGCCCCAGGAGCCTCTAGACATATTGTGAGTCCCAAAGGGAAAAAGAAATCTCCTATCTTGTTTAGAGCACTAACAGGTTAGTCTTTGGGTGGTCTTATTTTTGTTCTATACAGCTAAGCATGTTCCTAACTGCTCACCTTTGAGAGCCTTACTACTACTAATGAAAATAATAATATGCACCCCTCTTTATTCCAAGCCATATATGTATATATGCATATGTGTATGTTTTCCCTTAGTCCTTACAACAGTTATGTGTAGAGACTAGAACCAGGCTGCAGAATATCTATAAGGATGACACTGCTTTTATAGTATCAGGGCTGCAAGGCACAGAATGATTTAGTAACTTTCCTAGACACATGCAGTTAGTAGATATGAAGGCATGGAGACATACTGGTTCTGGTTCAAAAACTGTGAAGACTGTTTGATTCTTCCTTTGTTAGACTGCTGTGCAGAGAGAGGGAGAGGGAGGGAGGGAGGGAGGGAAGGAGCGAGAGCGAATGAGAGAGAACATGTCTGCTATAATGTCAGAGGACAACGTCTGGTGTTGGGACTTGCCTCTCATCTTGTTTGAGACTGCGCCTGGCCACTATGCATGCCAGGCTAGCTCACCATAGGGGCTCACCTGCTCTGCTTCACATCTCACTGTAAGACCACTGGGATTACAAGTGTGTGCCGGTTTTCAATGGGTTCTGGAGATTCAAGCAAGTGTTTGACCATCAAGCTGTCTCCCCAACCCCATAGGTTTTCATAGTGCCTGAAGCAGCTTTTTGATTTGTTGGGGAAATGAGGCCAAAGGGGATGATTCAAGGCAGATTTGTGTCATGTGTTAGTCAGGACAGGCCAATGCTGTAATTACATTGCAGGAGCTCCAACCCAAGAGGCTTTTTCTCCCATGAAATCCCTTTGGTGTTCAACTTAAGGCCCTATGTCCATGCTGTGTCCCAGGGACCCAGACTATTCCTGCTTCTGTTCTTCTATTCACCTACTGCAGTCCCAGCACACCAGGGATCTCTGCCGAATACTTCTTTCTTCTCCCACCATATCTAGGTTCAACTCAGTGTCTTGTCATGCTCATAGGCTCACTGGAGCCCAGTCAAGTGTCACTCCATCCCTTGATCATATTCCATTCTTCTAAAGCAGTTGCCAGGGTGTAAGTCACATGCTGCTTGATGGCAAGTGCTAAGTGCTCTTAACCCTACCTGCACCTATCTCGTGTTGTATGTTAATTTTTTAACCCATGTATGTGTGCTTTACATGGAATCAGGGCTAGACAAATAGTTATTCAGGTTGGAAGAAATATGAGTGGATTATTTTTTGTTTATGCTTTAATATTTGTGTAGGGAATTTTGCCTTCTTTTAACCCAGTAGTTATACAATTCTGTTTTAATTTTTGCTGTTATCATAAATAGCATCTTTTGGTTATTATCTGGGAGGATGAGGCTATAACCTTGGACTGTGCTGAATTAAGATTAAGCATATGGTCAGAGCAGAACCCAGATCCACAGTTACTTTGCTGTTTTTTTGGTGATTTGAACTGGTAGATTTCACTGGTGAGTTTAGAGCCCCATTTATACACATCTATCTGTTCTGGGTAACTGGAGGAAAGCACGCACCTCCCTCTGTATTTGTATATACACACATTTATAAAAATGAAATTACCTGCAAAATCACTGCAGATAGAGGTTTGCAAATTCTGTAGGTGGATCCAATCAATGCTGCTGTAACATACAGTTAAATAGAAAATGGAGTTTGGTTATTAAGTGGTGGCAGATTGCTTGATACACAGAATATTTTTCAGAGTTCTATTATTTGTATTTTATTCTCAAATATTTTAAGAAGATAAGCTTCTAAATTCACTATGGTGCTCTGTGTCATCAAATCTCATCAGCAGTCACTGAGGTCCCTAATTAATTTATACTCTATAGACCCATTTCTTTGCTTCTATTTTTCTCCATTCTCTCTAATGGTGCTGTGAGTTATACTGGAAAGAACAATAAGATTTAAGAGAAGAATTAATTTAGAAAGTTAGGAACAGAAGAGATAAGGGAAAATGAGAAAAAGCATCTCACTATTTTGTCTTGTAAATGGCTTTCCTTTCCTAGACTAGGAAATCCATTTATCCAAGGAGAGGAGGGTGTTAATGAAATAGATCATGAACATAGCTATTACAGTAATGAATTTTAACACTCACTTTGTTATGTGATATTTTATTTATGAGTTCCTTGATCATTCAGATAAAGACAAGAAGTTTATGGCACTAGATTATGTCTTGTTTTCATAAACATATTCAGTAGTTTAATAAACATAATTTATTTTTTTCCTCCTTAAAAAATCAGCAAAATTTATGAGAGATTATCTTAGGGTTAATGAAGTCTAACATTAAGGAAATATTACCCCATAATATTGGAGCCTTCAGTGTTGGAGTTGTAATTGCTTAATGCTTTTTTCTACAGGCTATTTTTATAAAGTACATGCTTTGTGCCATTAATCCAGTTTTTACAAGTTATACTTATACCAATTCATTGGGAATTATGTATCCATGTTTATATTTTTCAGTCAGTGCTTTCATTAAAGGATGTAGTAAAGAGTTGAAAATTTAATGTAGAAGGAAGGGGGAAAGACAATTATGTTGCGTTTGCTCACAGGGAGTTGCTCGTGTGTATGTCCCCACTATGTTCAGTGTTTGAAACCAATTTCCTCTGGTGGCTGTCTTCACTACAGGTGAGAAGGTAATGATTTGCAGGTCCCAGGAGGACAGGGGTGTAAATTCCTATTGAAAGCTGTCAATAGTTAAAATTTGGAGCCCCATTAATATAGTCCTAGTCATAATGCACTTAAGTAATGAAAAGCCTAGTCGACAGGTTGGAGTTTTCCCTCCTTAACTCAGGCCTGCCAATTAGTTGGGTAATGGATGCCCAGACTCCCAAGATGGGGCTGCAAGTGGCTGGAAAGGGCAGACGGGGAAGCCCACTATGGATTTTGGTCATGTGCTTTTGACTGTGTCAGCTCATTCTTTTTTTGAAATTGAATTTAATGTGTTGAAAATACTCTCTTGATGAATTAATGAACTAAAAGAGGTATTGATATTTGAATAGTGGCAGAAGCTAGGTCTTCCATCACTACCACTACCCTCCCTGCCCCTACCCCATATTTTATAATAGAAGGCTCAGCAGGGCTGGGTTACCAGGCATCCCAGCAGATTGTTCTCCCTTCACCCTGCAGACAGGGTGGACAAAGAAAGATGAGGATGATGGATCTCAGCTCCATCAATGAAACAGCAGATTCTTGCCTGAATGCAGATGCAATATTCGCATACATATACATATACATATACATATACATATACATATACATATACATATACATATACATATACATATACATATATTTGGAAAAGTGAAAAACTTAGGCCTGGGTAAGTCACATGACCTGAATCAATATGAATCTGTGATCAGGAGGCTTTTCAAGTCTGTCCTCTCCTACCACCCTCCATGAGAAGGAAAGCTTGATTATATTCATTGATTCATTTCCAAAAAAAAGTGTAGTCAGAATTCAGTGAGAATCTTACTGTGCTAGGCCCAGGAGTCCAAGAGGGCAGCAAGGCAACACTCTTGCTTACATACAATGCACAAACATATTAGACACATTCAAATGAAAGTTGAAAGAAAGAGGGCTAGAGAGACAGCTCAGTGGTTAAGAGTACCTCCTGCTCTTGTAGAGGACCTGGGCTCAATTCCCAGCACCAACCAGCAGATCACAATCATCTATAATTCTAGTTTCAGGGAATATGATGCCCTCTTCTAGCCTCCATGGGTACTGCACATATGTGGTGTACATAATACAGATAGGCAAAAGACATACGCATAAAATAAAAATAAGTAAATCATTTTTAAAAAAGAAGACTGAAGGAAAAGTCAGGAGGGTGGACTGGAAATAGAGGCAGTGTGCAAAAGTACGTTTTCTGTAAACATGAGGACCTGAGTTCAAAACTCCAAGCACTGGGCATGTCCATCCATGACTGTAACCACCAGGAGACAGGAAGATCACTGGGGCTTGCTGGCCATCAGCCTAGCTACAGGCTCAAGGAGAGATCTTGTCTCAAGGGAATAATGTGAGGAGGGGTACAGCATGTTATCAGACTCTTTTACTGGGCTCTGTAGACCAGGCTGGCCTTGAATCACAGAGATACACCTGCTGCCCGAGTAATGGGACTAAAGGAATTCACCACCATGCCTGACACAAAAATAAATCATAAAGAAGCTTAGTGAAGGCAGGTGAGAAAGCTTACTGTCAAGCTGGACAAACTGTGTTCAATCCCTTGACCCAAGGAAATAACTGATGCTCATAATTGTCCTTTGACCTTCACACGTGTGTGTGGCATGCATACATATATGCATAATTTAAAAATGTAAAAAAATAAGTATAGTGAATAATAAAATGTAGTGTCTCCCAGAAAATGAAAGATGTCAGAGCCTGTTCAGACATTATGTCAATTTGTGGCAGAAATATAAACATAAGATAAGATGCAGAGTGAGACACAGAACTGAATCCATAGTATCTTAAGGGTATCTATAGTATCTTAAGGGTATCTATAGATACCCTTAAGAAACAGTCTTTGTAATGTTACATCAAAACTAAAACTATGGGCAAGAATTTATGGTGAATAGTTTGGGCTCCTCAGATTCTCATCTTTTTCAAGACTAAATTAAAGAAAGGTCTCCTTCTTCAGAGCCTTTCAGGGAGTCACATGCAGTAGACACACAACCTTGAAAGATAACTGCATATTATCAGGCTCCAGGATGATATGGAAGAAACCTGTTTTCTCTTAACAAGCCACGGAGTCTGGCTCTGTTCAGTGTAGATGGCATTGTTTTTCCCTCATGCAGCGAGCTCTGTCATTTCAAATCAGTACATGACGCTTTTATGTTTTATGATGGAAGGGAGGGAGGCAGCCTGGGAAATGGAAAGTCGAACTGGACAGAGCAGGCTGTGTGGTGGTGGTAGTGGTTTTTCAATTGTGTCTCTCCTGTGTCACGTGTGTGTGTGTGTGTGTGTGTATGTGTGTGTGTGTGTATGTGTATGCAAATTGATGCTTTCAATAGGCATATTGATGAAAAGAACCCCTTCCTTTGAGATATGGATCCTTCAGTCTTTGTTTTTGTACCCCTTCCCTAATAATTAGGAGACTCCAGGAACTGCTTGTCACTAGGTACACGCATCCCAGGTTTATGAGGCCTTGAGGATCTGGCAGAAAAGTCACTTCCTGCTCTCCCTTCCCTTCTGTCTTAGCCTCTGTCTCCAGCCTGCTCACTGCCACCTACTCCAGCCCCTCCCCCATCTAGATTATTGATTGGAAGTTACCAAACAGTTTCTGTAACTGTGTCATCAGTGGCTGCCAAGACTCTTGTCATTATTTCAGGCACATGGTGGAAATGTCTGGGGGGAAATGGCATATTCTAGCTCAGGTGCAAAGCATTCTAAACTGCCTGGGCTGGGGCATTGCTGTTTAAACCTCCCTGAAGGTCTTTATGCAAAAATAGAGGATTTGCTGTGAGTTATGTCTCAGTGCCCCCACTTTCGATTCCCTTAATTTTCCATTTTTCTTTTCCTTGCTTTGCCACCCTCCTGCCGGCTGCATGTTAGAGAGGAGGTACACAAAGGAATTGTGCAAAGTTGGGAAGCAACTGGCAGGTGGGTTTGCATTTTCCCAGGTTAATTCACTTGATGAAAAGCTGCTGTGGGTGATGTGTCATATATCAAAGGCAGGGCATCAGTAATCTTTGCTCAAGGGCACAGCTAACAGACAGATAGACGGGAGAATGAGATGGAAAAAAGCAACTCATCCTTTTCTGCTAACACCACGAAGGAGATAAAAGAAGATTTATGAGTCCTCTCGGACCACATACCAGCAAGCTGCAAACTGTATTTTTTACATGTTCCCAAAATTGGTAGTGGAAGGCAATCTGGTTGTCACTGTGTCCATCCAGCCTTTAGGAAACAATGAGCTTCTGGAAGCCTCAACTGTGGAGTCAGCTCTTTGCTCTCCCTGAAGAGGTGTGCTGAGATGTGCAGAGATGAGCGTGTGTGTGTGTGTGTGTGTGTGTGTGTGTGTGTGTGTTTACAGCATCTTTATGTTCTTTAAGCACATGACCTAGAGCTTAATGTTAGAAGAATAAAAATACAAGACTATCTGAAATGAACACGGCTCAGGAATCCCAGGGCACAATGCTAGTGGCTCAGAGACTTAGCCTCTCCTCTGTTGAGAGTCACATTTATAGCAGCCTTATGGTCCCTTGTCTCTTGCCTTCGTGTATAAGAAGAGGGGTAAAAAAAAATGGGCTGTTTGAATTGTTTTGTCTTTTCTTTTCCTGACTCTGAGATGAGCCTACCCCTGGCAGGCTGTTTATGTGGAGTTAACTAGGAATCCTGGTTCCTGGGATAGCTTGGTCTTCTTTATTCAGGTAACTCAGCAACTGGCTCAGGAAGCCTGTGGAATGGTTGATGGAAGTATGAAAGGGTCTCTGTATATTTCTCTCCCATGCCTTGAAAAAGGCACCTGGATTGCTCCTGTGTTGGTGACAATTGACTTTGCTTGGCAATTTAAAAAGTACTGTAAATTCCCCCCAAATTGGTTTTGAATTCTTTCTGAGGCCTCTGTGGCATGCTCCAGTTTTTTTCTTTTTCTTTTGAGAAGTCCAATTAACATTCTGTGCAGAAGGACATGATTGATTTTGCACAGTGGTGGCTATATGAGCAAACCTCATTTAGACAGCTGAGTGAAATATACAGGGCAGCGGGATTTATGGGGCCCAGAGAAGCTCACATACAGAATGAAAAGGAGCCACTGTCCCCTTTTCTCCTCCCCCACCCTTCCCCATTTTTTACTCACTCACTCAGGGGAGTCCCTTCTGAGTGGTGGCACCATGGAGGCTCACAGCTTCTGCCAGAGAACATGGAACTTTGCTTAATCATGCAACCCTCCTGTGGAAAACATGGAGTGTATAATCAGACAGGGAGCTTTCTACTCTTAAGGCCAGGAGTAGATAGAGAATGGTGGCACTAGTGGCTGTACCATGTCCTCAAAGTTGTTCTTACAAAGGAATGTCTTGTCTGAATGCTCCAAGCTCCTGTCCTGACCTCAGTAGGATTGAGGGAAGGTTCAATGGAGAGGATTTCTAAAACCCCTCTCATAGGAATACCACTGGCTAATTTTTGCCAAGTGATCTTGTGATAGGAATTGTTTTTTTTCTTTGTATCTGATTCACAGTAGGTCTACCATAAGCTGCTAATGCCTTGAACTGACTTAGCTGTCAGTAGGATGTGATATAGGATAGGATACACGGCTGTCTAACTGGTGTACTGCACTCTCCTTGGAGCCCTGGGTAGGATACTTGGTGCTCTTGGACTTGTAGAACACAGGGATTTACATAGAGATAGTATTTGCTCTCTGGGTTGTACATAAAAATACATGCTTTCTGGGCTGAGAAGTGAGAGACAGTATTGACTTCGCATCCTCTGAGCCTTTTCTGGGGTTTGCATGCCTTTCTAAAGATTTGTTTCTGATACTTCCCATCTGCCTGCCTTGGCCAACAAGCTTGCCTGTCTGCTTCTGTCTGTTCAAATCAAGTTTGTGTCTCCTTAATGATTGTGACACAGTGCAGTCAGGAAGACAAATATCATTCATTTATCCACCAATAGAAATTTGGCCCAAGTTTTCTGTAATTTCCATTTGAAGGAGTACTTTAGACTTTTTGCAAAAGTTATTTAGTTACACACACACACACACACACACACACACACACACACACACACATTCTCTTTGGTTCCTCTAATGGGTCCCAAGAAAGATGTCAACTCCTAATCCCTAGAACCTCTAAATGCCACCATATGTGAAAATGTCTGCATATGTGACTAAGGATCTCCGATGCAATTATCTCAGATTTTAAGGTAGGCCCTGGATGTTACATGTATCCATGTGAGGGGAGCAGAGGAAGACCAGAGCCCCACCCAGAGGAGACAGCATCATGAAAATAGAGCAAATATGTAAAGATGCTGGCCTTGAAATTAGAGTGTTATGACCACATGCCTACAGGCAGCAGTAGCTAGAGGAGATGGAGAACACATTGTCCTTTAAAGCCTGGGGGGAAAGCCTTTCCTTATGATGATAATTTTAACTTTCTGACCACCAGAACTGTGGGAGAAGGAATTTGTGCTGATTTTAGCTATCAAAATTTTATTAATTTGTTATAGCAACAATACAAATCTAATACAGAACAAGTCTACCCTGGAGTTGGCATCTCACAGATCCACACATTGGATTAGCATGTATATTATACAGCCCAGATTCCCTCATTGATGGACTTTATAGGAGGCACTAATTTAGGACAGAAAAGGAGGACACTTTTGTACCAACACCTTCAGGAATTCCACTGTGTTTCAGTATCTCTTCCAGCCCCTGAAGAGCCTTGCAATGTACTAGAAAGGTTATGGCACTGACCAGCAGGTTGTAACCTACTTGAGAGAAGAGACCTAGCTGACAAACACTGAAGTTGGCATTTGAATGTCACATCCCAACCCTTCTTTCTCCCATGCTATTGTTTTTCATTTTTGTTCATACTCCATGTTCAGTCTTCATCCAGAGGCAGGTATGTGGGTATTTCTCTTTGTTCCTTTTCTCTAAATGTGGTCCCTCAGTCCCAGCCTCTGTTAAATTAGGCTGGCTCAATCTAGAAGAGATGAGTGTATGTCATGTCACAATTCTTTGATAGCTCTGGGCAGCCTTTAATATAAACAGCAGCTATATAGTAGTAGAATGTGATTGTGTGTGAGGCTGTGTGTATAGGAGAGAGAAAGAGGATTGGAGCAAATACTTGATACCATTAGAGAGGCAAAGTAAAATGATTTCAGTTTGGTGGTGGTGGTGGCAGCAGCAGTGTGCAGTGTGTGTGTGTGTGTGTGTGTGTGTGTGTGTGTCAAGGCCAGATATCCATGGCAGAGATCTTCCTCACTTGCTCCCCATTTTATTTTTAAATTACATATATTTACATCTATGTCCATATGTGTGTGTGGAGACACATATGACATGGTGTATGTCTATAGGTCAGAGGATAACTTAGAACAGTCCGTTTTCCCCCTCAACTATATTTGTCCTAGGGAATAAACTCATGTCATTAGGCTTGGAGACAAATATCTCTAGCTACCGAGCTATTTCATCGCCCCTCCACCTTAATTTTCTATACTGGCTGGCCAGTAGGACCCAGAGATACTCCTGTCTCTGTCTTAGCAGTATCTCATTTATAAGTGTATATTACCATCCCTGGGTTTCTTTTTTAAAATGGATACTAGGGATTGAACTCAGGTCCTTATGATTGCCCAGCAATACCTTACTGATGACACCAGCTTCCCCACCATTTAGGGGGTTTGAGTATGGCTAATATAGTATTCCCCATAGGTATCACCTATATTTGGATATACAGTCTTTCTTATACCACCCAGTGTCTACAATTCAGAAGTAAGTGCTCAACCATGGAGCAATTCTTACTCTCAGGAGAAGTCTGAAATCTGAGGAGCTGGAGAATGATAGACATGGTAGTTATGTCCTGTGATACCTGTGAGATTTGAGGCTGTGTTTGGCTTTCACAATTTGCATTCAAAAGTTTGTTCCAACCATAACCACACACATTCACCATCAATGCCAACATCTCAGCCACTTCCACAGGTGATAAGCTTACATAAAAGAAGCTGAATATGATTCATTACTCAGGTTATTATTATTTGCTTCCAGATTAGAGAATCATTAAGAAGTGAGAAAATCCCTTGATTATGACATGTTCCATGCAATATGAAAGGATTGCATGGTGTAGGAACTGGCCAAGTGTTAGCACTCAGGTTTAAGAGCTGAGAAACTCCATCCAAGATACATGTGTAGTCATAAAGATAATACCCTTCAAGGCTGTGATGGCCACGATTCTGTTTTGTGAAGATGTCTGTTGTCTGCACTTGGTTGCAAATACATATACTTGTTTTTGACTTGTCCCTATTTTAAGGCTGGCCAAGGAGAGAGGATGAGGCTGTTTGTCTACATGAACTTTAGGGTTTGTTCTTGCAGGGGTCAGAAAATGCCAAGTGCCTTCTTCTATCACTCTCTACCAATTGTCTTGAGATAAGGTCTTTCTGCCAACATTCTCTAGCAATCTTCCTGTCTCCAAAACACAGCAAGTACCCTTCCTCACTAAGCCATCTCCATAGCCTTGTGTTTAAATTTAATTTCTCTTTATTCTTGAGGATTTTATACATATAGATTGATGGGAGATGTCATTCTGTAAATATGTTTCTCTTATTGGTTAATGACTAAAACACTGTTGGCCAATAGGAAAGCAAAATAGGTGGGACTAAGAGACAAGGAGGATTCTTAAGGTGTAGGGAGGAGATTCAAGATGGAGGACAAAGAAAGCAGAACTCTGGCCCCTCTCTCTGGTAAGATGAGACCAAGTGGAAATACTTACATTAATAGAAATGGGTTAATATTTAAGACAGAGCTAGCCAATAAGAAACTAGTAACTGGCCTATGGCTTTATATCAAATACAGCATCTCTCTGTGTTATTTGGGGCTTGTGAGGCAGTGGGACCACAGCTGGCAGGGAAAAACATTCTCATAACAAAATGGCTCCCAACGTGGGGCTCGAACCCAGGACCCTGAGATTAAGAGTCTCATGTTCTACTGACTGAGCTAGCTGGGTAGGAACACACACGCAGTGCAGGCCTAGAGGTCGGGTCGTATGTGGGAACACACGGGCGGGGGGGGGGGGGACGGGACTCTGTGCAAATGCAGTGTGAGGGAATGGGCAGGAGATGAGTAGTGGTCTCAGGGCCATGGTGGAGATAAAGGAGTTGTAGGGCAGACACAAAAGTCTCACAAGCTGTGGTGTGTCCACCTGGTTAGGCAAGGGACCTGCCTGTTCAGGGTGGGTGGGGGAAGGGAATGGTGTCTGCCACCTGGGTGAAACCCAGGTCCCGTGAAAATCCTGATCCCACTTCTGACATCAGATATCGTGGTTTAATAAGGATCAGGAAAATCAGATAGGCTGAATAGATGTTTATTCAGGGAGAAATAACTTACAAAATAGATGAACACCAGCAGGTTCCTGGTCCCAAGGATGCCTCCAGATCCTCTTCTGTCTGCGTCCCACCAGAAAGAGAGCACTCCCGGGATCCTCCTCAGACCTAGTTCCCTAGGTCACTTCCACCCCTGTCTCCACCCCCAATAGGTGTGGTCAGTGCCACTGATGTGGACAAAGTGAATATCTCACTACAGCAGATAGTGAAATGCCATCATATCTAGCTACCATTTTCCTCCTCCAACTCTCCCTTCTCCCAGAGAGCCTCCATGAGCATCCAAAGACATGTGGCCCACAAAACAGACACACACATACACAATGAGTAATAAATCTTTAAGAAAACAATTGTGGTCTGGAGAACACAGGCCTGTTCCTGAAGACCCAAAATTGATTCCCAGAACTCACATAGTTGCTCAAAACCACCTGTAATTCCAGTCTTAGGGGATGTGATGTCCTTCTCAGACTCCTGAGGATACCAGGCATATATGTGATACATAGATATGTATAGGCAAATCTCTCTCCTTCTCCCTCTCCCTCTCCCTCTCTCTCTCTCTCTCTCTCTCTCTCTCTCTCTCTCTCTCTCTCTCTCTCTCTCTCTCTCTCTCTGTGTGTGTGTGTGTGTGTGTCTGCAAATTTCTCTCTCTCACACACACAATTTTGCATTTTATTTCTTTTTTCCTTTAAAAAACATCAAGTATGTTCCCCTGTATCCTTAATTTTTTTCATATTATAATAAAGGTGTTAATTAACCACTACTGGAAGTTTGTTTGCTGTTGTTCAGTTGTAATACCCTATTTCTGTTTGTCTCATGTCACCACTTGTTTGAGAGCAATGGTTTTGAAAATACAATTAAACATTTTCAGCCGGCAAAGTTTTCTATGTGGTGGTGAAGGTTGTGTGGACATGTGAATGGACTTGCTGCCTTTGAAGCACATGTCTCAAATAGGTCCTCTGGTAAATTTTCTTATGTGTTGCCACCATTTTCAAGCACTGTGTGTGTAGTACAATAGAACAAGTTGTCTGCAAAACTCTCTCCCCATAGCTTTTCCTCCCAGAGAGGCTACCAATTGCTAACAACTTCTTGTAATGCATGTTGGAGCACTGCATTCAAAATATAGATTTTGAATGGCTCAATGAGAAATAGAACCCACTTGACTTGGTTGGGGCTAGAGAAGAATGAAATGGGTGGGTGGCTACTGGAGACCAAGCTTAAATCAGAACATGTGTGTCAATGCTTCTGTGAGAGCTTCATGTGGAAGCATGTCATCAAGGAAGAGGGGGCTGTACTGGAAAGTTGTGGGAATCCAGAGGACTATATGAGTTCCATGGAGTTGCCATTTTGCTGGGAGAAGCTGTGAGTAATGGGGTGAAGTTAGGCAGAGAAGAATTTAGGCTGGGAAAATCAGGACAAATTTCACAATGGGGAAGGGTGTAGACGTATCTGTGGGAAGGCAATAGCCACATTGCCACTGAAGGGACTGGAGAGACACAATGCCCAGAAAAATGAATGACAGAGTACCCTTCCTGGGGGCCAGCACCATGACCTTAATCAACTACTTCCCTGTCTGTCTTTGGACTCACTGATTCACTCTCAAATGATCCAAAGGAAACAATTGCTTGGAAAATGGCCATGGGGATAATGGGTATTGGCAGCAGATATTGGCTGATTCCCCAGTGGGCATTAGTGCCCTCCCATCTTGTATATGTATGGCTCTTTGTTCATCTGTGAGTCTGTCCCTTCTTCCTTTGGTCCATTCATCGAAAAAATTGTTTCAGAACCTTTAAGTCTACATAGAGTACTAGGATGCCAGGAATGGCTCGTTCCAGAGGGGACATCTATGCTGAGACATGTGGATGAAAACCGAAGAATGGTTCAGACCATGGGGGATGCCTGTGAGCACTTGTGCTAAGACTGTGACACGTGAAAAGGCTCATCAGGTTTGAAGACCAGAGAGGAGCTGAATATTGCTGGTTGAGGATGGGTGGAGAGGCCCAGAAGGATGTTCTGTGAGGTTGAATAGGTAACAGGGCTCAGGTTATGGTTTGGAGGCCTCTGAGTGAGGATTTGAAGTTTGCTCTAAGAGTAATGAGAATTGAGTGTAGGCTTTGGAAGGCCTCTTATTTCTGTGTTCATGTTTCTTTATGCCTCTGGTCCCTACTTCCTAGGGGTGAACTGTATTACCAGACAGAGATGAGAGTTGAATGACTGTAGTGAGATATTCACCTTGTCCACAAGGTGAATGACAGAAAAGCAATAGGACTTTGATCACCAGAAGACAGGTGAGGAGGTGATCCTGGGAAAAGGACTCTGTCTTCCTGGAAGTTCTGCTTTGGCCTCAGGAGGCCAGGGTTTTAGGGCAAGTACATTGTGGTATAGTAATTAGTAACACCCAGGACGGGATCAATAAAGGCAAACCAACCTATAATATGGGAAAACAAAACTTGCAACTTAGATCTGAAAGATAAAACTTAAAATATACACAGATGTCTTCTTACATGTGTATATGGAGCTATGATCTAATTTTTAGAAAAGGTTAAACTATTTTTGTCTTATAAATGTTCTCACAAAATTACATACTGGCAACATCTATTTTGAACTTTGTATTTGCTCTTATGACTTGTACTGTCATAAAAGTTATTTATTTTTATAAAATTAAGGCCTTATTAACTTTATAAGATCCTTTTTAATCCTTCAGTATTTCAATGTCTCAGAACATTCTATTATCCTTACCCCTAATGGGGTGGCTCGTGCCTGTAATCCCAACACTTGGCAGGCTGAAACAGGAAGTTCAGTGATAGCCTATTATATATAATAAAATACATTGCAAATAAACATGTGAACAAAAAACATTCTGTTATCTTCTGGATTTTTTGCTTTTTCACTTGGTATCAGAGTGCTGTTAGCTGAACCTCTCCCCATCCCTCCAACAACATTTGCTGACATTTTGGTTTCATTTTCTAGTTGCTTCGCCCTGAGTATTGACATAATGCTTGGTTGTCGTTGGGGTTCAACCATTGCTACAAGTGTCAAGAATGGATACTACTTGTAAGGGCATTTGATGGGAAAACAGACTTCAATTGAAACTTGCACATATTCAAATTACAATGGCTGTAGTCTCCTTGATTAAATCCCAAATGAAATTTCTTGAAGAATGAATATTTATATACAGATTCCTCTCCATTGAAATGTGAATAGCTTTGTGTCTACCTTTGGAAGGCCACAAAAGGTTAAAAAAAAAATCAGAAAATCCCCCAAAGGGTTGAGATGTAAGGATCTCAATCCTAAGAAAAGAAGATGCATTTTGCAGGTCTTGTCCCCACCCCTTCCTTGGTGTTCTCCTCTCATGGTGAGTTTTTGCTGTTTCTTTTGTTGTTGTTGTTGAAGTGTAGGGAAATTAATCAGGGTTGCTTGGTTTGGGCAATTTTGTCTTAGGAAGCCCTTGGGATTTAGAGTAAGTAGATAGGTGTGGGTTAAGTTAATAGAAAGAAAATGGAAACTTCTCATTTTGTTAAAATAAATTTGTTTCAGAGATACTGTGAATGTTTAAATTCATTTCATTGCATGCTCAGGTCTGTTAACACTTTAGACTAGAAATTTTTTATTGTGGAGGGGGCTTCCCCATGGTCTAAGGGGTGAGCTAAGGAGTCTCTGGCCTTGGGTTTCTAGACACTGTAGTAACATGCTTTTTAACAGCCATGGTGTGCCACCATGCATCCTTTAGGGACAAGCCAGTGATCTCAGAGCTCCCACAGGGCAGGGATTAGGATAGACCAAGTGGTAGAAGGTTATGATCATTTCTGGTGCTGACTACATTTGATGACTTCTGAAATGACTGCAGCCCTTGTATGTGGAGAGGGGCATTTCTGGGTCCATATGGAACAGGTCTTATGAGAGAGGCCAACTGGAAGCTTCGGGATTCTGAGTCCTGTGGGACTCTGTGAAGCTATGAAAACGATGGAGAAGAAGACCTCAGGACCTTTTTTGTGCCTTTGAATTGAAGGAACTTGAGATCCATTTTAACTCATCCATTCCCCAAGAAGTTAGATTTGTTTTAGCCCATAAGTCATTGTTAAACTGCCTCTTCTACAATAAATACCCCCTTGCCTTCTCATATCTTTCTAGGTAAGCTGCATCCCTTGGGTCAAATTGAAACTCCAGCTTCTGCATGGGGCTTTCTCAGCTATACATGCATGGACTTCTTCCTTCTCTAACCTCCAGTCTTGCTTACTTCGATTTTCTTTTCAGTGTGTGTATTTAATCAAAGATAACTTCATTTCTTAATTTTGAAGTGACAGGAGACTCTTACCTCCTCAGTGTAGGGTCTTCTGAGGCTTAGTCTGTCTCTCTTTTATCTTCTAACAAATTTCCTAGTAAATTCTGAGTCAGTTCAAGTCAGTTGGCTGCTCATCTCTCACCCTTGTTTAACCTTCCAGATCTCTCCACACACTCAAGACCCATCTCTTTAAATAGCCAAGGAGACAGCCAATTGTTTGACAGTTCCTCAAGCATAAAAAATAATTTAGCTCACACTTAATTTTTATCAGGAGGCAAGTTTAATATTGTCAAGGATTAAAATTTTATTTTTAAGTTTTTACATCCTGTTTCTCTTAATGTCATTCTGGCTTCAAAGGGTATAATTCTGAAATTATGAGTACTGTTGGGCTTGTTACTATTTCCTCCTTTGTGTATATAATGTTTCAAAAGCTGTTGATGGCTAAATGTCATTTTTATACTTTTTGGATTCATAACAGTTCAAATTCATTCAAAAACAATTAATAATATTATGTATCTTAGGAATAGCTGTCATGTATCTGGTGGATATGACATATTGTTAGATATTTTAAGTTGAAAGTTCTGTCTGCAGGCCAAGTTAGCAAGATGAGGAGCAGACTGTTTTAGGATGAGCAGAAGGGTGGAAACACATTTGTGAGAAAGCAGAGTACTGTAGCACAACCATGCTCGGAAAACACTGTAGCTTTTCCACTCAGAAAATAAACCAACAATCACTAGCCTATTTCAAACATTTTGTTGTTGTTGTTTCTGCTTTATTTATGTCTGGTTTCCTTCTGCAAACAGCAGGACCAGCTTCAAGAGAAGATATTACCACTAACCGTAAACCACCAAGGCAGGGTTCCCACATTCTTGAGAGACAATTTTCCAGCTCAGACAGATTGGCTCTTCCATTTTGTAGAACTGAAGCAGGGATGAAAACATTCCATAAAGGGTCATTGTTTTCAAGATGGGGCGGTCCATGCTGGAAGGAAGCTTGGCTAGCAAGAATGATGTCAGCTGCGGGGAGGGGCTGGGGAGGCTTTCTGGCTTCATGAGTCTACTGGATTGTTCTAGTCAGTTGGAGCTATTGACCAGCTTTTTCTATGCTGAAGTGAGGACTTTCTGAGTCTGTTCTTTGGAAATTTCTTAGAGAACCATACTTTTGGGGTCAGGGAAGCAGCTATTGAGGGTATTGGGTAGGTCCAGTAAAAGATTTCTCCCCCCCCTCTTTGTGTGTGTGTGTGTGTGTGTGTGTGTGTGTGTGTGTGTGTGTTATGTGCATGTGAAACTCATGAGCTAGTGTGTCTATGTCTAGGCCAAAGGAGACATCAAGTATCATTCTTTAGGTACCATCTATTAAAACAAAAATAAAAGCCAGGGTCATTCACTGGCCCAGGGCTTGCCGAGGAGGCTAGGCTAGCTTTCTAGATAGGCCCAGGGATCTATCTGCCTGTTTCTACAGCTGCTGCTCTTGGACTGAATGTGTGCTACCATGCCTGGCTTTGTGCATGGGTTCAGGAAACAAAGTCAAGTCCTCTCACTGTGGGGCAAGTGCTTAACTGATTGGGTTATCTCCTAGCCCCTCTTCATTTACTTTTATAAAAGGATAAAAGATCAAGCCTCTGAAATTCTTTTGTTCTGTTCCAAACAAGCACCAGTGATTTTCCTCTGAAGTTTTAATGCTTTTAGTTGGCAAAGAAATGTGAGACAACTCATCATGCCATGAAAGTGTCCCATATTCAAGTTTTAGGAAAATCTTCCAGTAATAGACACAATGAGTTATGATGTCCCACGTGGGACCTTAACTATAGCTAGTAATATCTAGGCCCTCCAGACCCCAGCCATCTGTGAGCCATACTCATGAAGAGAAGGGAAGTGACCCTGGTACATGGAGACACCTAAATCCCACCAAGCATGCGATCCACTTGAACTGCTTCATGGAGATCTCTTGGTGACTCCATGAAGCTGTTCTCAGATCCCTATCCCAGGCCTTTGGCATCATCTATGTTAGCAGATTGCTGCTTGAATAGACTTATTTTCCATGAACTTCAGATCTGAAAAAAAAAATGTAACTCTTAACACCAACTTAAAATATAACTTCCTTATTTCACAAAGTGGGGAAACTGAGGTTCATGATCCAGAAGAGGCATAAAGCAGAGCTTTAGAGATTGTTTCCCTTTTCCTCTTTGGTTACACTCCTACAGTATTTTTTATGACTTTCTTCATATAACTCCATATGAACTTACTGTGTGTATGTATATGAATACTGACATCAGAGGACAACTTGTGGGAGTTTGTTTTCTCTTTCCCCCTTTTGGGCTCTGGGAATAGAATTCATGTCTTCAGGCTTGCCAGCAACCATCTTTACCCACTGAGCCATCTAGTGAACCCATTCAATGTTGTTTTTGAATTAATACTCTTATTAGCGATGACTTGCCCTAAGCTCATCAATTGGGCACTATGGTTAGGGAAGTAAGCAGCTGTATATTACACCCTGTGTCAGAGAGAAGAAAAGTTCCTATCTCCTGTTTGCATATCTTTTGTGAAAGCAATTTAAACAGCACCTGTTTAAACCTTGCCATAGAAATGCCTGGAAGGTAAACAGTTGGTTCTGGAGCAGCTAAAACATGGCATTGTTTAATGTGGCAGCCATCGATGCTTGTCTTTAATTACGGCCGCGCTGTCAACCCCAGAAGTCCCTGTGCTTTGTTGTAGATCTGATATGACGTTTGAGGTTTTCAAAGCTGCAGAGATGAAAGAATCCACAGTCAAATATTGCTCATTCCGATATGTCGAAGGAGGGAGGAGGGCCATTGCTCACAACAGTTGCAAAGCTGGGAGAGAACAGATACCCCCGCTTTTGATGACAGTCTCAAGTGGGGCATTCTGGTTTACTCTGTTCATGGTGGAGTAGGGCCAAAGCTGGGGGAGACTAAAATGATTTATTTAGTAATGGTAAACAAGAGTGACGGATGGGCATTTGAGCTTTGCAGCATGGGTAGAAGAGCTGGCTGTTGCTGCCACTAGCTGTTTATAGATTAGAGCTGTGAGGCTCAAGCTGACTTAGCAAGGATTTCTGAAGTCATTTCCTAGCCCCTCCTGTTTCTTTTGTCATCAGTTGGCCTTGGCCATGTATCCTTACATACTGCCACTATTTAGACCGTTAATATGGGCCAGAATTATTACAGATCAAAAGCATCCATTTAAAGGCATGTTATCACTAGGAGGTACTATCCTGACTTTTTAGCTTCTATAGCCTTTCCCACTGCATTTATCCATGGGGGGGCACAACAGTTGCATTCATTATAGAGGAGGCATGCAAGCCTCCTCCACAGCTATTCTCCTGTCTAAAGAATTCTCTTTTCTACCCTATCTTTTCTTCCCACCTGAAAAGTATGGGGCTCTCGTGGCAACTGGCATAGGGTCCAGAGCCAAGCTGGCAGGATTTGAATTGTGGCCTTGCTGCCCACTTGTTCTGCATTTTAGTTGCCTTTTGGTGAGATGCTGATGACAACTGTCCCCATGTTGCAAAGTTGTGAATGTGGAATGAGATGGTAGTCAAAACACAAACACCTATTGCATATTTATATAAACACACAATATCTCATGCATACTCTATGAGATATAGCATACAATTTGAATATTCACACAGCCATAAAAGTTGGCTTTGTGTGTTTGCTGTTTATTTTATCTTTCTTTGTTATCTAACTGCCGGGGAACAGATAATAACTTGTTAGTTGACTTATTTTTGGGGAAACTCACCAAAGCCAATAGTGGAGATAAAGCCTACCATTTGTGTGGCTCAATCTTAACTGCTTCAACTCTTGTTTTCTCCTGTTTGCTGTGTGACCATACCAGCACACTGATACCTGCCCATTTATTTGTGGACATACAGTCTATTGGAGACCAAACCCAATTTAATTGTGGGAACTTCCTTGTTCCTGAGTTTTTCCAGTTTTGTGGAGCTTGGAAGTGGGGGGGGGGACCTCTTTGCCACTTTAGCTCCATGGTAACAACTACAAGGTTTGTACCCCACTCCTACCCCCAGAGAGCTCTCAGTCAAACTGGAGGGATAAAATGAACTCTAGGAAATATTTAAGAGCAAAACTCACTTGCAGACATCAGGCTGCCTCTTTCTAAGGAATAAAGTTAGTATCTAAAAGGATGAACTAGGAAAAAAATGCCCAGAGGAGCCGAGGAAATACCACAGTCAATGTAGTGGTTTGAATGAAAATGTCCCCCATAGGCTTGAATATTTGAACACTTGGTCCCAAGTTACTGATGCTGTTTGGGGAGGCTTAGGAAGTACAGTCTTGCTGGAGGAAATACGTCACTGGGGACATGCTTTGCAAGTTGAAAGCCTTGGGCCACTTTCTGGTTTTCTTGTTCTGCTTCATGCTTGCATTTGAAGATGTGAGCTCTTAGCTTCCTGCTTCTGCTGCCATGCCTGCTGCTACACCTCTCCACTATGATAGACTCTTAGACTCCTGGAATTATAAGCCTAAATAGAACCTCCTCAAGTTTCTTCAATCATGGTGTTTTTATCACAACAACAGGAAAGTAACTAAGACACTAAGTAAAGTACTCGTGTTGCAAGCATTAAGGTCAGGGTTCCATCCCCAGGATCTATGTGAAAAGCCTGGCATAGTGGTGTGTGCTTGTAATTCCATAGCTGGGGATGTATAGACAGACAGATCCTTAATCTCACAGACCAGCCCCAGGTCCCAGTGAAAGACCTTGTCTTAAAGAAAGAAAAAGTAGACAGCGCTTGACTATCAACATTGAAGTTTATCTCTGGCCTACACACACACACACACACACACACACAGAGGGGGGGGTAGGGAGGGAGGAAGGGAAGGAGAGAGAAACATGCACACACATGAATAGGCATACACATACTTGTGAACATGTGCACATGAATACACTTCTTTTTGGGGGGAAAACAAAAATCAAATAACACCAAACCTCATGGAATGGCTTCTACACCACAGATTACCGAGACTAGTGCAAAAGATCCCAGCTTTGTGTGAGTCTAGCTCTCCTTACTCCAGGAGGGAAGAAGATGTAAATGAGAACATGGTGGCCTCTACAGTAGAACACAGACTTCCTGTTTTCTTGTAGCTACTTCAAAGGATAAAAACTCAGCCTAACATGTATATCCACCATCCTTTAATTCTCCCATTGTGGAAGGTCTTAAGGTTAAGGTAGTGCTCTGTGGTAATAGGTGACATTCTAAGGTTCCATAGCCGTAGAGCTTGTAGAGCTTAAAAATAATACCCTAAATCAGTCTGACTCTAGAGCCTTGCATTCTTTCCACTTCTGCAAGAAATGGGCCCTGGGTGCTGTTTTTCTTGGTTTATTTTTGGATAAATTTAGCTGGAAAAATTCACATTCGACCCCTTTCTTCCCATCTCCCACCCCAGTAAAAGCAAAATGTTACCACAATCTCCCCAGGGAGCCATAGAGAAACAGTGATACTATCAGCAAAAGCCTACATCTCCTACCCAGGGGAAACCAGGACCCCCCCAAACACTTGTAATCTAGCCAAGCAAAGCCCTAGAAGAATTCCTAGGGTGGTCATCAAGAGCAAAAAAAAAAAAAAAGGCTTCTGAGCAGAAATCAGAAGGTAAATGAAAGCATGGCAGCTAGACCTGGGTCTGTGGGTCTGCAAGCAGTTTAATTGCAAAGCTAGGGCAGCCAATGAAGGCGCCTCTCTGCTGTGATAACAAATTAATCCCTTAGTCTCAGTGGCTTTATGCCACAAGCTATCTTTAGTTTCTGCTCAACTTACATGGCCAGTGAGGGTCAGTATTAGGCAAATTAGACTTTACATAGTCACTTCTGATTCTGGCTGGATAAAGGTGCTGGCATCTTGTTGCCTTGGGGCATAAGACATCTATGGTCACATCAGGGGTGTGGTGGGTTGAATGTTCACCTGGAACCCCAAAATGTGACTTTCCTTGGAAATTTGGTCTTTGCAGGTAAAACTACTTAAGCATCTTGAAATGAGGTTATAACTGGATTTAGAGTGGGCTGTAAATCAGATGGATGGTATCTTCATTAGAGAAACAGACATACGGGCCATGTGAAGACAGAGACAGAGTGCAGTTACATAACTACAGGCTGAGGAATGCTGGGAGCCACCTGGAGCTGGAAAGGGCAAGGATGGGTCATCATCTAGAGTGGTGGAAATGGCCTTCTTACATCTTGACTTTAGACTTCTGGTACCCATCAAAGTGAGAGAATGCACAGATCTTGTTTTAAGCTGCCCAGCTAAAGGTTAGTAATGGGCTGTTTTAAGGGCCAGGCTAGAGAGTATCTTATAATCCTTTTTTAGACATTGGCCAGAGCTAAAATGAATGACTACAAAATGGTATTTGATAAACATGTGTTTTGATAACACGATAAACATGTTGTACACACCATTTCTATATTGTAGGCATAGTACAGGGAGTGAGGGATAAAGGGTTGGAATAAATATCTTCCCCCTTTAGAAGTCTTTCCTGCAGCCCCTAGGAAGTTCTGACCACCACAGCATGTCACAGGACAAGAGCAGTCAGAGTCAGCAAGGGCAGGCAGAAGCTCGAGGACATAGCACCTCACTGGACTATTGGAAATACATGCCATACTCCACATAAACATAGTAGTAGCACCAGGAAGAACAAGATCCCTCCTTGGCATATCAGGTCACAGAGAAATCCATAGATAATAGAACCAGTGGTTCCTCATGGCCCCTGACATGTAGTTGATATTGTTCAGAGCAAGTCAGCATCTCTGCCTCCCCCCTCATACAGGGAATGTTAGGATGAGTTATTTGAGTCCCTGTGTCTCCACTTCCTATTGTAGATTAGGGGTTCAGCAGGCATTTGTTGTGTACACTCTTTGTGAGGACAAATGACATTTTAAAACCATGGGCCATAAACATCTTCAAGCTCACACTCCCCATTGCCAGAAGGCAATGACTTGAATTCCAGGCTGTGACTTGACTTCAATTTGTGCTTTGTACAGCATGGTAAGATCACAGACCTCCATGCATTTCATGTGGCACCTTTCTTTCCTTCTTTCCTTCCTTTCTTCCCTTCCTTCCTTTCTTTTATCATTCTTCTGTTTCATTATTCTATGTGTATGAGTGTTTTTGCCTGCATGTATACATGTGCACCCTGTGTGTGCTTGGGGCTCACAAAGGTCAGAAGAGGGCACAGTGTTCCCTGAGACTGGAGTTACAGACTATTGTAAGCTGCCACTGGGAATCCAATTCAGGTCCTCTGTGAGATTGAAAAGTGCTCTTAACTGCTGAGCCATCTCTTTACATCCCCTGCTTGCGTTTTCTACATGGTAATGGCTTGCTCTGTAGAATCTTCCTAGAAATCTTTTCTAGATCTGTTTGCTGTACTTGAACAATTACTGCATCTTCTTACTCATTTTATTGTTTAGTTCTTGGGTTATAATAAACATCTGACACCTTTTTGTTATGGGAGAAATGGTAGCTTGACTGAGCATGCATTTTAGGAAGCTATTGAAGCAGCTACTGTGAGTATCAAGTACTAAGAGATTATAATTACTGATTAATTAATGAACTATTGTTTTGATAGGAATGATGGTAACGGTGATAGCAAATCTTCTGGTATCAATTTCAGCTTCCTACGGGGCTGTCATGTTAATACTCTCTTTGGGGGAAGTAGAGTTGTGACTTTTCTTACTTTGCTTGGCACCTACCATGGACTGCTCTCAGCAAGTCAATGAGTGACAATGAGAAGAGGAGAAAGTGGCCTGTCAGAGGCTAGCTCAAAGAAAGTGGCTTTATTTGTTGTAATATCTGCTGGAGAGAGAGAGAGAGAGAGAGAGAGAGAGAGAGAGAGAGAGAGAGACAGAGAGAGACAGAGAGAGAGAGACAGAGACAGAGAGACAGAGATAGAGAGAAAGAGAAAGAGAAAGAGTTCACTTAATAGTTTGCCATGTAGTCATGAAGATTTCAGTTCAATTCCCAGCACTTAGATTTTAAAAAGCTAGGTATGTTGTAAACCCAACATGAGGGTCATGAACGAAAGGTAGATTCCTGGGGTTTTGGGCCATCAGCCAAGTCTACTCACCAAGCTCCAGGCTTTTAAAAGTCTCTGACTCAAAAACAAAATAGTGGATGGCTCTAGAGGAAAGACACCCAAAGTTGACATATACTCTTCATATACCTGCACACACATGATCATGTACCTCCCTCCGCTGCCAGTCTACAGAGAACTCTGCAAGGTAGACATCATTGCCCTTATTTTACAGATGGGATACAAGAATGTTAGGGACAGAATTTGCCCCAGAGTCCTTTATTTCTAGAAGCGATGAATACAGATGCATGCTGTGTATCTTTTTTTCCAGCTCTGTCTTCTCTTCCTTCCTTCTCTCTCTTCCCCCTCTTTTTTCCATATCTCTCTTTCTTCTCCAAAGCCCCATGGCTTTCCTCTATCATGATGATTGGTGTATCTGTGCCTTGGGGTGACTTAAAAGAAGGTTGTTGCTATCTCTCAGCTGCCCCTCCCCAACTGTGAGAGATTTATTAGAGGGTTGGAACCACAGATTGCTTTTTGACAGCCTTCCTCCTTGAGATGTATGGGAGATATGAATGGAATTGTTGACGGTTTGCTGAAATAGTTTCATTTTGTTCATGGAAATGATTAATTGAGGCTTTGTGATGCCTCATGTACAAAGCTCATTCCCTAATCCACGATTTCCCCCTTCTCTTGAAGCTAATATTTCATACTTTAGAAATAACAAGCAAAATCATCATGCTGTAAAGATCTGGATATATTTAATATTATGTATACATGGTGTTGACCAAGACTTGTATCTGCCTAAAATGGATTAGAAAAACTGATTTTTTTTAAAATAAAGAAACTCATTTTGTTTTTCTTCGCTTATGTTTCTGTCAATTTGTGGTTCTCTCTTGTTCCTTTCTCCTTTTTCCAAGGCTGGTAGCTATTCTCTTTAAAATGTTTTTAGTGAGTGATATTTTTAAAATATTTTCTATTTAGCTACTTAATATAATATCCCAGAAAGCAGACAGAAAGTCAGTCTCTTTAGCACATGGTCATCTTTGGGTCCTGTGATTCAGGGTGGAGGATATGTTCACCTCTAGGTTTGAGGATGCATATAGCCATGTTTCTTTTTAATTCTCACCCTGGTGCCCATGTGGGTCCAAACAGGGTCAAGGTAAAACAAGGAGAATTTTGAGAAGAGAGCTGGGGTGAAAGAGCAGACAGATGTACTTTGATAGCTGTGAGGAAAGGGGGTCTGGCTGGGAGACTGGAGCCCTCACTCGCTGCAAACCTCTAGCCCTTGCCTCCGTGTGTGACTTTCCATTTTATTCTCATCCCCTTTGCCCCCAGAGCTGTGGCATACCTGCTGTTGTTCTTGTGCCTCTTGCCAACAGTGGCATCTGCTCAGTGTAGCCATCAAGAATTTGAATGTCAATATCTTTGCCTTGAAATGAATGGGAAAGTATTTGTCACTCAGCGGCAATCATTCTTCAAATAAAAGGTTAGCCAGACAGGGCCCTTAATCAAAGAATCGGTCTGTTCTGTCAGCAGTGCCTTTTAAATAGCAATGATGAAGGCTGGCTGTCAGGGTAGAACTTGATGAGCGAGATGATTGATCTGCATAAATCATTTTCTTTTACATTGTCAGTGAAGAGTAAATTGGTGGGACATTTTGGGTATTAGCTGTATTGAAATTAATATTCAGTATCCTAGGTGTGTCCCCATTCTTATTCCTCATAAAAGGAGGCCTTGGGGTGTACATTGTTCTCACAAGAAAGTTGCACTAGTCTTAGTGCTGTGGTCATCATCTTGCATGCTAAATTCGGAAGTTGACTGTGTAGCACATTTTACAAGCTCTGAAAAGAATCTAGTTAATTTGGGAATTAGCTAGAGTCAGTAGCATTTAGCAACCAGTAAATTTGCAAAGACTCACTGCTCAGAGGGAAAAAAGAAGAAGAACCCAGGAGTGATGCTTGGCATTAAAAGATGGGATGTCTACTATCTGGGATGCTGACAGAGAAATGGCCTTGGCTTGAGGTCTGCTTTTGGTGGAAACCCAGGGTTGTCTCTTATGACTAAATTTCTTTAATCATAAGGTGAAAATTCACCTTTTCAGCTCTGCCTCTTTTTCTCTAAAAACTGTGCTTCTATTCTTGACTTCTGGTGCATTTGTTTTGGGTGTTAAACAGATTCATGGAGATGGACACATGTAGTGAATTGTCTGGCACCCATGAGCAAGTTGCCCCTTAAATGTTAACTGTTTTGCTGTTTGTCAGCCAAGACAAAAGCTCCAATCCTTGGATAGCCACTAAGATGTTACTAGCAAGAATGTGCCCACGTGTTAGAATAGGCAATACATACATTGTGTAGTTAAGCCAGGAAAAAAAGAAAGAAAGAAAGGAAAGAAGAAAGAAAGAAAGAAAGAAAGAAAGAAAGAAAAGAAGAAAGAAAGAAAGAAAGAAAGAAAGAAAGAAAGAAAGGAAGAAAGAAGAATGGTCTGGGGGTTTTGTACTCTGGAGCTATAGTCATCCCCAAATCTTCCATTTGACAGCTATTTAGATTAATTGCTTTGCATCTTGGGATATCTAATAAACACTTTAATATTGAAATCTTATTTCAGGGGGAAATGATAGAATAAATATTTAGCAATTTAATTCTGGGAATTGTGAATGAGGTGGAAAGATTGGGGAACAAATGGGGACAAATGTGGCTAAACACACTTTAGTTTTCCCCCATTCACCTCTAGATAATATGCCTGACTTCATTTTTTTCATCTTTGAAATGAATGAGTAAACATATATGTAATATAGCATTGGGACCAAAGCCTATACCAACTGGGTCAAACTGCTGAATTTAGGTCTTTACCACAGCTCCTGGCTAGGCAATTTAGATAATAGAGTTGTTAGGTTGAGTGAGTTAATATATAAATGCCAAAGCTCATAACAAGAGTTCCTTGAAAGTAAATGCTAATTATGACATGATACCCATGAAAAACATGACTGGTCAAGCAAGTGTGCTGGTTAGTTTTTTGTCAACTTGACACAAGATAAAGTCATGGAATCTCAACTGAGAAAATACCTCCATTGGGTTGGCCTTTAGGTTGACGTGGAAGTGTTCTGTCCACTATGGGCAGTGCCATCCCTTTGAAAGAGGTCTGGGGTTGTACAAGAAAGCATGCTGAGCCAACCAGTAAGCAGGGATCCTCCATGTCCTCTACTTTAGCTCCTTACTCCAGATTCTTTTCTTGAGTTCCTGTCCTGACTTAGTGGTGGACTGTGACAGGGAGATGCAAACTAACTCAAACTGTTTCCTCCCCAACTTCATTTTGGTTAGGATTTTGCTATAGGAACAGAGACTCAAACTAGAATATCAATGTGAAAAATGCTGAAATTCAAGTGGGTCAGATGTGGATGCGAGGGAGATCTGGTTGCTACATCTGTCATACCATTGACTGCCATTGATTTGGCTGATCTGGCTGGCTAGGCAGGTGATCCCCTTCCTCCCTCACTGCTCCATGTATGCCCCTTCTGAAGCTGCATGCAGTTGAAGAGGATGGCCTTCCCAGAATAGAGGAGGACAGGTCAAGGGTATACAAATAGCTGTTCTCCCTGCTAGAACCTCCAAACAAGCTCTCAAATGTAATGAAGGAAGAAATACAATTAGATATAGGAGTATGCGCTGAAGGTACATCAGAATGAAACTCAGGGTTGTTTTAGAGTAATGTCTTTGCCAGAGGAATTTGATACCATGCTCATTCTAGATGCTTCCATGTGATACCTGGGGAGTCACTGTTGTTGTGACTGACTCATACCTTGCCTGTGCCCACCACAGGAGTGAAGTGTGCTTGAGATAGCCTTTTGTCTAAAACCTGCCACAGGAGCTTCTCATTTTTACTAATTTATTAAAGTTTTCTCAAACTAGTACCTCATTGAGAAACTGCTTCCATGGCAACTAGTTGTAACTTGTATTTTGAAAGGAAAAAGGGCAGAAAAATGCTTGCCTAGGTTTTTTATGAGCCTTGTGAAGGGGCAGTCCACACCAGCCTCTGTTTGTGGCATGTGAACTGGCCATGTAGAAGCTCCTGGGACTTGGGTGGCTGGAGAGTGTCTCCTGTCCTCATATATCTGCAGGATATCCACTCATGGAGAATTATGGTCCTACAGTATCTATCTCCACTCTTGGAAGATTGTGGTCCTACAGAATCTGTCTCCACTCTTGGAAGATTGTGGTCCTACAGAAGATTGTGGTCCTACAGTATCTGTCTCCACTCTTGGAGGTTTGTGGTCCTACAGTATCTGTCTCCAATCTTGGAGGATTGTAGTTCTGCATGGCTAATTTTTGGTTTGGTGAACTGGATATGTTTAAGCTTTATCTCTCCCTCCATTTCCATCTTCTGCATCACCTCATTCCAGGGTTTTGGTTTCCTTCTAAATGTGCAGGAAAGTTGCCTGCTCTTGTGATTTTGTGTATGCCATGAATGGTCTCTGTAGTCTACAAAGATCTCCCCCTTCTCAAGTGGGTCAGGTGTCCCCATCTGTGATGGTTTGAAAGCAAATAGCCCCCAAAGTGAGGGGCATTATTAACTGATGTGGCCTTGTTGGAGGAAGCATGTCTCTATGGGGGCAGGCTGTGAGGTCTCTTTTGTTCAAGCTTCCCTCAGTGTGACAGTCAGTCAACTTCCTGTTGCCTGAAAGATATAGGACTCTCAGCTTCAGCACCATATCTTTCTTCATGCCACCATGCTCCCCATCATGTTGATAATGGACTGAATCTCTGAAACTGTAAGCAAGTCCCCGCAATTAAATGTTTTCCTTATAAAATTTGCCATGGTCATGGTATTTCTTCACAGCAATAAAAACCCAAACTAAGACATCATCCTCAGGTGGGCCAGGTCTCTGTATCCTCCAGTGGGCCAGCAGGGATATATGAGATCTTGCTTGCCTCTGCTGTTGGGATACTACATTGAACACTATAATTGTTCACTGTGGCACTTTCTGGAAGAGACTGTGAGACATGGTCACTGCATACAAGGATTTTTAAAATGTGTGCTCTGCTGCTCTGACTTGCAGTGTTCTTGGGGCCAAAGATTTTGACTTTATCCCGAGCTTGGCAGCTCAGTACTCTGTTGTCTTTTTTCTTTGTTTTTGTCTCTGATGTCCCTTGACTGGGACACCTTAGTGGAGATTCCCCGCTGTTCCAGCCAGGGGATAATGGACCACTGCTTGCCTCTCTTTCAGGGTTCTGGGATTTCCCTGAATTGAAAACATCAGCCTGATCACATCACTCTGCCCTCGCCCTCATACCTGTTACATGTTTCCTGTAAGCTTACCTGAGGAGGACTTTGCTTCTCATTTGTCCAGAATTCCTCTAAAACTTGATTGGTTTCTAGCATCACGTTTTGTTTCTCAGTATATGCTCATGGCTTGATTTGAAAGTCACTTGTATATATAGAATTTCCCCAACAGGGCCCAATTTTCCTCACTCACCTCTCACCTTTTAACCTCTGTGGGGTGCTCATGCTCTTATTGGAATTGGCAACCCCAACTTATTTATCAAGTATCTGGTCATTTGACTTAGGTTATTGGGTTTTTTTTTTGCCTTTTTCATTGCAAATAATAATGTAATAAAGATGTAATAAAGTCTTTTCATTGTAGCAGATACATGCAATGGAGTTGTAACACAATGTGGGCTGAAGGTGTGGGTATTGATTAGTAGCAGAGGCAGTAACCTCCAGAAGCAAGGGCTTCGAGTGAGAGTTTTAGTTTGTTGCACAAGGAGGAGTCTTGGAGTTACCTAACCTTCTTATGTTGGTTTCATCCATGTCAACCTGGTCAAGACTTCTGTCTTTCTCTGCATCCCACCTTCTGTGACACCATCTATCACTGCCACTTTCATTTCCTAAATTGCTGCCATGGTTCGAGGTAAGTGCCAGAGTGCTGGTCACCTGCCCACACGCTGAGCAAGAAGGAGGAAGGACTAGATAAGACAAAGCGTATACTGCTGCATGCCTGACCCTCAAGGAGAGTCAGGTTTGTTTGTGCCATACTGTTGTGCCCTTGATGCTCTTCCACCAAAGTCAGTTCATCCTGGGTTGTGAAAGTCTATTTTGCTCAGGACTCTCTCCAAGCCAGTTGGCCTTGGGTCTTCAGCTAGAATTGGTCACAGAAAGAAAATTTGTTCAATGGAGATTAGTGTGTGAGAGAGCTGATTGTTAATAACTTGTTCGTTGCAGGACAGTTGCACTGGGGAGTGCAATCTTTTAGTGGATGCAATGCCACCCCACATAAAATCAGGCTTCTGTTGCAAGTGAAGAAAAGAGAGTGGGTGTTGGGTAAGCAGAGTTCTGTCTGCCAAGTTTCTTCCTGTTAGTGTATCACAGTGGATTTACTCCTCCTACTTGGCATCTTCACTTTTGACTCCATCAAATTCTGCCACAGTAAGCATACATCTCTCTGCACATAAGTTAATCATATCTTTGAAGTGTACTTTCTGGGTCTTGTAGTATACTTAAAGTTCAAGTCTATGAGCTTGTTCTCAACTGGACTGTTTCCTACTGGTCTGTGATATGCATGGGTTTAGAACAAGAAAACTGAATATGAGCATTTAATGTGGTAATTCTGAGCTGTATGGCTTTGATACAATTATTTACCCTCTCTTGTTCCCCTGTTTGATATATTTTGTTATAAGCAGTTTTTCCTGCTGGCCTGGTCAGCCACATCAGCCCCAAATAACATATAGAGATGCTGTATTAGATATAAAACTGTTGGCCTGTTGTCTGGATACTATATGCTGTTCTGTTATCTTTAAATTATTTGACTGCTGAGGAAATAGCAACAACTGTTAAAACACATGCTTATGGATTAATCCAATTTATGTATTTAAAAAATGCATTGACTTAAGATTTAAGTCTAAGGACAGGTTACTGGGGAAAAGGATTTCTATTTTTGTTCCTACAGAAAATAAAAAGCTGTGGATTCCTTCCAGACTAACATGGTTTGATCAAGAAAGACCCCCTGAAACAGCACCCCAGGTTATCCAACATTCAAAACACCTGGGACAAGGCACCCTTGCAGACTACTACAGCCAGGATTTCTGCATCTTCTTAGGATCTCCATGACAGCGCTCCCTACCAGCAGAAGCAGTTTTGAAAGAACAAGCCCAAATTTATAAATAATGTTTGTTTTCATTTAATTGGGGTTGGTTATAAATGGTTAATGATCACAAACAATTTCTTTAAAGGTAAAAATGGGATTATGGTGTAGAAATGAATACTTTGTTTTGGAATGGATTTTCATTTATTGATACAAATTTGGGGTTCAGTTTTGTGATATGTATATTTCTCCTCTTCTTTAGGAATTGTGTTTATATAGCTCATTTAGAAATGTAATGTATAATTTAGTACAGATTGTAGATAGTTACCTATGATAGTTAAAACTTAGAGTTGAGTTAGTTAGGTTTTCAAGATGTATTTAAGATGGATAGGCATTCTTCAAACCTTTCAAAGACCAACAGAATATGGCATTTAAAATGGTTTAGGGTTTTTCTTAACAGTGAGGCACAAGTGCTCCTGGCAACACCATCTGTGTCAAAAAGGAAGATGGACATTGAAGAAACATGTTATGGAGTTTACTTCCAATATGACAAAACTAGCCAGACACACTATGGCCTACAGGCTGAAGATGGAATATTACAGAAGAACTTCAGGTGACTAATCAGGTAGCAAGATGTCTCTGTCATTTCTAGAGTTTATATATTATCCTTCTGTGGTCTTTAAAGGATTTGAAGACAGATAGTTATGGTTATAGTTTCCCTTAGTTAAGATTCAAGATAAGTTACATATAGGACTTTAGACTTACAAAGATAGGATAGATGATATAATATTTTCTATACTCTTGCTAAATGTTATTGAACTAAGTATTGTTAACTGTGGTTCTTATTTGATAACTGTTTTCTTATATATTTTACTATGTTAAAGTTAAAACCCTTCTTTTTATTTTAGACAGAAAAGATGAGATGATGGGAGATGTCATTCTGTAAATATGTTTCTCTTATTGGTTAATGAATAAAGCAGTGTTGATAAATAGGAAAGAAAGATAGGTGGGATTAGGAGACTAGGAGGAGAGAGAAAGAAATAGGAAAGAGATTCAACATGGAGGATAGAGAGAGTAGAATGCCAGACCCTCTCTCCAGTAAGATAAGACCACATGGAAATATTTAGATTAATAGAAATGGGTTAATGTCTAAGATAGAGCTTGTCAATAAGACATTATATCTAATACAGAAACTCTGTGTTTGTATTAGATATAATACAATAGCTTTATATCTAATACAGAGTCTCTGTGTGTTATTTGGGCTGGTGTGGCTGTGCGACCAGGATGGCAGGAAAAACCACTCATAATAGATATGGGACATGGCGGAAGCAGGCACACAGTGAAATGAGATTGTGAATACAAAATACTCACTTCAGATTAATGCACATTGCAAACCTGCAAAAAGTGGCTCTTGGGAACATCTGCTCATGAAATTGTGCATGTAAGTGCATACACATATGTGTGCATATGCACATATACAACATAAAGAAAAAACAAAGTCATGAAGGCCAGGCATAGTGGCATACATCTGTAACCCACACATTCAGGCAGCTAATACAGGAGGACCTTGAGTTTGAATCAAACCTTGGTTATATAGTCATACTCTGTATAAAAAACCACATGGAACCAGGCCTTAAACATTAAATATTATATCAGTAGTAGTTGTAGATGCATACATCAGATGGGGATGCAATGGGTGTTTAATGTGTAGACTGGAAAAATATTCCATTGATTCTAGGGACAATTGTATAAGGTAACTGATGCTTAAAAACAACAACAACAACAACAAAACTTCAAAGAGTGTCAAGTGCATCACTGACCTGAAATTGTAGATCACAGAGATACTTAAGATAATCTCTAGGACTTTAGGTTGCACTTGCTTAGTACATCAGATGGCTTAGCTGTGGAACTTGACAAAAATTAACATAAACATTCTTTTGCTCCTACAACTATATCAAACATCACACAGACGTGTGGTTAAGTATTTATTATGAACATGCAAATATTGATGTCCCCAAGGCCTATTCTTTGATTCTCAAACTGTTGTTGCTATATTTAGAATTGTTGATTAATACAGGTCTTTGCTATGACACACAGCAAGTCTAATCTGAAGGACTCTGAGAGCAGCCTGAAGAAGAAAGGAGATGCTGAGGCTTGACACTGATTGGGTGGACAACTGAGAATAAGAGCTGCTTTGGTACATTAGCAGCAGGTGGTCAGATTCATGACATGGCTGGGGATGTCCATAGCTCATGACTGTGCACAGGGTAGATGGTCATTTAGTCATCACTCCTCTCGTTAAAGAGACAGAAAATTGGGCAAAGAAACCATAATGAGAAAAAAATTTAATTTCACACTGTTCTGTGATTTCCTAGTCATGATTACTGTTGACATTTTTGTTCAGATAATTGCTTGTTGTGAGTTGTGTCCTGTGCATTGTATAAGGCTTAGTGACATCCTTTAACTTTCCTCACAGGTGCCAGTAGCATGGCCCTTCCCAAGTTGCAATCAAGAAACATTGGTCTAGTCATTGATAAATGTCTCCCAGGAAAGACAGAATCATTCCTAACTAAGGCCAGTAACTTCAAAGAAAGATAAATTAAATAATACATATTAAGAACTATCAAAGAAAGCATCAACCTGACATTTAACTCAGCTGATCCCTCTAAATGCCCAGAATTGTATTATTGAAAACAATTTCATAGGAGGATGTGGTGGGATTCATAGAGGTTCTGGATGTGGACTTGGCCTTTCCCAGTAGCGTCTAGTTCCTAGACTATTATTTTCTTTTATATTCCTCCATTTCTAAAAGGTCAGACTTGAATAGCAAGCCTCTTCTTTTTGGTGTTTCAAGGTTCAGATTTCATGTTCATATAAAAATCCTATCTAACAGACTAGTTTAGAAGAATGGCACACATTGAGTATATTGAGTCATTGATTTGTTTTGGTGTTTGCTTTTCTGGGAATGTGAATTGAGTTGCTACTCAGTATAACAGCTATTACCCAGCTGTAAACAGAACGTGCAGGCTTCTTCATGGTGAGCAGCTTCAAAGAGCTCAGAGCAGGTCCCCAGAGGTGTCCCTTTATGGAGGAAACTACCCAAGAGTTGTAGTGAAGGTGGCCCTTCTTTGATGCTTCTAGGAGACAGCTAATTAATCCAGTCAGGCTCTCTTTGAGGAGACTATGAGAGCTGTTTTCTTACATGAGATTCTCATAACCACCTTATCAGGGTTCAAACCTGGTTGCAGCAAATAGGGCTCCATTATGAGCTGTGGCGCTGTTTGTGTGAGGCTCAGTGTGGGGACAGCTTCTCACTTGCTACCATCCGGTGACATATTGGCCCTTTGGGGGAGAATTGAGAGGTGTGAAACTGATTGTGAAAATTATGTAGTAGTAAAACTCAGAGCCTCTTATGGACACATGTCCTGAGAGTGCTCTGGATTTGTTAACAGTTGGTGTGGTCCTTAGGGGGTCAGGGAAGGAAGGAGCAAAATAATTAATTCTACTCTCTATTTTTATACCATCAAGAGGCTGTAAGCCAATAAAAGAACTAAATGTTAGCAATCTATAAAATTCCATAAGTGGTAATAAAGAAAAACTGAAACTATATTGATATACAACCAAACAAGATAATTATCATTATTTTTTAATAAAGCCATTTGTCATCAATAAATACCAAGGGGAATAGGAAAAATTACAAGCACAGCAATGCCATCTTCCATAATTATAGCTATTAACAACTGAAAGCATAATTACACAAGGGAGGAAAACTTTGAGGAAAACCTATGCTGTTTCTGCACAGAGAAATAACATGTCCACAAACATTCAGGAGTCCCTAAGTGTCATATAGAGTATGTCCAAAATATGGTGTTCCAGCAAAGCAATGGATTTAGCTCAACACATTTATAGATGACTTGGCATCACAATGTCAAAAGGTTGGGTAGGCTCGTGTCCTAGATGAATTCAGGTAGCTCCTATTCTAATTACCTTTAATTGGGGTCTCTCTTGTCTTTCTACTTCCAAGTTAGCCATCAGCCCTGGAGGGAGGGCTGGAGTTTATGATAGTGGCATACATGGTCATTATTCTTTTCCTGAATGTCTTAAGATCAGAGGACTTTGTTGAGCAGTAAAATTAATTGGGGGGATCCACAGTCTGGCTTATTTTGTCAGAACAAACCCCAGTCATGCAGCTTTTGGTGCCCAACTGACAGGCATTTCAGAACTCTCTTGGAGATGAGAAAGTAATGAGATACTGTAGTTTGTTCATTGCTTTGTCGGTTTATTTATTTGATGCCACTGAAGCACATTGTCCTCTCAAAGGGACAGGCTGTATGTTTTCAGTGTGAGGAATAGAGAAATTAGGAGTGTGTTTGCAAGTGCCAGTCAACATGGGGGCAGTCCTCAGCACTGCCCCTTCCTAGTGGCAGGAGCAGATAAGTAGACTGACTTTATTTTGCCCCAAGGTTCTTGCCTCTGTATTAAGGGCCATGTTACCTGACTGTGGATTGTGATGGGATCCATTGTGGTGACACAAAAGAGTGCTTAGAAATAGTCTGGCATCTGGTGAGCATGATGTAGCCTAGTGCTCCTTTTGGCCACTGGGGAGAGGACTGTAACTTGATACTTATTGTCCTATCCAGTACAACCATATGGGGAGTATGGTGGTTTTGTTCTGGTACAATAGCCATGTCATTCTCTTTTCTTAGTGCTCCGAGAAGACCATGTAGACAGGATAGTGACTGTGATGAATCTTCAAGGGTGAGAATGGCAAGGGCAGGTGTCTCAGTCATGTGAACCACAGAGCAAGAGTCAGGAATCCCAAGGCTGTATAATAAACTTAGACAATTTGAAGCTCGGCTGCTCTTCTTAGAGCCTGCCAGGTAGTTCTAGAAGAGACTGATAAAGCTATGGAGGGTGGTAGAGGCTGGGTTTGAGGGCTGTCCTTTCTGTGTTTTTACTGAAGTTATTAAATGTGGAGGTGGCAGTCAGGTTTACTCTCTAGGCCCATTGCAAAAGCTGTGCTGAATTGCCCTAATGAGTGAAAAGGAGGCAAGGGACAGATAGAGTGCTTTCAGGCGCTCCGTCTTCAGTTTGTCTATGTAGTAAGGTGGTATATCAGCAGCGCTGTATGGGTTTGTTGAAAATAAAAACCTGGTCTAATTGACTCCTCCTTTAATTGTGATAGTCATTAGGCTAGCTGGCAAGCTTCCCCAGTGTTCCTCCACTCCTTGGCATGTGTGTGAACAGAGTAGCACTGTGAATGGGCTCTTGTGAGTATCTCTGGCTCTGGGGTCAGTGATGGAGGAGAAGGGATAGGTTGTTGCTTTGGAGCCAGATTTTTTGACTGCTGGTGAATGATTCCATAGTGTGTTCTCTTTCTTTAGTCATGGGACCAGCATCATTTCAGAGTTGTCTGTCAGCTACAGCCTACAGCCAAGTATCTGGGATAGAATCTCATTGATTCAAGCTGAAAATGACTCCTGGTTGTTTTAAGCTAGGGGTCAACCAAATATATATGTATGTATGTATGTATGTATGTATGTATGTATGTATATATATGTATATATATATGCACATACATACATGTATATATATATATGCACACACACATAAATGTATATATGGTATAGTAGCAGACACTGATAATCCCAGCTATTCAAAAACCTGAGGCAGAAGGATCATGGGTTGAAGTCCAGTCTGGAAATCAGAGAAACTCCCATCTAAAAGCAAGCATATAAATAATATTTTGCATGTTTTACTCTCATAACTTCTCAGCTCTGCCTCTGTCCTTGTAATGAGGGCAGATACAAAAACTATATGAACAAAATTTCTGGCTACTTTCTAATATAGCCATAAGCTATATTTGGCCAGCAGGCTTACCTTTACATCAGACACTAAAATTTGGGTGCTATTTGCTATAGCATAATTAAACTGTCTCTGACAAGTACTCTGGTCAACTAACTTTTCTTTTTAGATTGAGATAAACTTTGAATAGACCTGTTGTATGCTGTTCATTGATTATTTTAAGTGCATATATTATGTAGATGCACACTTTAATCAAGATCTAGAACATTTCCACCTTGACAGAAACTTCTCTCTTCAGCCATTGTTAGTGGACTTTGCATAAGTGGGCTTGTGCAATATGTGCTGTTTTGTTTATTTTCCATTTTATTATTTCTGAGACTTACCTGTGTTTCACTAACCAGAACTCTCACTACAGTACTTATTCTTGTTCATAGGAATTTAGCTTGTTTACTAGGTATTTCCTAGGTTTTGATCCTGGGGACAGACAACTGTAAACGTTCATGTGAAACTTTGTGTAGAGGTTGGCTTTTCTCTCTCTAGGTTAAAAACCTGGAAATGTAGTTGCAGGTTACAGGGTAGTTACAAGTTCAGATTTGTTGTCACTTACCAGACATGTTCCCACTGTAATTGTATCCTTATCCTTTCCACTATGAACTAGCAGTGTCTGGATTCAGTTAACTCTAGATCCTCCAAAAATTTGTTCATTTTTCCAACTACTCTATAGATGTGAAATAGTATTCATTGTGGTATGTGTGTGTGTGTGTGTGTGTGTGTGTGTGTGTGTGTGTGGTGTGTAGACCCGACGTCACAACCAAGTGTATCTTCCTCAGTTATTCTCCACTTATTTTTTTAAGGCAGGTCTGTTATGAGTGTGATTCTCATGGGTTTGCATAGTCAAGCAAATTCCATGAATCCAACTCTGCTTCCTCAGTGCTGGTGCTAGGATTATAGGTGCCAATGGCCATGTTTGGCTTTTTATGTAAGCACTGGACATCTGAATTCAGGTCTTCATGATTGCACAGCCATGACTGAACTACCCTCCACCCCTTCCCCCATTTTCTCCCACTCCCCTGTTAGAATTTTGAGAATGTCAGCCTTGCTGTTTTGGTCTTTGATCTATGTTGAATTAATTTCCATGGATATGAATCTTTGTTCAGATTTCTTATTGCATTGCCCCAGATAGTGCAATGCTGAACATAAATGGCAAGAGCAGGCATCCTTATTCGACTCAATCTTACAGGAGAGCATTCAATTGTTACTGTATGCTTGTGTCAGAAGTGGCTTTTCTCAGCTGCCCCTTATCACCATTCTATCATGAATAAATGTTGGGTTTTGCCTGATGTTTTCCCTGGTTTTGTGGATCATATGGACTTTTCCTATTTTTTCCTGTTAATATGCTGAATGTAAGAAGTTGATTTTCAAATATTAACTTCACCTTGGATTTGGAGCTAAGAATGACTTGGTTGGTGCCTTACCTTTTTATATATGTCAGGATCCCCATGTTTATGATGGAGAATTGTCTTTTTCTTGCACTGTCTTATATTTAGGTACAAAGGTCAACACTCATCTCAAGATGACATTGGAAGTGTTGCTTCTACTTCTGCTCCCACACAGTTTGTGCAATTTTTGAATATTTTCCAAAATTTTTGATAGAATTTGTGAATGGGACCTTTGGGTCTGCTAATTTTCTCAAGAGAAAGCTTTAAAAGTTTTAAATTCAATTTCTTCAAAAAATACAAAACTGTTAAAGTTTTCTGTTTTTTCTTATGTTAGTTTTTTGAAGTGGCTTTTTCTAAAATGGATATACCCCCAATTAGTCTGGTCTGAATTGTTGAATTCATTGGAAGATATTTATAGTTCTTTTGTCCTTTCCAGGACTGTAGGCTCTTTGGTGATAATGCTATTGGAGTTCAGAATTCTGTGTGTGTGTGTGTGTGTATGTGTGTGTGTGTGTGTGTGTGTGTGTGTGTGTGTGTGTGTTTTCTGCTTGATCAGGCTGAGTAGAGGGTTATCAGTATTTATATAGCAAATTCATTTGAGGAACAGTTTGTAACATATAAAATTGCTTTTTCTAAGTGTTCAG
The DNA here is from genome assembly GCA_030556225.1 of Cricetiscus sungorus. NCBI lineage: Eukaryota > Metazoa > Chordata > Mammalia > Rodentia > Cricetidae > Cricetiscus > Cricetiscus sungorus. The sequence goes on along the minus strand of JANBXA010000124.1, from coordinate 2,000,646 downwards.
TCCAGTGATTTCTAATACAACAATTGCTCCAGCCAAATATTAGACATTTCCATAATCCCCTCCAGATTTCTCATACCCTCCTTGTAGCCACTTCCTTGTCTTGACCTAGTTAATCAATATGTTTATTTCTGTCCTTATTGATTTGACTTTTCTGAATCATATATGGCCTCTCATGTCTGTCTTCTTTCACACACTGTGATTTCCTTTTTCTCTATGGCTTGTAGCCATTTTCAGTCCCCAACATCAGTATGTCAAGGTTTTACCTTCTCCACCACTGACTTCTTATCCTTCTAGCCTTCATCATCCCCTCTCCTGCTGGTGAGTGAGATGATGTATCTCATGTGGTTTGCATTTATAGGATGCTCAATCGTACAGAACATGTGTGTGTAGTTAATTGGCCATCTTTGTATCTTCTTGTGGGATGTATCTATTCAGATCTATTGTTCGGTTATCTGTACCCTTATTGAATTGCAAGTATTTCTTATCTGTTATGGATACAATTCCTTTATCTGGCTCATGGTTTGCACAATCTATCTCTCAGTCTGTGAACTGTCCTTCTGGTTTTTGTAGTGGAATGTTTAGATGGTTTAAATACATTGTCAACAGACTAATCTAAATGTATTTCTCTGACAGATTATGCTTTTGGTAACTTGTGTAAGAATTCTGCATGTCAAGGTCATACACACCATCAACTTTGTTGATATTCAGAAGAACCCCTGGCTTTACCTAATGTTAGTCCTATATTTCATTGATTTCTTCCCTTTTCCCTTACTTTGCTATTTCATTTAGCTTATTAACATGAAAACTTAGATAATGGTGTTGCATTTTTCATATTTATAATGAAGCTATAGACTTTTCCACTGCATGTATGGATATTTTTTCTATTTTCTATTTGAATTTATATGGCATTGTATATTTTTAAACTTCTTGTGATTTTTTTGTTTCTGATCTAATTTTCTTCTTCTTCTTCTTCTTCTTCTTCTTCTTCTTCTTCTTCTTCTTCTTCTTCTTCTTCTTCTTCTTCTTCTTCTCCTTCTCCTTCTCCTTCTCCTTCTCCTTCCTTCTCCTTCTCCTTCTCCTTCTCCTTCTCCTTCTCCTTCTCCTTCCTTCTCCTTCTCCTCCTTCTCCTTCTCCTTCTCCTTCTGCTTCTCCTTCTCCTTCTGCTTCTGCTTCTTCTTTTTCTTCTTCTCTTTAGAAATGAGCTTATGGATTTTCAATTGTTTATGCTTTTCTATATGTCATATTTTGGTGAATTAAAAACTGATGCTGTTTTCTTTGAACATGAACCCATAAAGCATTTAATTTGTAGTGGTGGTGGTACATGGCTTTAATTCCAGCACTCAGCAGGCAGAGACAGAAGGATCTCTATTAAAATTTTAATTTTAATTTTGGTCAATATAGTTATTTCCCAGCCAACCTTGTCTAAAGTGATATCCTGTTAAAATACAATTTTGTAAATTTAAAGTCTTAACTGCATATGGTCTACCTCTATGAATGTACCCTGTGTACTTGAGAAAATACGTGTATTCTGCCATTGTTTGGTAAGGTAACCTATAAATACCAGTCAGTAGTTTAGCAGTGTTCAAGTCTACTGTATCCCTAGCTGGATTTTGTTCTGTTAAGTACATATGTAACCAAGAAAGGTTTCCATTTCTATTAATGACAATTGTGGATTTTTCAGGTTTACATTCTAGATATGTGCAGTTTGTGCTATGTTTTTTTTAATCCATGTATCCCATTAATAATCTGTGTGTGTTCGTCATGATCTGATCCCCCTAATCTCTGTGCAGCATCATCTCTGTGCAGCATCATCTCTGTGTGGCATAGTCACTGTGTAGCATTGTCTCTGTGCAGCATCATCTCTGTGCAGTATTGTCTCTGTGCAGTATAGTCACTGTGCAGCATCATCATTGTGCAGCATCATCTCTGTGCAGCATCGTCTCTGTGCAGCATTGTCTCTGTGCAGTATAGTCACTATGCAACATTGTTTCTGTGTGGCATCATCATTGTGCTGCATAGTCTCTGTGTGGCATAGTCACTGTGCAGCATCAACTGTGCAGCATCATCTCTGTGCAGCATCGTCTCTGTGCAGCATTGTCTCTGTGCAGTATAGTCACTATGCAACATTGTTTCTGTGTGGCATCATCTATGTGCAGTATAGTAGTCACTGTACAACATTGTCTCTGTGCAGTATAGTCACTGTGCAGCATCGTCTCTGTGCAGCATTGTCTCTGTGCAGTATAGTCACTGAGCAGCATTGTCTCTGTGTGGCATCATCTATGTGCAGTATAGTAGTCACTGTACAACATTGTCTCTGTGCAGTATAGTCACTGTGCAGCATCGTCTCTGTGCAGTATAGTCACTGTGCAGCATCGTCTCTGTGCAGCATCGTCTCTGTGCAGTATAGTCACTGTGCAGCATCGTCTCTGTGCAGTATAGTCACTGTGCTGCATCGTCTCTGTGCAGTATAGTCACTGTACAACATTGTCTCTGTGCAGTATAGTCACTGTGCAGCATCGTCTCTGTGCAGTATAGTCACTGTGCAGCATCGTCTCTGTGCAGTATAGTCACTGTGCAGCATCGTCTCTGTGCAGTATAGTCACTGTGCAGCATCGTCTCTGTGCAGTATAGTCACTGTGCTGCATCGTCTCTGTGCAGTATAGTCACTGTGCAGCATCGTCTCTGTGTGGCATAGTCACTGTGCTGCATAGTCTCTGTGCAGTATAGTCACTGTGCAGCATCGTCTCTGTGCAGTATAGTCACTGTGCAGCATCGTCTCTGTGTGGCATAGTCACTGTGCTGCATAGTCTCTGTGCAGTATAGTCACTGTGCAGCATCGTCTCTGTGCAGTATAGTCACTGTGCAGCATCGTCTCTGTGCAGTATAGTCACTGTGCAGCATCGTCTCTGTGCAGTATAGTCACTGTGCAGCATAGTCTCTGTGCAGTATAGTCACTGTGCAACATCGTCTCTGTGCAGTATAGTCACTGTGCAGCATCGTCTCTGTGCAGTATAGTCACTGTGCTGCATCGTCTCTGTGCAGTATAGTCACTGTGCTGCATAGTCTCTGTGCAGTATAGTCACTGTGCAACATCGTCTCTGTGCAGTATAGTCACTGTGCAGCATCGTCTCTGTGCAGTATAGTCACTGTGCAGCATAGTCTCTGTGCAGTATAGTCACTGTGCAACATCGTCTCTGTGCAGTATAGTCACTGTGCAGCATCGTCTCTGTGCAGTATAGTCACTGTGCTGCATCGTCTCTGTGCAGTATAGTCACTGTGCAACATCGTCTCTGTGCAGTATAGTCACTGTGCTGCATAGTCTCTGTGCAGTATAGTCACTGTGCTGCATAGTCTCTGTGCAGTATAGTCACTGTGCTGCATAGTCTCTGTGCAGTATAGTCACTGTGCTGCATAGTCTCTGTGTGGCATAGTCACTGTGCAACATCGTCTCTGTGCAACATCGTCTCTGTGCAGTATAGTCACTGTGCAACATCGTCTCTGTGTGGCATAGTCACTGTGCAGCATCGTCTCTGTGCAGTATAGTCACTGTGCAGCATCGTCTCTGTGCAGTATAGTCACTGTGCTGCATCGTCTCTGTGCAGTATAGTCACTGTGCAACATCGTCTCTGTGCAGTATAGTCACTGTGCTGCATAGTCTCTGTGCAGTATAGTCACTGTGCTGCATAGTCTCTGTGCAGTATAGTCACTGTGCTGCATCGTCTCTGTGCAGTATAGTCACTGTGCAACATTGTCTCTGTGTGGCATCATCTATGTGCAGTATAGTAGTCACTGTACAACATTGTCTCTGTGCAGTATAGTCACTGTGCAACATCGTCTCTGTGCAGTATAGTCACTGTGCAACATCGTCTCTGTGCAGTATAGTAGTCACTGTACAACATTGTCTCTGTGCAGTATAGTCACTGTGCAACATCGTCTCTGTGCAGTATAGTCACTGTGCAACATCGTCTCTGTGCAGTATAGTCACTGTGCAGCATCGTCTCTGTGCAGTATAGTCACTGTGCAGCATCGTCTCTGTGTGGCATAGTCACTGTGCAGCATCGTCTCTGTGCAGCATTGTCACTGTACAGCATCCCTCTTTAAATCTTTGGTAATTTTACTAGTCTTCATGTTTACTTTTATTGCTTTTATATTTACTGTTATCACCATAGTCACACCATCTTTTTAATGTCTTCTGATGCTTTAATTTTCCCAAAGTCTCTGTGTTATTTCAACCTTTTTGGGTGCTTATGACCTCATCTTTATAGGCAGCACTCAGATGGGTCTGTCTGTTCCATTCTTTTCTGTAGTCTTTTCTTTTTATCACAGCATCCAATCAGTTATGTTTCATATAATTATTAAGATAGTTTGCCTAAGTCTTTTAACACTTTCTGTCTACTTTTATCTTTCCTAGTATTTTCTTCATTTAAATGAATTGAATTTGTTTAGCATTTTATTTAATTCACTTTCTAATTTTTAAGCTATTTTCCTTTCAGTGTCTCCTTTAGAGATTAGAATTTATATTCTCAACTTTGCTTGATTTTGCAGACTATCCAGAGTTATTACCATACAACTGAGTATAAATGTAACAATTTGAGCATTTTAATTGTTATTGCACAATAGAATGGGTTTCGTTGTGATGATTTCACATGTAAATAAATGTTTAAGTGTGTTTGCACTTTGCTTATATTTGCCACCCCTCCCATTATTTTCCCTTGTCTCCTCTCACAGTGACTTTCTTACTCCCTTACAGTTACCCCTTTATGATACACACACACACACACACACACACACACACACACACACACACACACACACACACACAACATAGAATAGCAAACAGGCACAATCATGGAAGAGGAGGTGGAACTATAAGAGTCAGAGGACTGCAGACTCTGTTTGCCATGAGATGGTGTCTTCTATATATGACAGACAAGGAGTTGTATTCATGAAATATCAACAATATTGTCACTTACATAAGACCTGAACATTGACAACACTAGTTGACATTCCAATGTGTATTAACTAGACCCCATCCCTAAAGATTAAGAGCTACAGGTAGCTAGTGGCTGCTGAGAGTGAGGGAATCGGTCATTTCCAGGGACAAGTGCCCTGATAGGTTATCTAATTCCAAGTGGTCAGCCCTAAGCACATAAGAGTTCTAGCAGGGTCCATCTGGCTCTGTGTGCAGGTGGAGCAAGTGGGAGACAGCCATTGATCTTGCAGCCTCAGGGAGGTTGGGTTGTAAGGTCCTTTTCTGGTACTTCACTCAGACCCATATATTCTGCCATGGCCCCTTCTGGTCCTGTAGGTAGAGTGCACAGGACAAGCAGCCACTCTACTCTCTACTGATTGATCTCTTCCAGTGCCTGAAGGATATTTTTCTTGCATATGAAATTCTGTGTTGTTTCTCCTTTTGTTGTTGTTTTTATCTATCCTGGGAATCCAGCCCGGAATATTATACACAAGAAGATCTCTGACCTAAATTCAGCCCAGTTTCTTTCAGTACTTTAATAATAGATTTCATTTAGTTGACATTCATTGCTTCTAAACATGAGTCAGCTGTCAACTATATGCAACTGTGCCTATGTGTAATGGCCCTTGTCCTATGAATATTTTTAAGATTTACTTTTTATGTTTGATTTGCAAATTCTTTACTTGATATTTTTCTTGCTTGGAGTCTGTGAATTCCTGTTTATTAGGATATTCTTTTTGTCTAATATGGGAGGGAATTTCTGTCTCTTTCAAAAAGTATATTTGTTTCAGGATCTCTCCTTACTTCCCAATTTTTGACTAAATGTGTGTTAGACACCTTAACATTCCTCTGTAATTGTCTGAGACATTTTAATATATTTGATATATTTTTCAGTATGTTCTTCAGGTTGGATAAATATTTTTTATATCTCTTCAATTATTATGGATCTCTCTTTAAACTGAGCTGCCTCTTCCCCACCTTATTTCCATCTGCTGTTAAAAATCATTCAATGAATTTTTTTTAAAGTCTTGATTATTTACTATTGAGATATGGAATTCAACTTGGTTCTTTGTGGTTTTAATTTTTCTGTTGATATTACATGTTTATCTACTATTGTAACCCTCTTTTTCTTGAGTCTTTTGAAAATATTTTCAATAGCTTTTTAAAAGCCCTTTTTACTTACTTTGAATTATTTCAAGATTTTTATTTATTGCTTGAATCTCTTTTGATAGTGAGTCACTTGTTTGTTTCTTGATATGTCTGGCGTTTTTTTGTTATATTATCATTTTGTAGATATTTTCAATTCTTTGAAAAGCAGAGATTTTTATCCTACATTCATATTTGTACCTATATTAGTGGATGGTTGCCTTGAAGTTGGGGAGGCTTATTTTTATCCATTAGGAGCAAAACTCTGTTTTAATTTATAATTGATCTTAGTGTAAAATCATGATGCTGAGGCATAGTCTGTACTTTTTAAGAATTTCCCTTCAGGATCAGGATTGCAAAGCCCAAGGAGTTTTCCAAGCACTTTCACCTCATTGTAGATACAACTCCAGTGTCTGATGCCTCCATAATGGGCAATTTATGAAATGTCCCATGCCCTTTTCAACCTTTCACATGCTCATTTCTGCCAGGCTATGTGAACTTGCCCAGCATATTCTCAGTACAAAGGGTAACAATTCAATTTGTAAGCAGGTACACACAGATGTTTTGTGTCTACCACACCCTCTCTTCTGGGGCTCCCTTCCATGATTTGCTGCACACTGACCTCTCAGAAATCTGTTTTTCAAACCAGCAAGTTCTGGCTGCTGTGTGCAGTTCATACCATGGAATGATTCCTTCAGAAAGCCAGCTCAGGTATTACTCATTCTGATTTTTCTTAAAGGTTACTTTCTTCTATTCTTGACCTGCTTGTAATTGCCATCTAGCACCTTCTATTAGTTATTATTTATAATAAACAAATGCATCTAAGTAAATATATAATCTTTATACAAAGAAGCATATTTCCTATATATACATTATATATATTTCTTACATAAAGGAATATTGATGTAAGTAAAATGATACTTTTTATCCATCAGAGATAAAATAAGAACCCTTTCCTTCTTACCAGAAATGGAGCTTCTACACAAACCCTTGCTATATCCCTCTGTGTGGCTGGCATGCGGCTATCAGAAAGTATATGTCCTGTGTTCTTTGCATTATTCTTTCTTGGTTTTGTGGGATTTGGAGACTATCCTATTCCCTACTAGCATGTGGGAGCCTATACTAAGACCCCTGCCTTACTTCAGTTATGTTCACTGAAGATAAATGGCATTAAGTGACTCACCTCCTATCTCATTTCATCACTGATTTTTAAAAATTTTAGTTTTTCCTGTTGTGTGTGCATCTAGAGTCACGTATCCTTCCATCCATTCATCCATCTGTCCATGCAGTTTGGGTTGAAAAGCCTTTTGTGCGTAAGGCACAGTTTGACATATTATAGTTCAGGCACAAATGAAATAGAGCCATCAACTCATGAAGTTTCCTTTGTAGTTGGAGGGAAAAGCAAATAAATAAGAAATAGCAGACAATTGTCAGCTTGTGATGAATATCAGAGGGAAAATGAGGTACACTGAAGAACTCATGGGGTACCTGGAGGAGCTCTTCTGCAGACAGCACATTAAGGAGAGGCATTGATGATGAGAGCTGCCATTGAGAGAGACTAGACTCTTCTAGAAGAAACCATGACAATCAGGAAGAATGAAGCTCAGAGAGGAAATGTGAGCCACAGAGACTATCTTGGCTTTTTCTGAGAGTGAAGCAGGGAGCCCTTGAATGGGTTTCCATAGAGGAAGAGTATCTGTCTTAGACACTAGGGGGCAAAGAGGAGGGGCATGGAGGAAACAGTCCAGGCTGGGGACATATAAGGGTGTTGGTGATGCCTATGAGCTATGGATGCTGCTAACCTTCACCCTAACCTGGCTGTGTGCCAGACCTCCTCAACTTGGTAGGGGCACAGCTGTGATGCTCCTATTACACAGAAGAGCATCTATGTAGGGAAGGAAGAACCCTGGCTAAAAGCGTAGAGTGTAGTTTGTGTGCATATAGCCACATATTTAGTCCTGTAAGTCACCACAAATGTCTCCTAGCTAATGTCCATTCATGATTAACTAATTACAAGACTGCCATTCCTCTCCTTGTTCTGACAGCTGGTTTATTTTACTGAAGGCAATGCTTTAGTAGAGTTCCCTTATCACATCAAAGAGTGTATTTTCCCTGCAAGTTGAAATGATGGCTTCGAGAACAAAGATGATTAAGTAACAACTATTAAATAAAAAGAATCAAGCTCAATGCCCCATACTTGATAAGTATTTAATAAATGCTACTTGAAACGAGATTTATTACTTTGTGTGATAATAAATATTCTACCAATTTAATACATTTCCAGCCCCTGGAAACTGTACCAGTAATCAGTTAGACAAATGCTAGCTTAGAATAAACATAAACACAAGTAGAGATGCATGTGCATTAATTACTCAGGTGATATTTTGAGCCTGTCCAGATGCATACATTACATTAATGTGTTCTGCTTGTGGGTTTGTTTCCAGCACCCCTTCCTCTGCTTCATCTTCCTCTCCATCTGCATTCTCCTCCCACTATTTATTGAGTAATCATCAAATGCAGTGTACTTTTCATACAAAGCCTTTTGTCAGCCTTCAGAAGAAGATGTTGAGTGAGAACCCAGCTGGAGAGAGAGAAATCATCTGACTTCTGCCTCAATCTTAGACCCATGAGCTGGGCAGTGTGAGGATTCAAACACATTAATCATGTTATTATTTGTTTTGTGAATATAAATGTTTGTGCAAGGGCTGAGGTAAGAGGTTAGAGCTTTTAAGAATCTGTTCTCTTTTCTTATCATACCCAGGGATTGAACTCAGGTCACCAGACTTGGTTGTAGATGGTTTTACCCACTGAACTATCTAGCTAGCCTAACCTAAAGGATTTATGAAACTACTCTATGACTGGCTTATTGAACTGCCAAGTGGAAAAAAAATGTGTGTTATCAGGCTTTGTGAAAGGTCACCAGAAAAGCATAGGAGGTGGTGACCAGTTTGGAAACAGATCCTGAGAAGTCATTTGACTTCCCCAAGGTGTTCATAGTACTACTCAGATTTTCATACTGGTCCACCTGCCACCTTCTCTGGCTGAGAGAGAAAGGCAAGGTAACTGGAGGCTGACACCCTCATTGCATTGTGGGTCAGAGCAGTCTTGAGACCTATATCGCCTGTGTATCATTCTGGCTCTGTTATGTTCTTCCTGTAGCATTCATGTAAATTTTCTAAGCTCTCTATGCCTCACTCTCCTCACCTGTATAGTGGGTTTGATGATTCTGACTTTTACATGGACCTGTGTGGGAGCTAGGTGAATTTACATATTCACAGTACTTACAGTCATAAGGGGCATGGAAGCAGCTTCCTATATATGTCCTCTGACAGTATTTACTCTGCTTGTGAGACTCAGTGCAGCTCTGCTAAGTGGGAGATGCCCTCCTTGTGAGTGCATGTGTTCCCTCCTTACACAATGCTTTCCCTGCAGCTCAGCTTCAGTCTGCCACCCCCTCCCCAGTGCCCACCTTGGTTTCTCATCTGCCATCTGCTGTTCCATTCTCAGTTTCTGTCAGGTCAGAGCTAGTGAGGCCTTTGTGGGGTGCACAGGCAGCGTGTCATGTCCCTGCACTGTTGTACATCTTGTTTCATAGATATTTTGCTGTAATGCTTTGTGACCTTTTCCATTGAGTGAGGTAGTTGGAGAGGCACTCAGTAAGGGAAAATTGAGCTGTTTTATTCCTCCCAAAGGAGGCTCCTGTTTCCTTTCCACCATTCATTTGAAAGCTATCATTTTCTTGATTTTATAGCTGAAAAACACCATTGATTCACTGGGTGTTAGATGCTAAGAGTTCTCCTATTGACATGCCTATTGACAGTTCTCAGTATATTCTGTGTCTAATTATCACTCTTGGCTAAATGATACACCTTGTGGACTTGAGTGATGGAGTCGATAGCTCTCACCACATTGTTCTAGCCGTGCCTATTGAGCCCCATGTCACAGCAATGTGATTTATGTGATCAGAAAGAAAATTTCTGTTTGTGTGCTGCGTAATTAAAGCAAGCACGGAGTGACTGGTGACAAAAGTCAGGCCTGCCAATGTCATCCCTAAACGAGGAGAGATTGCTGTGGTAAGCAGCTACGACAGTGAGGAATTTCTGTTGGCATCTTCTGTTTTGTAATTTTCAAGGGTTCGATTTTCTTCCTTGCCTTGACTAGGATTCCTCCTATCTGCCTTTCCACTGCCTTGTTTTCAAAGCTTGTGTGTGTGTGTGTGTGTGTGTGTGTGTGTGTGTGTGTGTGTGTACATGTGCTCAAGCTTGTATGAATATGTTATGCTATTGTTCCCAAGTGCTGGGACCCTGGGTATGGCTCTGGGATGCACTTACTCTTTGTGTTTATATGGTGGAGGCAGTATTCACAGAATTCAAACTGGCTGAAGTCCACACTTTCAAGCAAGGGTGGATGGTTTCTCTTTGGTGGCTTGTGACTGTAATCCCAGAACTAGGGAAGATGAGGGAGGAGGATTTTCTGTTCAAGGTCTATCTAGACTACATGACAGTGAGAGACTCACTCTCAAGACACCAAGTCAAATCAAACCAAACAAGCCATCCAATAGAAAGCCTGTCTGTGCTAGTTTGTGTTTCTCTGTGTACAATGAGTGTTGGGTTCTAGAAGGAGTAGATGGTGAGCCTGGCAATCTGGTAATGATAGGGAAGTGCAGGCAGCAGATAGGTGTCAGAGGGTGAACACCTACCTAATAAGGAAGCGCCTCTGTCCTGACTTGACTGCTGACTGATGCTTCCTCTTCAGTACTTGGAGGGCGAATATTTCCCAGAAGACCAAAACCAGGTACCTTAGCCTTCATGGCTTCTGAGTCCTCATCTTAGTGTACCTGTTCAGTTTAAATATGCCATGGAATTGGGAAGTGGTTGGGGAATATAAATGTGTCCTGGATGATCTCTCCTTAAGGGGCTCACCAGTTGGGCCACCATTACTTGAGACTTTATGGAGGGTGGTCATCTAAGATGAATAGTGTCTCAACTTCCTACAAGACTCAAGGACATGTGGAAGTCACAATTAGAGTATGACAGTTAATGATAGCTATGAGCAGAACATGGAAGATGAGCCAAAAAATGGATACTTTCATGTATCTGAGTTAGACAAAGAATTTGGCCTAGTGGTTAGCAAGTATTATGAGTGGATTTGGACTTGGTGTTTGTTAGTGGTTGGGGCTGTGTGAAGGCATGACAATTATGAGGCACTGGTAAGAAGAGTAATGGGAGATAAGTGATTCTAGAAACTACTATCCCAGAAACAGGTGATTTCTGTTATTTTCTGCTTAGTGAAACTTGGTGTGAGACATTATTATAGTATAAATATTTAGAATTGGCTAGAAGAGAAAAATATGAACGTGTGTGTGTGTGTGTGTGTGTGTGTGTGTGTGTGAGAGAGAGAGAGAGAGAGAGAGAGAGAGAGAGAGAGAGAGAGAGAGAGAGAGAGAGACCTAGTTTTGACCTGAGAAAATCTGACTTGATGACAAGTACAGAAGATTACAGAGACATTGGGCCTCCATCCTGTTTTCATTACTGGAATTTTTAAATACTGAAATTTTAAGATAGCCCTTTTCTTTCTGAGGATACACTGGGCTTTTGAGTTGGCCATATTACTTTCTCTTAAATATCAAATAAACCTTGAAACTTCAGGTGGCTGAGTTTCACCTCCTCAGCTTAATGTTCATTGCTTGTGTGTGCTTAGATGCAGTCAGGTTCTCAAACTGCTGATAGGCCTGAGTGAGAAGCAAGTCTTCTCTCTGCATAGAAGAAGAGTTCTGAATACCCTGAGAGGACTACAGATTTTCTTCCTATCTGTCTGTAGCAATTAGTGAACATGTCTACATGAAGACTTTTTAGTACATCACTGTCTCACGGACATAGTCCAGGGTAGAAGAGGCTTATGGGTGACAGATCAAATTCAGGCTAATCACCTAAAGGTTCTCCTGATCACTTGGATGCTTTGGATCATCCATACTCAGGGGATGAGGCTGATTTGCTCTGTGTTGGAACCTCCCTTCTAAACAGTCAGTTTATTTTAAATGTTGAAAACTGCATAAAGGAATCCACTATATGATTCTCAGGGTGAATAGTTCTTGCTGTGAATCTGTGGCTTTCTGGATCTATGTTTCTGTTATGCCAAGACACTGCCTGCTGGTAGATGCATCACTCAGTGGATTTTAGGCTAACCTGAAAATGTCCTGGAAGAGTAGATATAGCTTTTGTTTTCCCCCAAATGCCTTCTGGCTTCTACCTGTTTCCCATGAGGGTGAGTGAACAGCCTGTTCTCACCTCTCAATGCAATGTGACTTTAGCCAGAGGCCAGTCCCATGGCTGAATTTGCTCTAAGTCTCAGCCATTTGAGGGAGCTTGTGGGATGGAGTAGGCAGTAAACATATGGCCAGGGTTCACACAGGAAAGATGTGGTGTGGGGAGAAATAGCATCCTTCTCCCTCTGGGATTGTCAGGAGAGACAGTACCCTGCCGAGGAGTCAGGAGACATAGTCAGTGAGACAGGGCCAGAGCTATTGCCCCAGGCATGCCTGGTGAATCATGGGACTGAATGGCCTACATCACACGGCAGGCAGCAGCAAGGTGCCTGAAATTCAATATCCCCCCCCCCAACAGCCAGGCTCCTTAAAATGGCAAATTATTATTTTTCTTCCTTTCTGTATTTGGGATTGTTTATGCATCTCAAATGAGCTGTAAAGGGAATTTTGGACACTCGACAAACTTCTGCTTTAAAGAGGTGGGTTGGAGAAAGGAACGCCATCACATTAAATACCCACTATTGTGCTTTTCATTCAGCCTGATGAACAGCAGCCTAAAATGGCAGGGGATTAAATTGATGTAATGACAAGAAATCATATGGGAGACTGTGGGAATGGAGCAAAGTCATGCTCAGGCTTCGCTTTGATCTGCCTTCAGCAGAACACATAATATACCTACACTTTTGTTGATTTTAACAGGGGGCGTGTAAACAGAGGACTGTCATTTTTCCTATTTGAAATTAAATAGCTATTCACTTCAAGCCCTGGACATATTTCTGAGTAATGAGTTAAGTGCAGCTTTTGAGCATTTGGATCTTATTGTGTATCACAGTAAGTGTGGGGTATTTTGTTGTTGTTGTTGCTCAATTGGGTTCTTGTTACAGAGACACATTGTATGTGGGCATTTGTGAATTATTCATTTGTTAAGGACATTCTTTTTATTTGGAGGAAAACTCACCTTCGTCATGGTGAGTCTAGGCAATCATAACCACGGCTCCTAGGAAAATCAACATCTCCTTTCTCCATCTTAGGTTTTGATGCTGCAGAGCTGTGCCTTATGCAACCCTGTCTTCCTGAGACATACATACACGTATTCCAACTGGGAAATGTCTTTCTGGGGCAGTTCCAGCCAGAAGACATCAGCAGAGATGTCCAAGCACTTGCTTGAGGAGGGTTTCCTCAAAAGTGTTGAGATCCCTTTGCACACTCTGTGAGTGTTGGAGAGTATTTTGAAAGTTGAGTATGCTTGCTGTGCACTTGTGGTATATCAAGTCATCATTTCCCCAGCATAGCTAAGCATACGGTTCCAAAAAAGAGGAGGGTATTGTCTTGTGCCCAAACATTTTATTTGTGCACACTAGAAAATCATCTTTATGTGGTTGTTTACATTACTATGGGGATAATTTGAAGGCTTGGTGAAGAATTATGATAATCTATTTAAACAGTTTTTGTGTTTAGTTCCAGTGTGTGTGTGTGTTTGTGTGTATGTATTCATGCATGTGTGCAGAGGTCAGAAGGCAACTTGTGAGAGTCAGTTTACTCCTTCACCATGCAGGGTATGAGGACTGAACCCAGGTTCTCAGGCTTAGCAGGAACCCTTATATCACCTGAGCCATTTCACCCTCACCAGCCCTTGTGAACCCTCAGATCTGGTACCAACACTTTTCATAGTTTTAATTGGCTATGCTCTACAAAAAAGACCATTGGGTTAGGATATTTGCCTGCCATGAGTTTTCATTGCTGGTTTTGTCTTAGCAGATTCCTTTATGGTCTTTCTAGTATCCACCTCCCCTGACCTCTGCTCTGGATGGGTTGTGTCTGCTAAGATGTGACTTCTGATTCCCTCACCAAAGCCTTTCCTGCAAAGTTTCTTCTGATCATGGTGTGGTGTCAATAGGGATTTTGTGGGAATTACCCATCAGTGTTGTTTCCTTCTATTTCCTGCTGGGAACTTAGTATGGTATTCACCTATACAGAAATAGGAAGAGATTCTTGACATGTTAGTTTGAAGTATACATGAAATGCTTAGGGGAGGATGCAAGAAAAGAGGGTACCCCTATGACTCTGGCAAAAGGTCAAAGTTATAATAGCAAAGCTGGTGGGAGAATCCTAACACAGTTACCTTGTTTAAAACTTGTGACATAAAACTGCAAGGGATGTTTCAATAATTTTTCAGACTGAATACTTTGGCTCAAAGAAGCCAATTAACTTTCAGTCCAGGGACCAAGTTCATGTGTAACTGCAATAGCACACTGCCTGCCTCCTTTTTAAAGAAAATCTTTGTGTGTGTCTATGTGTGGGGATGTATATATGACATGGTGTGGTACATGTGTGGAAGTCAGGATAACTTTTGATGTGGGTCCTCACCTCCTACCATGTTTGAGACAGAGGCTTTTTAGTTTTATTTCAGTGTGTGTCAGGCTAACTGGCCCACAAGCATCTTGGGATTCTCTTGACTTTGCCTCTCATCTCACATAGGAATACTGGGATTGCAGGTGCACACCATCACATTTAGCTTTGTATGGAATTAGTGGATCTGAACCCAAATCCTCATGTTTGTGTAACAAGTACTTTACCCACCAAGCCATTGCCCTTGTCCAACATACTCCTTTTCTACTGGGTTCCTCACAGTGTGATGCATGACTATATTACTGAGTTGCTGCTAAGGATTCCTTAATTCTATTTAAGACATTTAGTGAAAGTAGCCTTGTGGGTAGGAGATCTTCAGAAGAGATCCAAGGCCCCTGTGTTTGAGGGTCTATAGATGGAACTGAAATTCAGCCTCAGTCCCTTGGTATTTCCACAACTATATTCTCACCTTTAGGGACAGGCAGCAGCGGCCAGCTTCAGCCAAGGTGTGGCTTTTGTAGAATCTTCAAGCATGTGAGTCAACTGATGATAACTCAGGCTTCTCCCATGGTGTTCATGGGGTGCATTTTATCTGTTTTCACATCTTAGAGCTCTGAGCCAAACACGCGATGAGTACTTGTCCCTGTCCCCTTAGAGCTTACAAGTTGACTCTGACTCAAAGCCCCTCCACAGCATTCTCTCAGTTTAGGACTGAGAAAACTGCAACCCAGACAGATGTATCTCCAACAGTCAGAGGTAACATGCAATAGTACATCTGTTTTCTTATACACTAAAGGTACTAGGTTCTAGTTCAGGCCTTTTATAAGGGAGGAAGCCAAGGGCCATGAAAACAGTGGTACTCACTTCTGAAATGGAGCTGTATTCCTTATCTCTCACTTTCATCCACCTCTGGTTTGGGATGGTGCAAACCCTCCAGAAGATCCCCTTGTGGTGTGACACAGTCAGTGGGTGGAACAAAGTGTAGCTCATTGTTTGCATTTGTTTTTCTGCCTTTCTTTTCCCAGTGAATTCCTTTATCACAAGTGCCAACAGTGCATTGAATGATGTGGATTAGACTTCATTAGTGTTGCCTTTGGATACATCAAGTATTTAATTTGGGCCACTTTGGTACTTTATCTTTTGCCTGTCCTGGAAACACAGCATCCTATTGTCTCTGCTCTTGACATTGAAATGAAGCATATTGTTTCCTTTTAGGATGCCATTAAAAGTCGATGATGACCTTTACAGTGACTAATAGTTTTCATGGAACTTTAATTGTGACTTTTTCTTTTTCCCTTTTTTAAACAGAGCAGCATCCGTCTGCCTCCTGCATCTTTCATATCAAGGAATCAATAAAAACAGCTGCCTTTTGTTGATGCTATAGGAGATTTTATGCCGATGACAACGGATTTGATTTAATATTCTCTTTAAATAAGATCAACACTGTTGCAGTTATAAATGCTTCGAAAAACTGTCAAGCACATCAGTGTGGCATGAAACAAAAAGTTAGTAGCCTGGAATAAATGAGCATGTGCACCAGGTCTTGTAGATATTTATGGTTGTGTGTTAAAAATATATATATTTAGAGATTTCTTTCTGCTCTTTTGACCATGAGAGGAAGTGCAGAGACGGGTGTTTCATTCCTGTTACCTTCTAAATGGCAAACTTTCTTTGCCAGTTAATGATTTTCCAGGGCAAAGCTGGATGTGGTGACATGATAGAAACAGGTATTTATGATCTGTGATGCAATTCTTAGTGAGTATGGATTTACAGTTAAATGGTGCAATGGGAGCCCAGCTGGCAATTATTGACAGAGCCTCTGGAATCTATATTTTGTTTGTTCCCATTATTCACACATACTTCCTTTTAGAGCCCGATTACCTGTGTCAGCTAGGTTTCTTACTTTATTTGAGAGGTGAGTTATCAGGCTTTGCAATTTGAGAACTTGCATTCTGTATGATCAGGAATAAGTGAGGTACTATGTGCCTATAGCTAGTCCCCAATATCAAGTCATTTTTCATTGGACTATTACATCTGATTATAGGAGCAGCCCATCTCACTATGGCTCTGTTCTGGGGTAACATTAAATCTAGGTAGGAGCAGAGTTGATTGGGAAGAAATGATTAGGGTGACTGCATAGATACAGGCTGTGGTGATTCCAGAGTTCTGGGAAAATTCAGCACTTCCTAGACATGAACTACTGTGGCTCTTTAACCAAGGTAGGCTTGTCCAGGGGAGTACCAGATCAACATGTGTGGCATTACGCTGACAAAACAGAGGACAGGAAGAGTCTGTGGAGAGATCTCAGAGATTCTTTCCTCCAAAGGCCAATCGGAGCAGCCATGAACCCCTGGCACATGTAAAAATTACCTTCTCATTGGATTGTGTTTATTTGTAATTTCAGTGGTCCCAAGTCCCCCGTCATGAATCCCTATTGGAACCTCATGTGTGTGTGTGTATGTGTGTGTGTGTGGGGGGGCAGGGCTGTGTGAACACTGTGCTTTCTTCACCAACTTGTGTTGATGATGATACCCAAAATATGACCTGGGAGTTATTTATCCTAGACAATCGCTGTTGCTCAAAATGCTGGATCTTCATTATACAAAAGCTGGGATGGGCAGAGCTGATCCTGATTTGGGAATTTACATTTCTGTTTCAGTTTGAATGCTGGTAGCTTTCCTTTAGCCTTAGTCCCACATGTGGAAATCATCTAGAAATTCCATCTGTTTAGGGGAACTGTGAAAAGCTTCCTTCTGCTGGGTCCAGGGCTCTTGAATGCCAAAATACTGCTTTCTGATTGGTGGGTGTGGCCTTTACATGGAGCAGGAGTAACTCCCCAAAGTTTGTATTAATCTTGCCCCCCACTCCCTGCTCTTAGGAGACTTTTTCATAGGCGTGAGTCATTTGCCAGACCACACATCAGCTGTCATCTGCCCAAGGTTTTTTGTCATTTTGCAGTGGATGAGTGTAAACTGAGAAAGCCTCTCTGCTTGTTTTCCTGGGTGGTATTTATGCCAATGGAATGTTCCTGTCTGGCATTTATTAGTTAATGATTTTCTTTTCAGTAAACATTTGTGGTATATTCAGTGTGCCCTCCTGAAGGGAGAAACAACTTGGCAGCCTTATATTGGACTTCGTTATTGTTTTCAGTGTTCAAGCACTCTACTACTTAACCGTTCACCGTTCACCTACTCTCTCCCTTCTCTAGCCTCAGCACCACTACCTGGAATGTTCTTGTTTTCACTCTAAGACAGAATCCCAGCTGAGTGCAGGCAGCTGGGTGACACAACCAGATCAAAACGCTTTGAATTCTGAAAATGACTCCCCTCTTGGTACTGAGCCCAGTGATAAAAGCAGAGCAGTTGTCATCGGGAAAACAGAGCAGTGTACACTGCACAACCTTTCCAATTAGCACACTTAAGAGTGTGTTAAGAATGATGGGAAGTGGGATGCTACAGAGTGAAGTGTGGGTAATAGGGTTTTACATTTTCATGTTTCAGTTGGTTTTTTTCTCCCATTGCAGTTTTAAGAAAATTGTTGCACATTATTGAAGCTCCTAAGTGCATTTTTCACATTGCTCTTTCTGTTTACAATAATATCTTCCAAAACAACAGAAGTCTTGCTCTCCCTCTCCCCTCTCTCACATACACATGAAAATTCACACATGCACGCGCATGCACGCACGCGTGCGCACACACACACACACACACACACACACACACACACACACACACACACACACAATTTTTTTCCAAGTGGAGGGAAACGGTTCACCAATTATTCAACATTTCTCTGCTTTAGGCTAGACCACTCTCCAGGTGACCCAAGGGACTGGGTTTAATGCAATTTCTGAACAAGATAGTGCTCTCATGACTCAGCCTTAGAAATGAATTCCTCTCTCAGGATCCACACAGACATCTCAAGGGATTTAAGTCAGATGTTTGCCAGGGACATAAACCAACAGGGTGTATGGTGTATGATGTGAACATGTTGTACCAGAGTTACTTACATGTGTGGCCTACTCATTTGTAGGTTTTGTCATGCAATGGGAAATTGGTGACTTTAGAGTCTCTGGTACCAAGCATTGGGGTTGGGATACTTGTGATGATAATTGTGGGAAGTATTACCTCTTCACTAATATTTCTGGTTCTCGTCTACTTCTGCCTTATGATGGAATCATATTTCCTGCCTGTCATAAAGTTGCATGTGCTCTGCTTTGTTAATTCAGTGGGAGAAAAAAATTGTCTGGATCATTTCTGGTTCAAAGCTTTGAGACTTATGAAGCATAACTTTACTTCCACTATGACAAACTCTAATTTTATTGTAAGACCAGCATTATAAAATATTGAAGAGTCTGCTCATTTCTATCTCTGAACAGCTATATTGAGCAGAGACCCCTCCCCAACAGGTAAACTACAATGGTCATACAGAGCTTCAGAGAAACAGCCATTTCTTTTTGTTGTTTTGTTTTAAGCCACTGAAACTTAGTAATTGTAGTATGGATGCATCCTGTTTATTTTGGTGGTAGGCTAACTAGTGTTTATTTAGTATTGTGTGCTTAAAGTAAGTTACATATCAACTCATTTAATAATCACTGTAATTCTTTGCAAAAGATATGGCTGTTATCTTCACCACACAGGTGAGGTGATTTGGGTACTGTGGGATGTCACAGGCCTAAGGTCAGAGCACTGATTATAGATGATCTGAGACTTAAGTCTTGCTTGAAAATGCTCTGTTAATGGTGAATGACTGGTTTGATATCATTGGGCATAGGTTCTTTCTGTGCTATCATCAAGAGTAGCACATGGAATCATCTGGCAGTTTGCCTGTATAGTTTCTCCTGTATAGTTCTATATTTTTAGGTATGGAACAGTCAACTTCTAGCTGGGCAGTGATGGTGCACACCTTTAATTCCTGCACTTGGGAGGCAGAGGCAGCTGGATGTCTGAGTTTGAGGACAGCCTGGTCTACAGAGTAAGTTCCAGAACAGCTAGGGCTACTTAGAGAAACCCCATCTTAAAAACCAATAAACAAACAAACAGCAAAACATATAAAAAGTCAAGTTCTTAGGCCTGAGTGTGATTATGGTAGCCCAAGTCACAGATAGACATAATAACATCTGCTAAAGGAGAGGGAGAAATGGTTCTTCCTATACATCTCTCTGTGTGTATGTACTCAGGTCTGTATGTGTATGCGTATGTACATGTGTGTGTGCATATTGAGACCAGGGGACAACTTCAGATGTCATTCTGCAAGGGTTATTGTCTTAGTTAGGGGTTCTATTGTTGCGAAGAGACCCATGACCATGGAAACTCTTATAAAGGAAAACATTTCTTTGAGTGGCTTACATTTTCAGAGGTTTAGAACATTATCCTCATGGTAGGACACAGCAGGATGAAAGCAGACATGGTGCTGGAACAGAAGCTGAGAGTTCATACATCTTGATGTGCAGACAACTGAAAGTGCTGAAAGTGGTCTGTCTCACTGGAGACCTCAAAACCCACCCCCACAGTGATACACTTCCTCCATCAAGGCCATACCTATTCCAGCAAAGCCTCACCTTTAATAGTGCCACTCTCTATGAGCTTATGGGGGCCATTTACATTCAAATTACCACAACTATCCATCTGGTTTTTTTGAGGCAGAATCTTTCTCATAGTCCAGGATCTCACCAAAAAGGCTAGGCTGGCCAGCCAGCTGTCTCTATTCACCCTAAATTGGTGAATCCCTTTTAATTTGAACCATCAATGTGCAAATGTCTCAAACATTCCTCAGCAAGCATCTGTTTGTGTTCCATGGTCACAGTTCATCGCATACTTAGACCATAGACTTAGGAGAGTATATGATAGAAGAAAGTAGGCTGTGAACAAACAAACAAACAAACAATGTAAGGAGGTTTTGGGAGGAAAGGGTTGTGGGGTCAGTCATCAGTAGGATGATGACAAGCCAGCCCTTGGTGGTCATCTTATATCATCACCTGCTTTCACAGACAATAAGACACAATAACTGCCCTATGTATGTACTGTAAATGTTTAGACTCAAAATAACATATTTTTTTTTCTTGCAGTCCTTCCAGGTAAATAGTACCTCTTCAGATGAGAAAACTGAACACCATGTGAATCTCAGACAGTCAGTTTCTGGAGGGATTAGATCTTCCCTAATCACAGAATTACAATTTATAACTCGAAAGAGGATTGGAGCTGGCACTGCTTGTTTCTCCAGAGGTGTGCATCCTGCGTTCAGTACCCTTGCCAAGTAGCAATGGCGTTGAGCCTTCGTACTCACTCCTAGGGATAGAAGTTTCCAGACTACTAGTCCAGCATGCTTTGTAGACTGAAATGCTGGAAGAGTGCAGACCTGTCATGGTATAAGAGAATGCCTGGTTTTCCTCTGGGGTGCCTCCAGGAGAGATCTTTTATAGATGCTGGCTGCCATACTGGTGACATCATGGCAGCTGGCACTTTGGGGCATGCTGAGATCCATTAGTGGGTGCTCAGTTCCCCTCCTGGGTGAAGTGGGGGCCATGTGAAGAGGTTAGTTTGGCTGTTCCAACCTCTTTAAGCCCAAGTTCCTTGCCAGGTATTTCTATTTTCTATTTGCTAACTGTTAGTTGAAACAAAGAGCTGTTTTGTTGGGTTTGTGTTTCCCTGTGGAAAAGATTACTTTAGGCACATTTTAGAAAATGCTTTTAAAAAGAATCTTGTGTAAGTTGAAAACAGAGGGAAAGAAAGTAAATGTCGTCGTGGCTTTTTATTATAATAAAGACTGTAGTGAAAGCCTTCTCAATCTATCCCTCCTCCCAGCCTACTAAACAAGTCTTTGTTTGTAGGAGAAGGGGTGTGCTGAAATGGCCTGGGCAGATATCAGCAGCTCACACTATTAATACCAATAAGGTTCTCACTAGTGACTTTCCCTGCTTGTCAAATTGAATGCAGCCCTTGAAGGGCCAGTTCACTACTGGTAGCGGCATAAGGAGGGGTTCCTTACAAACCTACTGGGAAACAGTTTTAAGATTGTCACATGAGATTTGGAGGAGTAGAAACGGTTTTAAGATTGTCACATGAGATTTGGAAGAGTGAGAGAAGTTGTATTGTTTGTGTTTTGGGGGAGGGAGTGCTTTTAGTTTTCAATTGTTCTCTTCAAATGCCTATAAACTCATCTTAAACTATCTAGCTGTTGAAAGGGGCTGCATAGAGAGATGTGCCAACAATGGTATCCAGTGTTCCTCTAAATGTCCCTCTCAGGTGGAGGTTGGTGATGGCTGGTCATTGTGTGGGCAGCTGGGCCTCTCCTGAAGTTCTAGGTATGTCAGTGGTTTGAGATGAGTCTCTGGATGTGATTTTGTTGTCACTCTGGTAGTCAGGAAAACTCACATGTCCTCCACATAGCTCCTGTATTTGAGACTTGTCTTCTTACTGTGATAAAATACCTGGCAAAAGCAACCCAAAGATGAAAGGGCTTATTTTGGCTCACAGTTTGAGCGGGTAGTCCATCATGGAGGGGAATTCACAGAGACAGGAATTTGATGCAGTTTGTCACACAGTGTCCATAATCAGGAAGCAGAGAGCAATGACATCTCAGCTTGCTTATCCCCTTTTATTCAGTCCAGGACCCCAGTCATAGGATGGTGCTGCCCACAGGGGATAGGTCTTTTAACCTCTATTAACCTACAGTACATAATCCTTCACAGGCATGCCCAGAGGCTAATCTACTCTGAATATTTTCTCATGGGCATGCCTAGAGGCTAACCTACTCTGAACTCTGAATATTTTCTCACAGGCATGCCCAGAGGCTTATTCTACTGTCCATTAAGTTGACAAGAGTTTAGCCATCACAGCTGCTAAGACAAGCAACATCATGGAGGGTGACCTACACTGCTAAATATGGTAAACAGACATATGGGACTTTGGAACCCTGGAAAGGAAACAACTCCAAATGTTCTAGAAGTTTAATACACAGCCAAAAGATTTAGCAGCAAAAAAGACTATACATATCATCAATGATATTTTTTAAAAATTTTGCTAACATCTTTACATATTAAAATAGCCATAGCTTGAATAAGTTAAATACAGTATATTATTAAAGTACTTTTACTGATTCCCATTTACTCATTTTTGTTTGATTACTCAAAAAATGTAAATTATCTTCATGGCTTATATGTCTATTAGACAATCATGGTCTAGATCCAGGCAGCAATATACAGCTGTCAGTGTTCTTTTGTAAATAAATTTTAACTGGTACACAGGCTCACTCCTTTGCCTAAATGTTGTCTGCACTGTGGCTGTTTTTGTGCTTCGGTGACCAGGGTGATTGGCTGTAACTGTGACTATGGCTCACCAAACATAAAATACTTATTATGGGGATCTTCTCAGGAGTTTGATAATCTCTAGTCTAAGGGATTCTGAATGGCTTGACAGATCCTAGAATGAGTTCAAGATGCTCTGAGATTTATTGCTGTAGGTGTCTTCTGTAGGCACTGGAGAGAGAACCTAGGGATCCCCTGAGCTTTTGAGGTGCTTCAAGCACATACTTTTTTTTTTCTTCTGCCTATTCTTACTAAGCAAAATGTAAATAACAAGTCCTGGGGGAATGGCATAGCATAATGAAAGGCATAGGCTGCTTTATCTGAGATCCCTGATTTGGTTTCTAGCACTCAATTGGGCAGCCAACAGCTGTGTGTGACTCCAACTCTAGGGACCTGGAATCCTCTACTGGATTCCACAGGCGCTACATGCCACACTGTACATTTCTACAACACACACACACACACACACACACACACACACACACACACACACACATGCGCGCGCGCGATGACAACAATGATAATGATATCATTTTTTTAAAAGTGGTAGATCTTCTGTCCCTTGCTGCTACAAACCTGGAAGGAAGGATTGTAGGGTGACAAGGCAGCTCTTTATGGATGACAGGTCTAGAACCCTTTAGTGTCCCATGGAGCTGGGTAGTAGGACACTGCTGCTGCTTTGTACATTTCTTCCCACTGGGGATGTAGGCTTATATAGGATAGGGTGGCCACGGGAAGTGAGTTAAAGGTTCATCTGTTCACTGAACAGCTAAAGTGCATTGTAATAATTATTGATCCTATGGGTAGTTTCAGACCCCAGAACCAGGGCCTATCACTAAGGCCCTGGTGCAGGAAGGGTCTGGACCTAACACCTTCCCCATTAGCTGGCCTGTTGGCAGACTAGTTTTGTATTGGATAAATATAAATATTGGTGATCATAGAGCAGAGCAAGGAGAGGTAGAAGAGGCTGACCTCACCCTAGTAGAAACTCAGTCCTGATGCATCTTGGGGACAGAGACTTCAGGACTGGGACAAAAGACTTTGGTGTGATGCCTTCTTAAATGTTCTTCCAGCCTTGTTCCTCTAGTTAAAAACACTGTCTAGGTCTAACTATGCAGCAGAATCAGGTTTTCTGCATTGGGGATGATAACACATTGCCTTTCAGGAGAGTGCAGTGTGTGTTACAGCGAATGGAGTGCCAGTGTTTAGAATGAATTACATGAGGCCAGGCTTGGGATTTACCACCTGCAGTAAACAGGCCTCCACACATGTTGTATTTCTGCTGCATTGGTTAGTTATTAACTGCAAAAAAGGGAGAAATTCATTTAGAAGATGTGCCTATTTTTTTATGAGGGAAGGCCGCCAGGAGATGCATGGCATTTTAAAGCAAACAGATTCCTGGGAGAGGCTGAGCTTCCCACCCAGAAATGTGGCAAGGAATAAAAACATTTACACCAGTTTAATATGAATGGTTGGGGAAAATATCTATTGCACATTGAACATGATATATGAAACTATAACCCACTCTTGTGTAGTAAGCACAGACCCATTCACCTAATGGATTACTATTTGACTTGACATTATTCTGCATCTTTTCCATCTTCTCTTGCCAAGTACTGGAAACTGTCAGAGAAAGCCCGCCAGATACATAGGTACTCTTGGCCTGGGGGTTGCGAGCTCATACACTCTGGAAGGCAGAGGTTACCCCATGACCCCCATGCCGCAAACTACAGAGGAAGTCAAAGGGTGACAGGAAACATAAACAGTGGCTGTGTGTGGAACGTCAAACTCAAGACAGATGGAGGTGGGGCTTGCTCCGTCTCCAGCTCCCTTTTTCATCTTTAAAAGGAAGCTAATTTTCTATCTTCTAGGAGAAGATGAAGTGCCACGTGGCTTCCAGGGGCCACAGAAATACTTCTTGATTTGTTCTAAGGTAGAATTGGACCGCTTCAAAAATGACTCAAGGGTGACTCTTGCTTGATCCCACTGTGATTTATCTGCTATGTAATGGCTGTTAGAGCTTGAAAGGATGTTGGAGGCCTTGGTGTAACTTTTTTTTACACACATGAAGAAATTGAAATGTTTGAAATTCAGCCCTCAAAGGGTTTATGGATTGCCTGATATTTAATGCTAGTTACCAGCAAGGATGATGCTTTGTAAGACCTGCGAGAGCGTGGTCCCTCATACTCCCACTTAGGAAAGGTGCCCCCCCCCCGCAAATCACTCACGAGAAGCGGTCTTGATGCAAACACATAAGGTCCTTTATATTCCAGTATACTGGGGCTGTCAGCCATGTGCCATGCACAGTAGAAGGCTGAGGACCTCTAGCACAGAATTGAGACAGCTTTTATAGGGTTACAGCAAAGCCCACGCATCGTGAACCAATCACCTCGTAGCATCCAGTGCAGACCAATTACTTTAAAGTATCCAACCCCGCCCTTAGCCCAGGAAATCTGCTTTCTCACAGGCTTCTGGGTGTTCATTCACTACCATAAACATTAAAGTAGATGACCATCAGCTTGAGATTTAAGACTCCCAGCTTCCTGGGTTTTCTGGGGAATTAGGCTAAATTTTTCCATCCTAACAGCTTAGAGCCCAAATGACTCACCCCTTAGTCAGGAGTGCTTTTGTTTTCTTGTCTGTGCATGTGATTGGGCTCTCACTCTCTTATGCTTTCACTATGTGTTTTTTTTCAGGTAGATAAATTAAAAAGACCCTTATCCCTTTTAAAAATCTGATTTTCATATGGTCTGCATCAGTGTTCATGTTAAGAACCCTTCTCATGGAAGACATTCCTAATTGGTTTTTTGATTCTCAGCTTCTCAGTCTATGGGATCTCTCTGTACCTACCTCCCCCTCTTTTTTCTCCCTCCTTTCCTTCACTACTTCTATGTCCCTTCCCCACTTCCCTTCTCCATTGCTTTCTCTCCTTCCCTCCCTCAGACCTTCTTTCCATTCCTCTCTATATTTTTAGTGGTTTGAGACAGGATCTTACCATGAAACCTAGATTACCCTTAGACATAACCCAAACTGGCTCCAAACTCCCAGCCATCCTTCTGCTTCCTTCTTCTGTGTGCTGGGATCACAGGTGTGTGCAATCACATCCAGATGAATCATTTCTTTTAAACTATTAACTTTAAGGTTTTATATTTCAGCTTCATATCCACTGACATCTTAGTAAACAGTTTTATGTTGGGGAAAACTAGCAGTTTGGGAGTTTTTGAGAGTGAACTACTGCCCATGGCATTTGTGACACATTTAAATAAACCAGAGAGGTTAATCTTTGCAAAAAGCAAAAGATGTTCATCTCAATGTGAAATATATAGGTTTTGACATTTTGTAATTTTTAAACTCTCAAGAATTTGATTCTGATGTTTCATCTGACATCCCCAAAGTCTTTAATTTTAGATCACTGAAGAGCTCTTGGTCTGTGTTAATTCTATTTCATTTGTGTATTTTATATGTTTGCTGGTCATATTTGAAAAATATCTCTTGTGAACAACACTCTGTATGATTTTGGCAGGAAATTACTTTTTTGTATTTCTCTGATGATCCCCTGAGATCATTTTTGCATAAATCTAGCCTTCTATTTTCAGATACAAATCTGTTGTACAGATGATTCTTCTTAGAAGAAACGATGCATTTGTAGCTGAAAAATGTAAATTACTTTTCATGGAAAATACCTCTCTGAGCCCCCATTTTCCAAATGTGATGATTGCATGCTGTGTGTTTTTGTGCATGCATAGGAGACTACTTACCTTACCATTACAAAATCCTGATTGTACGGCAGGTAAAGTCTGGCAACATGGTGGTATGTGTCACATGAATAAGTAAGGAGAGATAGAAAGAGCAGCAGGAGATCTGAGATGAGGTGCTGAGCCAGGAAGAGGGAACCTTGAGCCATTGTTGTGGGGGTGTTGTGTGTTCTTGTGGTATGTGTTTGCTGATGTATGTGGAGTCTGTTGAACACCAGAGTTAGTTTTTCCTCTGCTTGCAGTTTATCTTTAGTTGTGTTTTTCAACACAACAATTCTAAGTTCTATTTGGAATCTGATGGAGGTGCTTTGGGGACCAGCACTGTGCTCCTCTGTTGAGTTTTATGAACTATCTGGGGGGAGGAGTATGAGAGTCCCTCCTCCTCACTATTCTCTGTTCAGTGTGGTAGCTAACATTTGAGTGGCTTGGGCCTTGCTGTGAAACTAAGTCTAAAAAAGAAAAAAATCAATGTATTCAGATTTGTGCCAGAGAAAGACTTGAGTTTGAGAACATTTACATCTGTTTTCAATAATTCCTCACATATGTTGCAGAATGTACGTTATCCATCTTGTTATCCAGGAAATAACATTTGTTGCAAACAGTTTGCCAATTCGTAATTTTATTGAATTTGTTTCTCATGCTGTGGCTTCATATGAGGTCTGAAAAGATGGTGATCTTTGGTGTCCCAGCTGTTGTAACATTCTGCAGTGGGGCCTTCATTCTGGGAGGCACTGGGATTCTTTAGGCAGCTTGGGTTTTCTTGTAGCTGCAGCGGGAGATGGACCACTGTGGACTGGGCAACTATTCTTGGGGAGCACAGACTTGTGCTCATGTAGTCCTGTGATCCATTTTCATTGTTGGTGTTCAAATGCTGCCTTGGGAACTGTGTGTTGAACAGTTCTCTTTGTGTGCTTTATGTTGCCTTCTTTGAAACCTGGTCCAACTTTTCAAACCATTTTCCTGTTTGCTTTAAGAAGGTATAGTTCCCTAGGAAAAAAGGGTGATTATGTCAGTCCATTCCACCCTACTTTTTGCTTGAAAATGAGTACACTATCTTCCCCTGAGTTGCTGCAAAAAGACCTTTATGATATCTTAATGTTATTATTTTGTTATGTGTTTGTTAGTAGGTTAAAGGCAGGTTCCATTGGGTCTAATTTTGTATTTGTTCAATATTTTTCATGTGTGTGTTTGTGGTGCACATGTGTTTTCACTGTGAGGGGCAGTTGTGAACGTGTGTGTATATGTATATGGAGGCATGTGTATGTGCATATATATGAGGTTGGCATATAGGAGTTTTTCTTGATTGCTCACCTCCTTATTCATTGAGATCAGGCCTCTCATGAAGCCAGAGCTCACAGATATTGGCTGGTCTCCCTAGCCAGCTTGTTTCAGGGAATCTCTGTCTCTGCCTCCCAAGGGTTGTGTTTATAGGCAGGCCACCATGACTACATGTCATTTATATGGGTTCTGGAGATCTGAGATCCAGTTCTTACCCTGACACAATGAGAGCTTTACCCACTGAGTCATCCCCCTAACCGTATCTTTTTTTTCTTTAGCAGGCATTTTCCTCAATGACATTTTCATTGTCTTTGCCAAAACTTGGGGAGGGGGACCTGAAAGTTTGCTCCATAAAAATTATTTCTTAACGTTTTTAATGGTTTCTTATAACCACACAAATGTGATTGCTCTTGGGTCCATTTGGAAGCTATTGGGTTTTCTTAGAGGAGGAAATTGGTGTTTTCCAAACCAGTTTTTGCTTTTGTGTCCTGGATGATGCTCAGCTTATATATTTGGAATACTGAAGATTATTCCCCACCAAGAAGTGTTGTCAACCTGACCTTCTCCACTCTTATGACGCTGTGCGCACAGCAGTAATGTCCACAGAGAACAGCAATAAAGTGAAGAGATATAACAGTGTGTTATTTTCACATCCTAAAGTAAATTCTCTAGAATAAGGCTGAGTGAATTCTCACTGGGCACTTCTCATGGACACAGCTTCACTTCTCTGTTGTCCTCCGAGTCTCCTTTCTAGTATTAGCCTTTGCAAGAAGTATTTCTTGTAGTCATTTACTCAGTGAGACAGGTGAATGAGATAGGGGACTGTAGAAACTTGGGACAGCCTTTCCAGTCCTGCCCTTTAGCACCAAGACTCACTTGAAGTTAGAGCTTGTGTGTTATGTAGAGTTCTTTGGTTTGAGGACTTTGGCCTTGACTTTAAAATTAGTCCAGGCTGTGGATGCTCTTTGAAAACCATCAGAGGATAAGATTCTTCAAGGTCTATTGAGCTCTTGCCATGAAAAATGACTCAGAAGAAACCTGGAAATCTGATGCTTGTGTACAGACGTTTCCTCCAGCCTTCCATCCACGGGCAGGAATCCAGTTGAAACCACTTCCATGACTGGTTCTCACTGGATTCGTTATTGAGAATATGAGAAAATGGGGAGCATTTTATGACCCCAGTTATACTACCAATCTGTGTATGAGCATTACTTGGGAAAATGTGCCTCATCCTTTCAAACAGTCATTTCCTCATCTGGGCTCCCTCTAGGGGATGCTCTGGGTAAAATGGCCTATGTGAGATCTCAGGAGCCTCTAAGGTACATACCAGGTAGTGATCATTATGAGGGACTCCATCTGCTGGACTTGATCCACCAGCTCTTGCTGATCTTTGTGGTTTGGGGATTTGAGTTCTGTTCTTAGGCACCTTCACTTGTCTAGACTTGGATTATGACATCCCATGAACATCACCATATGCTTTTTAGTTTCCTGCCTAAATGAAGTAGACACATCATACAAATTTTCTGTGACAATATCATTTTGCAATATATTGCTAAATTGTCCTTGGAATGATTGTTATAGCTAGAAGATTTTAAGAGTTTGTGATCCAGTTTTAGAATTATCATAGACACCACCTTGGGCTTAAAATAAGCACAAGAACCATTGCCTAATACTTCATAATTTCAAAAAGGAAAGTACAGTTATCCTTCTTTGCAATGTCATAGGACACCTAACTGATACCAGAAAAAGGATTGTGTTTGTTTGTTTTTATTATGGGGATGTGCATACTGAAACATGCATGTAGAGATAAGAAGACAGCTTTACAGAGTGAGTCCTTTTCTTGTACCTTTACACAGTTTCAGGAATTGAACTCAGATAGCAAGATTTGCATATGGAGCTCCTTCATCTGCTGAGCCAACTCACCAGCTCCAAAAAGAATCTTATAAGAATAATATGTCTAGATTTTGGCCTGAAAGAAATGCCAGAGGCCTTCTTATATTCTAAGGTCTCAGTGATGATATAAGAGGAAGATACAACATCTTCATTGCTACATTTAGAGCTGAGATCTCTCATACCTGAGAGATTTGTTTGGAGGGTAGGGGGGAATCTTCTTGGATCATCTTTTTTCTGCTTAGTTTCTGAACTTAGTGGGCTGAAATAGCACAAATGCATTCTCCCTCTGTTCCCCACAGATCAGTCCAGCCCTCACATTCATGCATCTCAAGATCTTCACAAGTTTCAGCCATGACAATTTTAAGTTCAAACCTTTCTTCTCATCAGTTCAAGAACACCCAATTTCATGACTGGATTAAGCATTGGTGAGGGCTGAGTGTAATCACTCTCTGCCTGTGTGTCTGTGAAACTAGAAATCCCTTCTCTGTTCCCCAGCCCCAATAATGGAAAAGGCTTAGGAGAGCAGTTATCTGTGGTCCACTCAATAGTGAAGAAAGTAAGAGCAAAAAGTAATGTCACCAATCTCAAGCAGGTTAGAGTGGGGTAGGGCAGGTTCTTTGAGGTTCCAGGACCGGACAATGTAGCTTGTTCCAGGGAGCCTCATCTGTCTTCTCACACTAGCAATTCCATGGGGCACTCTCCATGAAGGGAAGCACATGTTTGCGGCTGAGTGGTTTGTGGGCCAGTTGCTTACCTGGGGAGTTTTCATTGTCCCCTATCTTCCTTGCATCATATCTCTTCTTTTCCCTTCCCGTCTTACCTGGCAGCATCTATACTAAAAAATGTAGTGCCTTCCAATAACTATAATGGGAACTAAGTTCAGGAGACAAAAGAGTCTCCCCAAGATCTTTTAATCTTTCTGTAATTCTTTTACCAAACTGTTCATTTATACATATAGATTACTTTTTGGAGCATTTTGATTGACCTTTAGCAATGTGGATAGAATTTAAATATTCATAAATTATTGAGTTTTGTGTTCCCTTTGATTACTGGGTCCTCCCTCAGTTTATCTCCTTGTCCTTTCCTATTACTATAAGCAATACAGTGAGACACTAGTCTGCACCTTCTATTCTCTTCTTGGAAATCTCAAATCTCAGAGAAATATCTTACTTTACTTTTTCAGGTTTTGTTTTCAAAAACTGGTATACCAAACAGCTCATATTTTTTGTTATCCAGGATAATGTTTATATCTCTTGATACTTGCTTACAAATATCAAAGCCCCCTTTCCCACATGAAGTGACAGGTACAAGTCCTAGAAATCAGGATGTAGCTACTTGAGGGATGGCATTGTTCAATCTCCCATGCAGCTCATCTTTCAGTTTTTACAACTTTACAAGTTTAATAAATAGCAGGTAGTTATAGAAGAAACTGATTTAGGAGTTAGAAACCTAAATTTTAGTATCTATCAGATTACTGAAGAGTTGCCTGAGAACATGCCATGTTTTTAAAATCTCAATTTCATCTGATTGGTTGCCAGGGCTCTTTAGGATTTCCTGTTGTGGCTCTTTGGTTCTTGCCAGCTACTGCAATAAGTGTGGTTTCTTTAAAGTTGACACCTATATCATTCTCTGTTGGAGATGTTCATAACTTGATGAGAAGGAAAATCTAGAAACTACTGTGGACAAAACTAGCACTATGACACTACAGCTTTATTGAGCCTATGATGTGATTATTTCATTTGTAGAGTGCTTTACAATGCATGCTGAGTCAGTTGCAATACAAATACTAATGTAATATCTAGCACTGTAAATACAGAGAAAATGTATTGTCTTAGGAAAAGGAATTTAATCTGATTTTCAATGACTATGAATATTTAATAGAGAAAAAATATCTGATTTTGTTTTTTGCTTTTCATGTTTCCCTTGAAACAATCAAACTAAGAACAATCACGTGAAAGTGAATTCTGAAAGATTATTCCTTAACATCGCATAATGCCTTTGGCACTTTGAACTCTTGAATCTTAGTGGCAGAACCTGATTTATGTGGATCATTCAAACTAAATCAGTGTTTGATGGATGAAAAGTCAAGTTTTTTATTATAATACTTAAGTTTCTAAGTTAGGAATCATCCAAATACTGTCCTGTGTGTGTGAAAACTAAGAAAGTATTTTTGGGTTTTTCCTGGAGACCTTGTGAAAAGTCCTCAATTCAAGCAGGTATTTATTTGCTTTCCATTCTGAGTTCTTGCCTCCTTGTTGCTTAGAAGTTTTGCATGGTAAAGAGTGAGATGCTATGTGATGAAAGTTTAAGAGGCATAAGTGATTAAAGAAAGAAGAAAAAATCCATTGTGCATGCAAGATTTTAGTAGGTAGGACAGTGTCCCTTGCCATAGCCTGCGGCAAGTTCACCAGCACACAGGCTCCGGTAATGCTCTCAGCATACCCTTGCCATGGCTGTGGCTCATGACTAGAGAAATACAATGGATGGTGCGCTGAAGGTTTTTATTGGGGGTGGGTGGACATGTGAGCCAAATAGAAGGGGAGAACCCCTCCAGGCCTATCTTTCACTTAGCTTTTTATTTTTAACAAATGAAAAATACGTAGAGCAGTTGTCATTTGTTAAAGTGTAGCAGAAAGAGCGAAACAGGCCAGTGGAGGCTTCATCAAGAACACTCATTCAGGATGATGAATGTGGCTAAACACACATTTGTTCGTAAAACTTGCAGAGTGGCTGAGCATCATTAAGCATGAGAAATAGGTGCAGCATGCTGAGAAGAGAGTAGAGCAAACAGATGTTGTGAATTTTCACAGGCATCCTTCATCCAGCAGCCTATCATTAATATAGTTGAAGGTGATCCTTTCTTCTTATTTAATAAGCACAAACAGAGTATGTGTTCTCAAACTCTGCTGAGCACTCTTTTTTTCCCATGGACATAACACATGCAGGGATGGGCAGCTGTGTAGACAGACCAACACTCTGTGTGTCTGTAATGTGGCACTAGTCTTAGAACTGTAGCTAATACTGAGTACCTCTCCTATTTTTCCTTTCACTCGTTCTGTAGTGGTCTTGACTGCCTCATTGTTTCTCCCCAGCTTATCATCTCTACTGACCACAGAACAAAACCTTTATTTCCCTTGACCTCACATTTCAATTCTACTCTTTAAGGTTATACTTAATTTCTGTGATCTGGCTACATTACAACTCAACCTCCTAAGTTGCACCCAACTTTTGTAATATCTGAGTTCAGATTGTCTCTTGACATGAGGTAGCTACAAACTTCTGTTTTCCTACTGGAAAAGTGACATGACTCTACCTGTGTCATCCAAGTCTACTTCTTTTCCTTCCTTCTTTCTGTTTTTATTCCCCAGACCCTTTGAAAGCATACACTGTGGCTCACAGAGACTTATAACCTCCCTTCCCTCTTCCAAGAGTCCAGGCTTCTGAACTTAATACCATAGACCCTTGTCCCTTGCCAGAGTAGGGATATCTCTCTTGTGTAATCTGTCTTAGTTACTGTTGTGTTGCTGTGAAAAGACACCATGATGACCCAAGCAACTTGTAAAGAAAAGTATTTAGTTGGGGCTGGCTTACAGTTACAGAGGGTTAGTCTATTATCATCATGGCAGAGCATGGTGACACACAGACAGACATGATGCTGGAGAAGTAGCTGAGAGCTTTACATCCTGATCCACAGCAGCAGGTACAGAGAGAAAACAGACCTGGCATGGCATTTTGAAACTTCAAAGCCCACCTCTAGTGACACAACTCCTTTAAAGAAGCCACATTTACTCCAACTAGGCCAAACCTCCTACTCCTTCTAATCCTTCTCAAATGTTTCACCAACTGGTGACTGAGCACTCAAATATGTAACTATTATGAGTATTTTCCCATCATCTTGGTCCCACAGCCACATCAACCCCAAATAACACACTGACACTGTACTAGATACAAAGCTGTTGGTCTGTTACTAGCATTTCTTATTGGCTAGCTCGGTCTTAAATACTAATTCATAATTACCAATATATATATTTCTACATGGTCTTATCTTACTGAGAACACCAGACTCACATCCTCTTCTCCTGAGATCACATCATGACTCCTCTCTATTACATCTCCCAGAATCCTTGTCTTATATCTAGTCCTACCTATCTTGCTTTGCTATAGGCCAACAGTGCTTTATTCATTAACCAATAAGAGAAACATATTTACATAATGACATCTTCCATCATCTTCCTTTTTATGTCTAAATGAAAGAAGGGCTTTGACTTAACATAGTAAAATATATAACAAAGCAGCTATCAAATAAAACTATAGTTAACAATATTTAGTACATTGGCATTCATCAAGATTTAAATAAAATATTCCATCATCTATTCTATTTTTGTGAATCTAAAGTCTTATATGTAACTTACCTTTAATCCCAACTAAGGAAAATTATAATCATAAACTATTTGTCTTCAACTCCATCAAAGACCACAGAAGGATAATATATAAACTCTAGAAATGACAGAGACAACTCACTGCCTTGTCAGTCACCTGAAGTTCTTCTGTAATGTTCCATCTTCAGCCTATAGGCCATAGTGTGTTTGGCAGACTCCTCAGCAAAGCAGAAAATTAAAACTGTCTGCCTGTATTGGCAGTTTGTCAGTCACTTTTCTCTGTGTCCTGCAGAATGCCTGGCAGACTCTTCCATGAAGTAGAAACTCGGTAGCATTTTCGATCTTGTTTCAGCAGTCACTTTCCTGTGGGTCCTGCATGAGTACTTTATAAAGCATATAGTCAAACAGTCTAGACAAGAGCAGTATCTTGCTCAAATGGCTAGTCTTGCCATAATGGAAGCAAACTCCATAACGAGTTTCTTTGATGTCCATCTTCCTTTCTGACAAAGGTGGTGTTGCCAGGAGCAGTTATGTCTCACTGTCAAGAAAAACCCTAAAGCATTTTAAATGCCATAGTCTGTACATCTTTTAAAGTTTTGAAGAATGTCTATTCATTTGAAATATATCTCTATATATCTATAAAAACATAACAAAGACTATTATAGGTAACTATCTATAATCTGTACTTTACATTACATTTTTAAGTGAGCTATATAAGCACAATACCAAAACAAGAGTAGAAATATATATATATATATATATATATATATATATATATATATATATATCACAAAATTGACCTTAAATGTGAATCAATAAAGGAAAATCCATTCTAAAACAAAGTATTCATTTCTATATCGTATAACCCTATGGGGTCCGTTCTTGGTCAAGCCTCCACACCCCACACTCTGGCCTCCATAGGCTTTTAGCCATATTATAATGTAAAATGCACTGAGCCCAACTTCAAAAGTCTGTATAGTCTTCCACAGTCTCAAAAACCCTTTAAAATTCCAAAGTCTCTTCTGAGACTCAAGAAGTCTCTCAACTGTAATCTTCTTATAAATTAAAAATAAAGAATCAGATCACACACTTCCAACACACAGTGGCACAAGAAATGCATTACCAGTCTACAAGGGAGGAAAGGGGACATACTGAGGAAATACAGACCCAAGAAAAACTAAACATCAGCATGTGAAACTCTTCCTTCCATATCTCTGTGTCTGATGCCCAAGTGATTAGATATTCCTTCCAACATTGTTGACTGCAACAGACTTCTCTCTCTTGGGCTGGTTCCACACCATTAGCTGTTCTTCTTAGCAGGCATCCAACAGCTCTGGCATCGCTAACCTCTTGGGTTCTCCAATACAGCCTAAGCTTCACCTTCAAGGCTTCATGCAATGGCCTTTCTCAGCCTCCATCCACGACATCCCTGACACATGCCTGACCTCAGCAGCTTTCCTTCAGCTTCTATAACTCTTTAACTTTTTCTCTGTCTAAAGCCAGAACCTCCTGGCAGAAGCTGCTAAGTTCTTCTGCTTGCTGGAACTGGATGGAACCCGGGCCCCTCCTTGACTGGCATTTGAATTAGCATTCTGTTGTTGATGGTTTCCTTTGAGCCTTATGCTTTCCTTGAATTCCTTTTAACAAGTTGAAAGCTTATCTGGGTGGGGTCATGCCCCAAAGATACTACTCCATTTCTCCCATTTACCATCAGGCTTTTCTTTAAAGTCATCTCCTTGAGAATAGGATTTGCCTCCAATATTATATTTCCTGGTACCATTTTCTTCTTAAACTATATTTTTGTTTTTCTCCTTATCCCACTTGCTCCCTTCCATTATATATTCACATAGCAGCTCTCACTAATAACCAACCAATGCAGTCAATACTAGGCTGTCTTGAAATCTCCTCTGCTAACACCATTAATTCAAACTCTTCAATTAAGCCTCTGAAAAAAATTTTGGGACAAGGACAAAAGGCCCCACATTCTTTGCCAAAATATCACAAGAATGGTCTGTAGGCCAGTTGCTGATATTCTTCCCCTCTGAAACCTCTTAAACAGAATCTCTAATGGTCCACATCACCTTCAGTACCACTATCTTTCATGTGCCTACTAGAGTGGTTCAGTAAATCCTGCTTAAAGAATTAAACTACTTTTCTAATCCAAAGTCCCAAAGTCTTCTGTCAAAAAACAGCATGGTCAGGCCCATCACAGCAGTACCCTAGCCCCTGGCACCAACTTCTGTCTTAGTTACTGTTCTGTTGCTATGAAAAGACACCATGATCAAGGCAAATTATAAAGGAGAAGAGTTAATTAAGGGCTTGCCTACCATTTCAGAGGGTTAATCCATTATCATATGGTCAGGAGCATGGTCAGGCATGGTGCTCAATAAGTAGCTGGGAGCTTTATATAAGAGAAAGAGAGAGAGAGAGAAACCCAGTGACACACCTATTCCAATGAAGCCATACATATTATAACAAGGTCACACTTCCTACTCCTTCCAATCCTTTTCAAATGTTTACCAACTGGTGACTGAGCTTTCAGATATGTAAGCCTGTGAGGGCTATTCTCCTTCAAACCACCATAAAGCCCATTACCCCAATCTTACCTAAGATGCTGTCTGTCCAGGCTGCAAATGAAAGTATTGGGTGCAATTCTGAAAAGAACTGTACACGATGTTGAGTTGTGATGAACAGAGCTGTAAAATGTCTTTATAGAGTTTTGCATAGATATTATCACTCTCTTCTTATCCTTGGTGGCTTTTCCCTGAGCTTCACCAATAATCCCAGTGACATTGAATCTATTTAGACTTGTCTTGCTCAGTGTGTGTGTGTGTGTGTGTGTGTGTGTGTGTGTGTGTGTGTGTATCTACTTACTCATTTTTAGACTAGACTAGGGGAGAAGAAAGGGAACAAAAATATGTTAACTCTCTAATGTAGACATAGCAATAAGATATATCATCTTGATATTAATGAACTATGAAAAACAGTAACACTGACTTTTGTAGGTACACTCTCTTTCCCTCCCCCCTCTCTTTCCCCCCTCTCCCTCTCTCTTTCTTCCCCCCTCTCTCTCCCTCTCTCCCTCCCTCCCTCTCTCTCTCCATCTCTCTCTCCATCTCTCTCTCTCTCTCTCTCTCTCTCTCTCTCTCTCTCTCTCTCTCTCTCTCTCTCTCTCCCTCTCTATCTCAATCTGCACTATTGAGATCACTCATATCTTGGGGACAAGCTCAATTATTTACAGGCTCTGGGCACTTGTTTTGAGAAGTCTCAAAGATGGTTCTGTTGGTTTCTGAAGTGTCACAGCACTGAGAGAAGGTAACATAGTTACATAGTGGCATAGAGAGTATAGTTTGGTGGTTGTTTGGTTTAGGGAGTACTGAGGTTTGAACCTATTTTGTCATGACTCTAGACAAGTGTTCTACCACTGAGCTACTGCCCTAAAACTACATAATATATGTGTATTAATCATTTTTTTGTGAGACCCCCTAACGTTGGAGACAGCAACAATGTTTCTGGAAGCTTTAAATAGCTCTAAACTTCCTACAGTTTATTTTTGATGTAAATATAACTTAAAGTTTGGAATGTTTGTCACAGATTAGAGTTTCTCAAATCTTAAGAACCGGTTATTCCTTTGGGCTTCTTTAGCAAATACACAGGGAGTCAGACTATATGTGAATTCTTTGGGTGGTATATTTGTTTTAGCCACTTAATTCTCTGAGCTACAGAGACTTACCTATAAATGAGGCTCTGCA
The DNA here is from genome assembly GCA_030556225.1 of Cricetiscus sungorus. NCBI lineage: Eukaryota > Metazoa > Chordata > Mammalia > Rodentia > Cricetidae > Cricetiscus > Cricetiscus sungorus. The sequence goes on along the minus strand of JANBXA010000124.1, from coordinate 1,962,552 downwards.
GGAATTTATGTTCTATATCAAGTGACTCCAGTTCAGCACCCTTGAGCTCCAGGTACCTGCATGCTTGGGTGTGATGAGACCAAGAGGAAGGGTTGTGCCACTTTTTGGTAACCTGTGTGGAATAAGCAAAAATGAATTGAATTGCATGTGCATCTCTGACAGTGCTTCTGAAATGATGAGGATTTGCTTGTTCCAGAGTTCATCATGGCCTCCATTCCTTGGTTTTCCCAGCCAAGCCATATTTACCCTCAATGATTATAGAGCAACTTGTCCTTGGCTGGCAGGCTCAGAATTACGTCTGGTACAGTTGTTTGGTAGATAAAGATGATGGTGGTAAACTTATATAGCTTGTTAACCAGAGTTAAATTTAAAATTAGCCAACTTACCTAGCACCCACAAAGGCTCTGGGTTCAGTCCCTTTCCTGCCATCACCACTACTAACATCACCACAATCATCATCACACCTCCTCCACCAGAGCTTCCTTCATTATAGCCTCCTTCATCATGACCTCCTTTATCATAGCCTCCTCCATTAAAACTCCTTCATCAAGACCTCCTTCATCATAGCCTCCTCCACAAGAACCTCCTCCATCATAGCCTCTTCCATCATGACCCCCTTCCTCATGATCTCCTCCACATGGCCTTCGCCACCATAGCCTGCTCTATCATGGCCTTCTACATCATAGATTCTACCACCATTGTCATTCTGACCACCACCACCACCACGAAACCTGTAAAATTACCACTTTTTTCTTTTATTTTTTTCTTTTAATCATCAATCCCAGTTCCCTCTCACTCCCTCACTCCTTCTCTTTCTCCTTCCCTCCCTCCTATGCACCCTGGCCACCCTCCCATCCCAACCCCCCACCTCCAACTCCACAGGGAGGGTGATGACTTCTAGGAAGGATCAACAAAATCTGTCAAGTCATTTGGAGTAGGGACTAGGCCCTCCCCCCTGCCTCTAGGTTAAGGGAGCATCCCTCTGTGGAAAATGTGCTCCCAAAGTCTTTTGTGCACCAGGAATACATCCTGGTTCCACTGTCAGAGGTCCCTTAGAATGCCCAGGTCTTCTAACTGAGACCCACGTTCAGGGGTCTGAGTTCGTCCAATGCTGGTTTCCCAGTTACCAGTTTGGGGGTCCATTAGTTCCCCCTTGTTCAGGTCAGCTACCTCTGTGGGTTTTTGTAGCCTGGCATGGATTCCAGTTCAGCTCAGTGTTTAGGTGTGGATGTCTGCTTATGTTTTGATCACCTACTAGATGAAGGCTCAATGATGGTGGATAAGTTAGTTATCAATCTCATTATCAGGGAAGGGCATTTATGGTAGCCTTTCCACTGTTGATCAAATTCTTAGCTGGGGTCAGTCTTGTAGGTCTCTGAACATTTCTCTAGAGTGAGTTTTCTCTTCAAACCTATAATGGCTCTCTCTCTCTCTCTCTCTCTCTCTTCTCTCTCTTCTCTTCTCTTCTCTTCTCTTCTCTTCTCTTCTCTTCTCTTCTCTTCTCTTCTCTTCTCTCTCATTTATTCTTTCCTGGATTTGATCTCCCTAGTCCCATGTGCTTTCCTCTCCTCCCTTCTCTTTCTCCTAACTCCTCTCCACTCACTACACCCCCCCCATTCCAAATATGCTCAGGAGATCTTGTTCCTTTCCCCTTCTGTGAGGGACCTTGTATGGATCTCTTAGATTACTCCCTATATCCTAGTGTCTCTGGCGGTGTGTCTTATAGGCTGGTGATCCTTTGCTCTATGTCAAAAATCCATATATGAGTGAGTACATATTATGTTCTTCTTTTTGTGACTGGGTTACCTCATTCAAGATGGCTTCTTCAAGTTTCATCCATTTGCTTGCAAATTTCAAGATTCCATTGTTGAGGTCTTTGATACATTTGGATTTGAGTTTTTTTTCATGGCATTAGATATAGATCTATCGGCTGTCTTCTACACACCATCATCCGATTGTGCCAGCACAATTTGCTGAAGATGCTTTTCTCCTTCCATTGTATACTTTTAGCTGTTTTGTCAAAAATCAGGTGTTCGTGGGTATGTGGGTTAATATCAGGATTTTCCATTTGATTCCATTGGTCTACCTGTCTCTTTTTGTGCCAATACCAAGCTGTTTTCAGGACTATAGCTCTATAGTAGAGCTTGAAGTCGGGGATGGTGATGCCTCCTGAAGTTCCTATATTGTATAGGGTTGTTTTGGCTATCATGGGTCTTTTGTTTTTCCATATTAAGTTGATTATTATCCTTTCAAGGTCAGTGAATAATTGTGCTGGGATTTTGATGGGGATTGCATTGAATCTGTATATTGCTTTTGTCAAGATTGCCATTTTTACTATGTTTATCCTACCTATCCAAGAGCATGGGAGATCTTTTCATTTTCTGGGATCTTCTTTAATTTCTTTCTTTAAAGACACAAAGGTCTTGCTATATAGGTTTTTCATTTGTTTGGTAAGCGTTACCCCAAGATACTTTATGTTGTTTGTAGCTATTGTAAAGGGTGATGTTTCCCTAATTTTTTCTCAGCCCCTTTGTTGTCTGTATATAGTAGGGCTACTGATTTTTTTTTAGATTATCCTGTATCCTGGGAGTTTGCTGAAGGTGTTTATCAGCTGTAGGAGTTCCCTGGTAGAGTTTTTCGGATTGCTTATGTAAACTATCATATCATCTGCAAATAGTGACAGTTTGACTTCTTCCTTTCCAGTTTGTATCCCCTTGATCTCCTTTTGTATTCTTATTGCTTTAGCTAGAACTTCAATATTGAAGAGATATGAAGAGAGTGGGCAGCCTTGTTTTGTTCCTGATTTTAGAGGAATTGCCATGTTGGCTGTTGTTTTCTGTATATTGCTTTTATTATGTTTAGGTATGTTCCTGTTATCCCTGATCTCTCCAAGACCTTTATCATGAAAGGGTGTTGAATTTTGTCAAAGGCTTTTTCAGCATCTAGTGAGATGATCATGTGGTTTTTCTTTTTCAGTTTGTTTATATGGTGGATCACATTGATAGATTTTCATATGTTGAACCATCCCTGCAACCCAGGGATGAAGCCTACTTGGTCATGGTGGATGATTTCTCTGATGTATTCTTGGATTCGATTTTCTAGTATTTTATTGAGTATTTTTGCATCAGTGTTCATGAGGGATATTGGTCTGTAGTTCTCTTTCTTAGTTTTGTCTTTGTGTGGCTTGGGTACCAAGGTAATTGTGGCCTCATTAAAAGAGTTTGATAATGAACACTCTGATTATATTGTGTGGAACAATTTGAGGAGTATTGGTATTAGCTCTTCTTTGACTTTCTGGTAGAATTCTGCACTGAAGCCATTTGGCCCTGAACCTTTTATTTTGGTTGGGAGGCTTTTGATTACTGCTTCTATTTTATTAGGGTTTATAGGTCTATTTTTGTTGCTTATCTGTTCTTGATTTAATTTTGGTAAGTGATAGTTATCCAGAAATGTTCCCTTTTTTTTTTTTTTTTTTTTTTTGAATTTTCAATTTTTGTGGAGTACAGGTTTTCAAAGTATGTCCTGAAAATTGTCTGGATTTCCTTAGTGTACATTGCTATGTCCTCCTTTTTGTTTCTAATTCTGTTAATTTGCATGTTCTCTCTCTGTTTTTTGGTTAGTTTGGATAAATTTGACTGTCTTGCTGATTTTCTCAAAAAACCAACTCTTTGTTACATTGATTTTTTTTGTATTGTTGTCCTGGTTTCCTCTTTATTAATTTTAGCCCTCAAATTGGTCATTTCCTGGCCATTACTCCTTCAGGGTGAGTTTGCTTCTTTTTGTTCTAAGGCTTTCAGTTGTGCTGTTAATTCTCTAATGTGACTATCCTCCATTTTCTTCATATGGGCATTTAGTGCAATGAATTTTCTTTGTAGCACTGCTTTGAAAGTGTCCCATAAGTTTGGGTATGTTGTGTCTTCATTCTTGTTGAATTATAGAAAGTCTTTAATTTATTTCTTCTTTGACCCAGGTATGTGCATTGTTCCATTTCCATGAGTTTTAGGGTTTCTGCAATTTGTGGTGTTGTTGAATTCCAACTTTAAGCCATGGTGTTCTGATAAGATACAGGGGACTATTTCAATTATTTTGTATCCGTTGAGGTTTGTTATGTTGCCTAGTATGTGGTCAATTTCAGAGAAGGTTACATGTGGAACTGAGAAAAAGGTATATTCTTTTGTGTTTGGATGGAATGTTCTATAGATGTCTGTTAAACCCAATTGGGACATAACTTCTGTTAGTTCTTTTGTTTCTTTGTTACGTTTCTGTCTGGTGATCCTGTCTAGTGATAAGAGTGGGGTATTAAAGTCTCCCACTATGAGTGTGTGAGGTTTTATGTGAGCTTTGAGTTTTAGTAGTGTTTCTTTTTCGAATGTAGGTGCATTTCTATTTGGGGCATAGATATTCAGAATTGAGACTTTGTGCTGATGGATTTCTCCTGTGATGAATACAAAATGACCATCTTCATCTCTTTTGAATAATTTTGGTTTGAAGTCTAACTTGTTAGATATCAGGATAGCTACACCTGCTTGCTTCTTTGTCCATTTGATTGGAAGATCTTTTTCCAACCCTTTACCCTGAGATAATGTCTTTGAAGCTTAGATGTGCTTCTTGTATGCAGCAGAAGGATGGATTCTGTCTTCATATCCATTCTGTTAGTCTGTGTCTTTTTATAGGCGATTTGAGACCATTAATGTTGAGGGAAATTAAGGACCATTGATTGTTAATTCCTGTTTGTTTTAGATTTGTTATTGGCAGTGATATTTTGAATATATTTTCTCTGCTTTATCCTTTGGGTTCTGGTGAAGCAGGATTATCTGTTGCCTATGACTTTCTGAGCATAGTTAACTTTCTTGGGTTGGAGTTTTCCTTCCAGAACTTTCTATAGGGCTGAATTTGTAGATACATATTGTGAAAATCTGGCTTTGTCATTGAATGTCTTGTTTTCTTCATCTATAGTGCTTGAGAGTCTTGCTGGGTATAGAAGCCTGGGCTGCCATCTGTGGACTCTTAGTACTTGTAGAACATCCATCCAGGACCTTCGGGCCTTGAGAGTTTCCATGGATACATCAGGTGTAATTTTGATAGGTCTGCCTTTATATGTTACCTGGCCTTTTTCCTTTGCAGCTCTTAATATTCCTTCTTTATTCTGTATGCTAGGTGTTTTGATTTTGTGTTATGGGGCCTTTTTCCTTTGGTCCAGTCTATTTGGTGTTTGGTATGCTTCTTGTGCTTTCATGGGCATGTCCTTCTTCAAATTGGGAAAGTTTACTTCAATGATTTTATTGAATATGTTTTCTGTACCTTTGAGATGAGCTTCTTCACCTTCTTCTATGCCTATTATTCTTAGTTTTGGCCTTCCCATTTCCTGGAAGTTTTGTGTTAAGGATTTGTTGGATTTAAGATTTTCTTTGGCTGATGAATCTATTACCTCTAGTTATCTTCAGTGCCTGAGATTCTTTCTGTGATCTCTTGTATTCTATTTGTTATGCTTGCATTTATAGTTCCTGATCGTTTGCCCAGTGTTTCTATTTTCAGCCTTCCCTTATTTTGTGTTTTCTTTATTGTCTCTATTTCAGTGTTCATGACTTGACCTGTTTCCTTCACCTGTTTGATTATTTTTTCTTGGCTTTCCTTGCTTTCTTCAAGATATTTGTTAATTTCTTTCAATTTTTTGTTTGTTTTTCTTCCATTTCTTTAAGGGATTTTCTTATATCATCTTTGAGGCCCTCTATCATTTTTTTGAAGTTATTTTTAAAATCATTCTCTTCTGCTTTGTCTGCTTTGGTGTGCTCAGGTCTAGTTGTTGTAGAGTCCCTAGATTCTGGTGGTGTCATGCTTGTCTTTCTATTGTTGGGTGTTTTCTTGTATTGCCGTCTTCCCATCACTTCTTCCAGTGGATGCAGGTGGAGACTCTCCTTCTCTACTCTACTCTCTGGGTGGGTGTAGGTGGGTCAGGAGTTTGATATCTGTAACTCTGGATGGTCCAAGCTCTCTAGTAGGTCTCTCCTCTGGCAGAGGCCCTCCAGCAGAGGCCCAGTGATGGGGGTCAAAGATCAGGCTGGTGGGGACTCAGGGTGGTCCTCCAGCAGAGGCCCACTGTTGGGTCATTTTTTTCTCTATTGATGTTTCTCTATATCCAGTAGTGTGATGAAAATTAGTTATGCCTTAACTTAAGGATGAGCAAACTGTGGATTGATACCTCTTTTCATGAACATGAGTCAAACATGATTCCTGCATTCTTAATTGAAAATTATCAAAAGAAGAAAACTGTGACATGTGAAAATTATACAAAATTCAATTTTAGTGTCCACAAATAAAGTTCATTATATTCCATATTTAGTATATAATACCAAAATTTTTACATATAGTATTTTAGTTTTCATTTTTAGTAAAAGTATGATGTGGATTTTTATCTTAATGCTCAATGAGTCATCATTGATTTTATTGCTTGAACTACACATCTTACATAATATTTACATCCTGGACCTTTACACAAAGTGTGTGTGTGCTGACATCAAATCTAAATCATTTCATAGTATCTCTTATAATTTTCACATCATTTATGGAAGAACCAATTTAGACTGTGGAAAATAGACCTTTATAAATAAAGGAAGTGAGAAAGAATTTTTAAAATTGGAAATATCCTGGTACATTCATTGCAGTGAGGTGCATGGTGAGGTGCAGTGTTGCCTTGTGCAGGATGTTTCACAGAAGTATGCGTATGTGTACTGGATTGGTCATCATGTCAAACACAAGGTAACGTGTGATCTAAGGAAACAGAGAACCACAGGGCTCCACTGTAATCTCTGTTAGAGCAAAGGAGGCTATCTTATGCTTGTCTTACTTTGGTATTGCCTTTGGAATAAAACTCTCTCTCTCGTCTCTCTCTCTCTCTCTCTCTCTCTCTCTCTCTCTCTCTCTCTCTCTCTCTCTCTCTGTGTGTGTGTGTGTGTGTGTGTGTGTGTGTGTGTGTGTGTGTGTGTGTAGGCCAGAGGTTGATACAGGTGTCTTCCCCTATCAGATCACTCTCTATTTTTTAAGAAAGTGTTTCTCACACTCACCATTTTAGCTGGACTGCCTAGTCAGTAGTAAACCCCCATATCTGCCTGGTATGTCCCCCAAACACTGGGATTACAGACATGGGCTGTTGTATCTGTTTGTGTTTTTAATGTGAGTGCTGAAGCCTCCTGCTTATGAAGGAAACATTTTACTCCCAAGCCTTCTTCCCAGCCCCCAAAATAAGTTTTTATAAGAATTTAAATTAGTGAATGAAATAATGTAATTTCTGACCATTTGAACCAGTGTTGATAAACTCTAAACATATCTTCACATGATTCAACTCAGTGTAAATAGTTACCTAAAATAAGGATGCGTACACACACACACACACACACACACACACACACACACACACACACACACACACATACACTGAGAGACAGAGACAGAGACAGAGAGAGACAGAGAGATACATAGAGAAATATACACGGAGGGACACAATCACACACAGAGATACATACATACACACATGCACACATATAAACACACACAGAGACACAGTGAACATATAAGATGGTTGGTCCATTAGAGAAGCTGTAACCTAGAAAGCTGAACTTGAGTCCATTCTAAGGGATGGGGTCAGGCTGTGAGTGGGGTGGGGTGCACAGGAGATACACTCTAGACTGTTGGTCTTAGGTTACCCTGTTGCTCTGCTCAGATCTGCTGGCAAACTTGGATCAGCTTCCTTCCATCTCTGTCAAGATCCTTCCCCCTGGGGCAGATGGGATTGATGGCAGTGATTATCACACCCATGCTGTAAGAACTAGACGGGGAAATGCAGGTTGGTGGGTTATCACTACACCCTACACAAAGCTTAGGTGCTTATTATGTCAGAAAAATGTTTGCCATAGGATCTTATAGTGGGTCAGGCACGTGCATTACTCAGTGACACATGGGGAGGTATAGCTGGTGAAATGTAAACACAAACTTTAAAATCCGGGGTGTTATAAGGTTACTCATATCTTTGTGCGCAGTCACATTCATGCTGCCATTGTGAGGCAAATGCTCTAACAAGGATGGCAGGTTCTAGCAAGAGGCCTTTGACTGACATAGAAGGGAAGGCTTGCCTGATTGCAATCGTGGTGGCAAAAAGGGGAAGCCCTGTGGATGAAAAGTCCCCTTGGAGTGAGTGACTCCCCTAAGCTAATTGCAGCATTACTCTCCTGATGGGCCTGATGGTGCTGAGCTAACAAAATGAAAAATCAAATGAGGAATGGAACCCGGGAGCCTAAAAAGTTAGTAAATTTTGACATTCGAAATAAAATCAAATTTCAACACTGCTTTTCTGCAGTGACAGCCAAATCTATCCAAGTCAGAGCAGCAGCCCAGAGTGGGTGGTGTTGCGTGGCTTTCCTTCCCCCTTTCTCTTTTTCCTTTTGCAAAATCAGCATTAGGCTATTTGGAGGACAGGCGAGAGCCATTATGTTAAATTGCGTTCCCTACAACTTAAGCTTCTGTCTTTGCTAAAGCTGCCAGTTTTTATAAACAACAGAAGACAGAAAGGGTTTACTAAGAATAATGTTGAAGCCCAAAAGAATCCTACAGCCTATAAATCTTAATAGAGGTTCTGAGATTCCGGCAAGCTGGATGTGTCTCTTTTACCCAGGCTCACTCCATCTTAGCTCCCCCGTGATGACTCCAATTTTCTCAAAGCACAAGCACGGTGTCTTGAATTTACTTGTGGCACTATTTGCCTACAAACAGGAATACATGCATATAACCTATGCAAATCAATAAAAACATGTCAGGACCCCTTAGCTCGCACCACTCTCCTAAAATGCAATTTATCTCACTGCAAATGAGAGTAGGGGACTTGGTAACAAATCGTGCCTGATCATTTAACTAGCACCTGTTGTCAATGCCTTTGAAAACTGCATTTTTCATTTGACATACAGTAAATTGCATTTTCATATATATTGAATGGAAAGGGGAGTTGGGATGTACATATGCTGCCCTTTATGCATTTTATGAACAATGGATGTTTTAGAACCATGGATGTAAGGGGTCACGTCAAACCCTGTCCATTTGTTCCTTCCTCCTTGGTTGTGAACATGCCATACTTTTCTTCTGGCTGGGTGTTGAAGTGCGCCAACGCTGAAAATATAATTATAACATTCATGTTAGGTAAAGGACAATTACTATAATTTTTGTATAAAATTGAATATAACTTAAATGTGTAAATGTGAAATATTATTTTTGAAAAAAAGTTTCTCGGGGAAAACTGCTTTTTATAAATTACATTTTTCAGTCAATCCCTTTGTCGGCTTAAATTATGAGTCACTTTTTTTTAATGCAATATTTTGTTTGCAAATGGGTGGCTGCTGCACAAGTTCCATAATACTTAGGCTTATCAGCAACAGTGGTTTCCACATTAGTGAGCATGGCTTGGCAGTATTATTTGACATCTGGAACAAGCTATATTATACCAGACATATCAAGTATGTCTGGATGGATCATTTAACTGGCATTTGTTTCAAAAACTCCCACTCTTCAGCTCTTGCCTGGCTGTCATGATATGCTAGCCACAAATTTTGTGCTCCTCTGCCTTCTCTTATACCTTTGACAGTCTCAGGCTCAAGCCCATCTTCCGATGGGCAGTTGGTAACAGCAGCTATGAGCTCTCATTTGTGGAGATGACTAGGGCCTCGACAGCTACAGGGCTTGTACCTGGCAGTCTTTCCTTTGGGAAGGAGCTCAGCAGTTCTGCCTTTGGCCTTCTCTCTCCTTTGACTTCCTGACTACAGTGAGCCCATTGATACATCTCCATTTAGTGTGACAGGGGGTCTTATGTCACAATTAGAGAAGAATCCTTGAATCTCATGTAGCTTGGATACAAAGAGAAAGAAATAGGGATGGACAGAGAAGGAAGAAGAAGGAGGTGAAAACAGCAGGATGTCTAAGTGGCATCTCTCACTCATTTTCCTGTTTCCCTCTTTCTCTGGGGTCCAACTATGTAACTCAGTCTGGCTTCAAACTTGGAATCTTTCTGCTCCTGCCTTCCAATGAAAATATCTAATTAATAGACCTAGTTATTTACCCCAATCTACTTGGGGTCCCACCCCTGTAATTTCTGTTGCCTTTTTCTTTTAGTTTTGTAGTCCAATTGTTTTGTATCTCTCATTGAGGGTCATAAGGTCTTCCTGGGACATGCTAGACAATGTTGTCTACATGAGAAGGAATTTAGCCACTTTTGCTGAAGTGCCACCATGTTGGTTGATTTTTTTATTTGTTTTGGTTGGGTGCTTTTCTTCTTAAACTTGAACAATACGAACAGATCCCATCTGGTTTATTTAGTTCATAGGAGGCATCTAGAAGAAAGATGGAAAATAAATTATAAAACAAAAGGAATCTGAAGAAGGGTCAAATAATAACAGTCATGGGCTTATCTTTGGTTTCATTGTATTTAATAGAATCATTGTTGTCAGTACCAACAATCCAGAGGTGGGAGCCAGATGCTAAAGAGGGCCTGAGGCTCTGTAACAATGTTAGTCCAGTATAATGTTGTAAAAGAAAAGAAGCCTTCAGGTTGTTTTCTTTTTATTTATTCTTCTCTCCCACATTATATCCAGACCACAGTTTCCCCTCCTTCCACTAGACCCAGTCCCCTTCCCCCTCTTCCCTAGAACCACTTACCCTCAGTTTCCCTTCAGAAAAGCATAGGCCTCCCAGGGATATCAACAGAACACAGCATAGCAAGAAGCAATAGACTGTGCCTGTCCCAGTCGTCATCAGAGAGGCTTCCTCAGGCAGCTTGTAGGAGTAGATGCAGAGACCCACAACCTCACCTTTATAACAGGTACATTTGGGTGGAGATAAGGGCATTCATTCCCTTGGTCTTTCATCCATTTCACAGGAGTCTTGGGCATGTGATGCCCCATGCAACTGGGCAGTGAAAGCTACACACAAGAGAACAAAACCAAAACAAACATGGCAACAAAACCCTAGTCGGGATCTGCCAGCAAGCATAAAACACACAGAGATAAACTGAGCAAAGGAAGCAGGATGCTGGTACACTTAAAACCATAAAATATTATACCGAGAAATTAAAGATAAAAAGAATTCTTTGTATGTGAACTGGAAGATTTAATATTGTTAAAATATTCCTGTTTCTCAAGCACTCCACAGATGGAATAGTCTTAATAAAAATCTCAGTTATTTTTGTAGAAATAGAAAAATTCTAAAATTCATATGGTATGTTAAATAAACTTTAAATGGCTAAAGCAACATTTAAATGGGGACAGAGATGAAACATGTCTCCTCCCTGATTTCAAAATGCATAATAAAGCAACAGTAAGTGAGATGGGCAGAGTGTTGTCCTAAGACTTGTGGAGCCAAGCAGAGCCAAGAAATAAATATGCTTATGTGGTCAGATGACTTTGTTCAAGAGAGCTACAGCTAGACGATATGGGCAGGGATGGCTTGCTCAATGGATGGTGCCAGCCAAACTGGATATCCCATTTTACACCATTCACAATAATTACTTAAAAACTAACCAAAGACTCAAGATTAGGGAAAAACAAAAACAAAAAGCAAAAAACAAAGAAACCCAAAACCAAAATCAAACCAAGGCAAACAAACAAACACCTATAGAAGTCCTAGAAGGAAACATAGGACAGAAGCTTCTGTGTGGCTGATCTGGTAATAAGTTCTTTCTTATGACACCAGAAGTTCAGGAAGCAAAATCAGCTATACAAGTGAGACTTCAGCATGTTGAAGAACACAGTTAATAGAGCAAAAAGGCAGCTTATGTCATAGAAGAAAATATCTGCAGATATTAGATAATCTATGGGAAGCATGGTGTGTGTGTGTGTGTGTGTGTGTGTGTGTGTGTGTATGTGTGTGTGTGTATGTGTGTGTGTGTATGTGTGTGATATGCATGTCTGTACATGTGTGTGTGCATGTGAACGCCATATAGGCAGGCACATGTAGAGGTCTGAGGTCAACAATAGGTATCTTCTATCACTCTTTACCTTACTTTTAGAGATGAGATTTCTCACTCAACCTAGAATTTACATTTGGGTTAGACCAGCTGACCAATGAGGCCCTGAGATCCATCTGTCTCCTTCTCCCAGTCTTGCCTTACAGATGTACACTGCCATGCCTGGCTTTGTGTAGTTACTGGAAATCTTAACTCATCTTCTTGCTTGCATAGCAAGTGCCATGTTCCCAGCAGTTATTTTTAAATTATGACATTTTAGTTGTTGAATAGTAGGATCCTCATGTAGCCTGGATTTATATATATATATAGGGTTTATTTATCTTTACATGTAACACATTTAAATGTATTAATATTTAGTAAAATATGTACAACAAACTGTACTGTAATTATTTTATTTGTGAGATTAAACTCAGAATACCCAGGAACTCCTGCAATAAAAATTGATTCAGTTTAAAAAGTGGTCAGAGGACTTGGATAGACATTATTCCAAAGAAGACACAAATATCTAATAGGAATATTTAAAGTTTCTCACTATCATTAACCATAAGGCAAATAGAAATTCTAACCATGAGCTATCACTTTGTACACAATAGGATGGCTTATTAGGATGCATACTATCTAAGAAGAAATAATAGCCATGTTAGTGAGAATATGGAGGCACTGGAATGCTTGTGCTAAGGAAGTCAACTGTAGAAAGGTAATTTCTCAGAGATGAAAGAGAACTACCACATGGTGACCCCTCACCAGGTGTCTTCTAAATTTTTGTTTTGAGATTATTTTACAGCATTCCCTCCTTTTCCTTTCCTCCCTCCCACCCCTCCCATATCCTTCTTGTTCTCTTTCGAATTCATGTCCTTTTTATTACTTGTTGTTATGTACATATATGTATGCTTATGTGTATGTATATATGTATATTTATGACTATATGACATATATACATATATAGCCCTAAATATAGCCTGCTAGTCTATATAATGTTACTTGTGCATATATTTTCAGGGCTCACTTATGGTGTGTTCTTCCCTAAGGAAGACTCTTTCTCCCACTGTTGGCGTTAGTTGCCTGCAGTTCTTTGAATTGGTTGAGGTCCCATGATCTTTTCCCTCATCCATATATGTTTAGGGTTGAGGCCGTGTGATCTTCTTACATCTACTTTAGTATGTCTATTGTTGCTTTTGTTTGACTCACATTTAGGCAATCATGTTAGTGAGACTGACATTACTAGGAGACATAATTTGACAGAAAACCCTCTGATCCTCTAGCTCTTACAATCTTCATACACCCTCTTCTGTAGTGGCCCCTGAGCCTTAGGTGCAGGGGTGTTTTGTTGATGTAGAGTCCCATTGGGACTAGGATTCATAACTCTATGTTTTGATTGGTTGTGGTGTTCTGTAATGGACTCCATCTGTTGCAAAGAGAAGTTTCCTTGATGAGGGATGAAGACTACACTCAACTGTGGATATAAGGACAAATACTTAGACAATATAAGGACAAGTAGTTAGGGATTATGCTGTTTTAGTAGGTTTTGGTTAGTAGGTTTCCCTCAAAGATCTGTGATGTGCTAACTAGGTTTCTAGTACCAGCCATGGTTTTCCTACTGTTGAATGTTTCTTAAATCCAATGAGAGAGTTCTTGGCTATTGCCAAGGTATGTATGCCACTATTTCACCCTTAGGGTTATTATACCATGTTTGTTATTGTTACAGTTCATGAACATCATAGCTGGGTACAACTGTCAGTTACTTCTGTCCTTTGGAATCTTACATGATACCTTCTGGTACCATGAAAGCCAATCCTTAGGGAGAAGGCATTTGGGTCAGTTCTAGATCGGGGTCTCTAAGTCCTGAAGTGTACAATGTCTTCACCTTTGGGACTTACCTTCCACCTCAATGGGCAATCAAGGGCAAGAGCAATAGGATGTAATATTTTAGAAGTCCTTGGGTGACCCTGACCAACATTTCAAAAGAGGGCTTCTTGTTCTTGGTGTTGGGGTTTTTGTTAGGTAGTCTTTGGATGTGGGAGGAAGCATTATCAGCCCAGATGAGAAATTTTCATTTAAATGATGATTGTATATTTGTACATAGTTGTGTATATCATAGGGATTTTAAAGGTGGATATTTAGCAGTATGACTTCTTATGATTTTTTTCAAACATCCTTATTTTTAATTTTAGCCTTCCTCCATCCTCTTCTATATTTCTCTCTCCCCTCCCAAATTGGAAACCCTTCTTCCCCCATTTTCCTGGTGAGATCACTGGTACCCTGACACCCCTCAGTTTTGTTCCCCCAACTCCTATGCTCTTAATATTTTACTTTCCTGGTTTTTGCTGTTACCCCAGGATATGTACTCACATCTGAAGATTTGGAGCTTCCTTCTACCAGTCTTTTCATCCTGAGGATGGCAGCAGCTTCAAGCTCTCACTTCTCCATGGCAGGTATCTCTGTCATGTGTCCAGCTCCCTTCACATTCATTCAACCCCTGCTGTTGTGCCTGTTTAGAGCAGGTAGTGGTGCCTAGTTTTGATCCTGACAGAGCAGTTTTGAAGGTGTTCATAACACTCCAAGTCCTGTTGAGAAGATACTTCACTAATCAAAACAGGACTAGAAGCAAACAGTATCATGACACCCACCCCCATTTTCAGCTGAGTTGCAGGAACATACCACCAGTTGATTCTGTAGCACAGTGAAGGCAACTGTCAACAAGGTGGCTTGGGTTTCTTGAGAGTGGTTTTACTTGTGGATTCATATAAATTGTGAAGTGGGATGAAAATAGATACTGGAATCCCTGACTTTACTTTAGATCATAAACATGATAAACATGGTGTTTTGTGTCATAGGGACTCCTATAATCATAATTCAGCATGGCTACTCTGCTCAGTTTCATAAAGACATATTATATGATCACCTTGACAGCCTGGCACAAGGCCAGACATAAACCAGAAGGAAAGCCCAGAGTAGGCTGAAAAGAGGTCTTTAGATTGGAAATGAAAATAAAAACTCACCTGCTGATTAAATATTTACCAATCTGTTAGCAGATTAGAATTTAAAACATTCGGAGGCTTATTATGAGAATTTTCAGTGATGGACACTTTGAGGGGAACCTCACATGCAAACTTAGTATTCAAAAATTGTTATTTTTCACTTCCTAACATCTTTTAACTTTTGTTGTTTTGAGATGGGGCCTCACTGTGCAGACCATGCTGGCCTGGGATTCACAGAGGTCAGCCTGCCTCTGCCTCTTGAATGCTGGGATTAAAGGCAAGTGCCATTACTATCCACCCTATTTTTAGTTCTTAAGTCGCCAAGAAATCTTGTAAGGGTCAGAATCTAATGTTTTATGATTACTTATGTAATTGCATCCAGGGTGAGAGAGAATGACTTCCGAGTAGCATAGAGAACATAGAAGTCAATAATACAATAAATATAATAACTACAATAAATACAGTAGCAGAGTCAGCAATATTGATCCATTTGATACTCAGGGTTCCAGGTTGGATCAGCTACCTTCACTCACTGCCTGAATTCCCAGAGTTTGTCATTCACTGGGGAATGGAGACAAGTGGGGTTATATCTGGATGTTTGAGGGGATTTTTCTCTGGCTGGGGAAAATCTGAAAGACAGGAACTCACTTGGTAAGATCTTAGACCAGAATGTTCTGGATCAAGGGTCTGGAATCTTCAACAGTTAGGAGCACAGGCACTTCTTACAAGAAACAACACAAACCTGGGTTAAATTTCAGTCTCTGTCAAAGTAGAAACCATCAGCTCTTTGTGTTCAATTGTTGTTTTCTTGACTTAGAAGAGCACAGTTCTGTGGTGGCTGCTGTTCAACATGATTGAATATGATTGGCTATTATCACTGGCTGATGGGACTTAATTTTCTCCTCATAAATGTGATGCATTATCTTGTGTCTAGAACATATTAAAACAAGTTCAAATCAAGAAGCAAAGAAGCTGGAGTTGCTTCAGAGAAAAGACAAGTATTTATTGAGCGGCAGAGAAGCTGCTGGGGTCTGTCAATACTAACTAAGATAGTACAGATGCTCAAGACTCGTACGTAGAGGACAAACCCTGCACTCTGTGATGGCTCTGCCCCTAAGACTACAGAGGCAACTTGGGACTCATTATTCTTTCTTTCATTTATCCTTGCTTCCCCTTTTTTCTTTTACTTCTTCTCTCCTTTTCTTCCAACTCACACCTCAACTCACAATACCCCTGATAAACCTCATTTATAATGCTGACTAAATTTTCTGGCTTCAGCTGGCTGTTCCACACTCCCCCACCACCACCTTTTTCCTCATGGAAGGCCCCAAACTCTTCTCACTACTTGTTCTGAAGATAAATTAGTGACTTCTAAATAATGCAGTGAACCCTAATTCTCTTTGATTAGTAGTGAGTTAGATGATAGCGACCCATTGAAATTGGCCATCAGCATAAATAATGAGGGAATGAACTGATAAAATGCAAAGTCACCGGCCATCATAAATCAAATGAAATCCACTTTCTCTGGAAGTCGCTGAAATTAGAAGTCCATGCTCCTATTAATTATTTTGCCTTCTGAAGACGACAGCGTTATAAATCAGCCTTGAAAGGCCCTTCACTTAGAGAGCTGAGGGAGCGCGGCTGCCTGCAAATTGCTTTGTGTACGCACCTAATTGTTTCTTAAGTAATCCACCTTTGTAGCGTGGTTCTGGAAAGCGAAGAAGGGTCTCTTTGGTTGAGATCATCAATGTGGCCTTAGCAAGGGTCTCATGGAAACCATGAATGAGATGGGTATAGTTGGAGTAGGTAGGTACCCACTTCTCTGGAAAAGCTGTCTCAGACTTCCTTGGCCACTCAGAGCCACTGAGGTAGGGCCAGGCATGCTCAAAGTGGTTGTCTGTGCAAATTCAAGGGTAATGTTTGGTAGGATCCAGGCTTTTCTGTCATTTACCTCTTATGCAAGCTCCAGCCATGTCCAAGAAGCCCAGATACTTCTTTCCAGATGAAGTCAAGATGTTATAAATGAGAGAGAGAGAGAGAGAGAGAGAGAGAGAGAGAGAGAGAGAGCATGCAAATTAAAAAGTTCAGCTTCTCCAGTTCATGCCTAAGAACTGTTGTAATCTACATATATAAAGTGTGAAATGATAGATAATTTTTGTTAAAAGGTGGTTGTGAAATGATACTCATTTAGGAGCTTATTTGGCAACAGACATTTAAAACAGCAGCATTTTAAGAGAAAAGAGGCTAATTGCATAGTAGGAAATGCTCTAAATTAGTTACAATTAGAACTACTACCTATCATAGGGAATGTTCTGAGTTTTAGACTGCTGGTTAAAGGCAAGGACTTTTCACCAAGGATTGGTCTCAAAAATGTGTTCAGTGATGCTGGACAGTTAGTAAATAGAACAGAGGTAGCAAGGAAATTCTGTGCTTTCTATTGAATGTGGGGGACTTGATTTGGCTTCTGTAGAGAAGAATAAATAGATTCACAAGGTTAGAAATGTAAACCCCAAGAGCAGTGTCTGTGAGAGGTCTGGGCATGAGTGAGGTGGACTATGCTATGAGTCATGGGGTGGATGATATAGCAGTAGGTGGGGCAAGGGCATGGTTCCTAAGTAAACAACATAATTCATTGTCTCTTTTGTATCCCTCCTACCATCTATGGAAGGCCTGTTAGATTCCATGGATGGTTGGCCAGTCAATATAAGTTCTGGTCTTGGCAAATGAAATTAACTTCTGCATTGTAGGAACACATCATCTGACTTCTTCATGTTGTCATGATTGGTGTATTCTGAATCATCCATAGACGAAAGTGTGTGTGTGTGTGTGTGTGTGTGAAATCTAGCTTAAGTGCGTGGTGAAATCTCATGTGTGAATGCACAGTAGGACTGGGGCTTGCTGCCACTTAGATCATTAGGTATCTGTATAACTAATTCTGGAAACTGAACTTAATGATGTATAATTGAGCATGATGTCATGTAATAGAGAGGAGTAATTATTCCCTGGAGTATTGAATCCCAATTCAAAGATGTTCTGGGCTGTGTCCTTGTAACCACACAGGTCTATACTTTTGCAGGGGAACATTTTAATCCCTTGGACGCAATAGAATAGTCTAAGCCTGCTCTAAATACCTACCAATGCTTGCCACTTCCTATCTACAGGCATGAGATCAGGGAAGGAAATGGTACTTGGGTCTTTCTGACCTGGTTCTGGATGTCCAGGAGGCTTCCTGTGCCCACTGTCCAAGACAGTGTGTCCTCTGATACGATTTCTTGCCTTGAAGTTGATGCTACTGTGATACTTAGGGCTCTGTTTTTTGGTGCCAGCTTTATGATGGAGCATTAGTAAGGATTTGTTGATGGTTGGAAATCTATGAGGATTGTCAGGGAACTCATCTGATGAATCCCTTGGCTTGGTGTTTGTTGGATGTGTCTGAGGGGAGCAGAGGAGAGGCAAGAGACAATCAGTCCCCAGTACAAAACACAGAGAGGGAAGAGGGAAAAGGGGAGGGGAAGGAAGGAAGAGGGAAACAGTAAAAGAAGTGGGAGAGAGAGAAGGGGGAAGAAAGAAAAGACAGAGTAAAGAGAGAGGAGAGAGAAGAGGGGAGAGAGGGAGAGAGCCTGACAACCAGACATTCCACGGGACTGACTTCCGATAGGAGGCATTTATTGCCCAAATTATAGATTTTAGTATATCTTTTCCTTGGATGCTATTTTGTTGGATGTATGGTGTATTATAATCAGAGGGACTGAATATTTTAGATTCTCTGGAATACATTAATTTGTACCTGTTTCATATCAGTGTTTTTATTAGCAATGGTCACACTACTTTAGTGCCAAGTGGTATCCACACTTGGATAATTACCATGTACAAGTGTGGGGTAAATGCAGGGATCATGTGGCTCTTTGTATTCATTATCCCAGTGTCCCATGGAGACAGGGTCCCACTGAAATAATCAAGGCTTTTAAAATATCCAGACTTCACACTTATTCCCTAAATTGTGACCTTGGGCAAGTTAGCTTCTCTGGGCCTCTGTTTCTTGCTCTGTAAATCTCTTGCAAACATGTAATGGCAAGTGACTAAAACAATGTATAAAGAGCCTAGTGATAAATTAGGCATGCAGGTATGTTGAGAGTGAACACAATTCCCCAGAATGAGTCAAGAAGCTTGGGGTGGGGGTTCAGATGCTTTGCCTTGTTTTTAGATCCAGCTTTAAGTTGATGTAAACAGTTTAGTTAGGAAGAGCAAAACTATCTATTTTTTGTAGGATTGCAAACTAGGTGACTCAAAGTCTGTAGAGGATGTGTACTGCCTGGAAGTGGCCAGGCTGGACTATCTGTTGCAGCTCTGGCTCCATGTAACCCTTTGCCTCCTGGGAGATGTAGACACTGGGACTACCTTTGTCTGTCATATACTGCTGGTGCTGTGACCCCTTTGTCCAATAAACATAGGCAATCACAAAACCAGGAACTTGTGTCACCTTGGTGCGGGTCACACTAGACCTAGTGAAAAGATACTCATGTCTCATAGAAATCCTTGAAAAGATAAATATCTCTATAATTGCACATTTTTGTCCTTGAAGAATCATTTCCTGTCTCCTTCTTTCTCCTTTTCTCTTCCCAGTAATAATTGCAGCAGACCCGGCAGTGTATAGTGCTCTCCAACCACATTCAGAACTAGGTAGGACTCAGTTGCATTCATTTAGCCAACATTTTGCATAGCACTTAATTGAGTTAAATAACTGCACTATTTACTCACCCACGTTGTGCCCTGGAGAATGAGGGTAGCAGGGTGCACTCTGCAGTCCTGGCTCGCCCATGCACTGTTTTCCTTTCTTCTGCCTCATGACTCTTGTCATGATTTGCTGCTTGATGTTAGTGCTTTGGGTTTTATGAGCTTCCAAAGAGACTACAAACTCAAGGCTGGAGAGAGAGCCCAGTAGTTAAGAGCATTTGTTCTTTTTCCAGAGGACTAGAGTCCTGTTCTCAGCACCCAAGTCACACAGTTCATTAACTGCCTGTGCCTCTGACTTCGGGAGATCAGATGTTTCTTTCTGGCCTGCAGAGGCACATACACAGACATACATACACTTAGATAATCAATTTTAAATCAATTCCATTTTTTAAAGATTCCAAACTGTCCTGTAGAAAACATTTTTTTGAGAAAAGTTATCTGCCATGATTTATATTTATTGAAATTTATTTTAATTTATTAAAAATTAGACTTTGGTCATGTATATATGACTTTCTCATATTGACATTGGGTTGCTGGGTCAATCTTACCCCTGTTCTCCACAATGTCTTTCCAAGTGATAGCAGTGATACTGACGTCGCCTTGTTCTGTGAGTATACATATCCTCTTTCTACACACTTGTGTATGCCTGTACAGAACTCTATGTAGTTCTGTGCCCATGAAGCAGCTGCTGGTTTGTCTCAATGGTCTGTTACAAACCTTTTCATGCTGGCACATGCAGGGACACTCATTAGTTTATTTAGTCCTTTAGTAGGCATTTTAGGGATTAGTCAATTTTCCTAGTTATATAAGTAGTGAATGTCTTTGTAATGGACCATTATTGCATATGTACACGCACTTCTTTTTAGTATATTCTAAAAAGTAGAATTCAGGACCACCATGCCTGTGTATTTTAAACTGTGGTGGCACCTGTACATTCATGCTGCATTGTGTTTGATCAACAGTCACTCTTGGACTGATGCATAGAAAGTGTCATTTGATTTATTCTGAGCCAGTGTTTGATATTAGCACAGTTGCAGAATTTTTACAGTCTGTTGGGCATGACACAATGTAGCTCATTGTCATTTTTAGTTTTGATTTTCCTGCCATCTTTGGAAATCATTCTATATATTTATTGTCTACCTTTTTGAAATTTTTCTGTTGTGAGTTTCCTGTGCATAACCCATTTTCCCTTGTGGCTTATGTGACTCTTTTGTTCATCATTATATAATCAGGGCATCCTTGGCCTGGTGTGTCAAACATTAAAAATATTATTGGAACTAGAAAGATGTCTCAGTGGTTAAGGGCACTGGCTAGTGTTGCAGAAGACCCAATTGTAGTTCTCTGGAAGTACCCTGATGCTCACAACTCTACAATTCTAGTTACAGGGGATCCAATGCCCTCTTCTGGCCTTCTTGGTCAACAGGCAAAACAACTGTATAGATAATTTTTTTAATTAAATCATATTTTCAATATGTTTTCTTTCATGACATCCTTTATTGTATGTAGAGTTTTTTTAATGTTTGCAAAAATTTAGATTTATTTTACTATTTTACGTGTATAAACATTTTTGCTTGTATAGATGTAAGTGCATTATGTGCATGCCTGGAGTCCTCAGAAGCCAGAAGAAGGCATCAGATCCCCTGGGACTGGAAACAGAGAGTTGTGAACTACCACGTGGGTTCTGAGAATCAAATCTGTGTTCTCTGCAAGAGCAATAAGCCCCTGATTTTGATGTCAACAAATTAATATTGTTTATTTCATTTATATCTGCTGAAGATTCTTCCAGCTCTTAGGTCATATACTTATTTATTCCCCCTGTATTTCTACTAAACCTAATGTAACCAAGTAGGCAAATAGTAAGGCATGAGGTGACTGGGAAAACTTTCAACTTCACATTGGTGGATGTGTCTCCTGGCTTGACAAGGAGTTAGACATGGATGACCAAAGTAAGTGCGGCTGTGTCTTAGTGTTGTGTCTGCCATGGGCAGGATGCCCCTTTGTGGTTCAATACCCTTGAAGGTGCAGTGAAGTTTCTTCTAAATCCTAGGATATAAGGTGCCAGGAAACTTTCCCAGTTGTAGCTGGTATGCCTGAGAAGGTTTGATTATAATAATATTAGTGTTGGCATTTGACCTCATGTGATAGTTCAAGATGCCTATGGAAAGAAATACCCTAAAAGGGAGATCCAATCTCCTGTGATTTCATTGGGGAAAAAAGTGCTATCTTATCCCCATAAATTTGTCATATAACTCATAAGTATTCATTAAAACTTCTTTTAAAATCTGTTACATAGAACCCAATGAGCTCCTGAACCCATTTTATTCCTGGAATGTACTTAGCTTTGCTTTGCATCTCTGTCTGTTGGTTGAAATCCCTCCATGGAACGCCCAGGGTAAACTACTTCCTAGCACAGTGGTTGCTCAATTTTACCTCTTATGTCCTGATCCATCAATTCCCTCTCCATCTTTGGTCAATGGTTTTCTACCTATGCTGAGATTAAAATTAAAGAGTTTATTTTTACAATTAGTCAGTTGATGCAATACTATTTGCTCTTAGGTCATTTTACTATCTCAGAGGTACAGTATTTCTAATTATACAGAAAACTGGGCCCTACTGTGTTTTGTGACCTGTTTGTCTCTTAATTTGCTATCTGAAGCATTAAAATGTCTAAACTGAGGGAGCAAAGTATCATGAGTTTGAGATGATCTTTGGAGGGCATTTCTTGAAGCCTTATTTCATGTTGGTTTCAATCATACTTTCAAAGCCAATCTAAGGCTATGTTCCTGTGTTCATGGGGAACTAGGTCATAACACTATGTGGTCTACCTCCCTCCTTGGGATACTTCTTCTTCTTCTTCTTCTCCTCCTCCTCCTCCTCCTCCTCCTCCTTTTCTCTCTCTCTCATCTATTCATTTTGCATGCGAGCAGCATTCTTTCCTGCCCCATTCTCCCCTCCTACTCCTTGTTCCCTGCTTGTGTGGAAATTGTGTCCACCAATTTCCACCTATTCTACCTCCATCTAGGAAACAGCAGGTCTCCTAAGAGTATCAATAAAATATGGCATATCTGGTTGAAGACTAAGTACCTCCCCATGTATTAAGGTTGGGCAATTCTCTAGTATGAGAAGTAGGGACCCAAAAGCTAGTAAAAGAGTCATGCCAGCCCCTTTTCCCACTGCTAGGAGCCTCAAAAAAAAAAAAAAGACCAAGTAACATATATACAGAGTGCCTAGGTCAGTCCCATGCAGGCTCCCTGGTTGTAGGTTCAGTCTCTGTGAGCCCCTATGAACCCAGGTAAGTTGATTGTGTGAGCCTTCCCATGGTTTCCTTGATCCCTCTGGCTCCTATACTTTTTTCTCCTTCTTAAGCAAGACACTTCTTGGGACACTTCTTAAAGCTATAACTGAGGCATAAAAGTTATTCATCAAAAGATATGTGTTCTATTTCTGCAACAGCCTCATTGGCTACAGATGGTGTGAGGAAGAACTAGATTGAATCATATTGGGACCCTCACTTGTGCCTGCCACTCATTCTGTGTGGGTTTGGATAGAGGTCTACCTTCATCACATCTGTTACACAGGATGTTGTTTACCTCTCCGAATGGTGGTGTGACCACAGGGTTTTTATTTTTGTTAACTACCTAACACTACAAAAGCATGAGCCACACACTAATGTGAACAGGCTTTGTTTTTATTTTGGTCCAATAAAGATGATAAATCTTTTTTGTTCCACCTGCCTCAGAGAGCTGTTCCAGACACCAAATGGGATATGCTTTGATAAAATTGAAATGCCATACAAATTATTTATGGCTGATGAATACCAACAGGTAGACTGGATTTGATAAGTATTAACCAAGCCCATGGGGTTAGTGCTGTTGAAAAAGATTCTATTTGTGGGTATCTTCAAGGACAAATTCTGTAGTAGGATTTATGGGCATCCTTAGGTCTTTTAGCCACCTGGGTAAAGATAGGTTCATGGCTGGGCCTTTGAGAGGGCACAGGGGATCCTCTGAGTATAAATCATAAGAGAATGAGTCCTATTGGGAGAACTGAGGTACAGAATGGGGTGGCTGTAGAGTTCTCTGTGAGATCAGAAAGTATTTCATATTTTAAAATCTTAGTTTAAAAGACACAGTATTGGCCTGCGTTTTATAAATCGTGAAATGCTTCTCTCTTAAAAAAAACTAACAAATTTTTTTATACATATGTGTTTTTTACCTGCATGTATGTGCACTTATTACATGCCTGGTACTCACTGAGGCTAGAAGAAGGCATCTGCTTCCCTGCAACCAGAGCTATAAATGGTTGTGAGCTGCCATGTGGTTGCTGGGAACTGAACCTAGGTCTCTGAAAGAACAGGCAATGCTGATAGCCAGCAAGCCATGTCTCCAAGCTTGAAGTGCCTATCTTTATCCCATACTTTCCCTACTTTGCTACAGAGCCTTCATTTAGCAATGATCAGAGCACTGGATGACATTGTTTACATCTTGGCTGTCCCCCACCAAAGCCAGCTGTTAGAGGTGTTGTTTCTAGGATGGCATTGCTAAGAGGTGGTGGAACATTTAAGAGCTAAGGGCTTATGACTGGTTGTTACCTCTCTGAGGACAGGGGAAGATGGCTCTCCAGACTATCATATCCTGTCCCATCTCCTCTTTCCCCCTCCCTCTCTCCATTTCTCCCTCTCCACTTCTTTTATTCTTGTTCTCTGCCCAGGAATTGAACAGACATGCCTGTCACATGTTCCTCACCATGACATACTACAAGTCAAATTGCTGTGGAAACAACCAGTCACAATGAAACTTAAAAAAATTGTGGACCAAAATCAACATTTTTCTCTTTATAAATTATTTCAGTCATTATAGCAACACAAAACTACTTTATACACTGTTTTTTAATATTAAAATAAAGAACAGAAAGAAAACTAAAAGCATTTTAAAGCTAATTATTTTGGTTGCAATGGTCTCGTGTGAGATAGGGACTCAGTTGTAAACTATAACTTTATTGATCACAAATAACCCACACTGCCCAGCATTCACATCTCTATGGTGTTCTTTTACCTGCCCATTCTGCTCTAAGCCAGGGGGATATTACCACTGAGTGCAAATAGAGGCTTGGTATTGACTACAGTGCTGGCCTTTCTGGGCTACTTCTCGGTAAAGAAGATCTAACCATCTCTGTAGAGAGAGAGATGGTGGCTCTTGGCCATTCTTGAATATTCAGGTCTCTGCCACCATCAGATGACAAACACCAGAAGCACTTCATGTGAGTCCTCAAATAGAACCCCCAGCCACGCTCCCACTTGCACAGCTATGGACAAATGAAACACTTAACATTTAGATCTACTATGTGTTTTGTGTAGCAGCAGATAAACAAAACAATGAGTTTAAACACATATACACAAATCCAAGAGCATGCATGTATGTACACTGCTTTAACTGCTTTTTCAAGTCTGAGAAATGAGTTCTTTAGTCATGGTTCAGATTATCTGAGGCAACTCAACCCTTACTGATAACTTTCTAGTTATCTACTCTCAAGGAAAATCTGTGTATCTGATATATGTCCATATTTCATTAAGGAAAAGGTGATAAAGAAGTTTTTGTTCCTTTCCAGTTAGCCCCCTAGATCCAGAGGCACCCCTGGAAGGAGGTGGCTGGGGAGGAATGTTTATTTCTTCAGTACACGAGCACCAGGGAACCTGGGAGAATTTATAAATCCATCATTTCCAGTCATTAGGCGACATGTTGGTCAGCACAGGAGCCTCTCCTCTCATTAATTCAGGGGAGATTTCCTCGTGTCACCCTCATTAGTATTTATGGGGTTTATCCACATCAATCGCTAGCGCATTAACAGGGAAATAAGTAAACCTCCCAGGGTTTGTTGGCACTAATAAAATGAGCTGGAATTTGCAGAGATCACCATGATCAGAAGTATTCTAAACCAGGGCCTGTAATTGATCCTTTCAAAGTACCCTCCGGATGTTTTCCTGTGTAGTTCCCTACCAGTGACATTTGCATATTATTTTAGCACACTTTCTAAAGCCTTCTGTACAGATTGAGAGGCCATTTCTTACCATGAAATGATGAAGGAGAGCCCCATGAGTATTGAAAACACCATGGTCAGGCCAGGGCATCCACATCCACAAACAGTTAAGTTCCTTACAATTCTTTTTTCCTTTGGTCCCAGCTTATACAAAGAAAGAAAGGAAGAAAGAAAGAAAGAAAGAAAGAAAGAAAGAAAGAAAGAAAGAAAGAAAGAAAGGAAGAGTCCCTGTATGTAAATATATTTTTTATGTATTCTGAACATAAAGATAGCTCTGTCCTACCATATTGATTTATTAGATTCTCTGACATTTTAGCTGTGGTCGTTATGTTATATTTATGAGATGAATGTTGGATTCCCTCATTATGTTGCCCTCATTTATTTTACATACTTTTATGGCTGGTTGTGCACCGCTTTACAGTTAAAGCTTTATTGCAGCTGTTAGCGTGGGGGGAGGGGAAGGCAAGTAGTTATTGATCAGAATTTACATGTTTACTGTTGTGATCATGATTTATTTAATCCGTGGGTACATATAAATACAAGTCCCCTCTCTGAAATGAAAAACATACACTGTGTCTGTATCTCAGATGGTAGAGCATTTGTTGCCATTCTCCAACCCTTTGGAGTGGAGAACTGGGTGCAGTTGGTTAGGGGCAGGGGACTGTGAGGTGGGGGATTGAGTTCTGTGAATCAGCACTCAACTTATGGGCCTGGAGGGCAAAGGTGTGGGTTTCAGAATCCTTGAGCAGATCTCAACTGTGTTGCATAGCAGTCGTATATGGTCTGGGCTGAGCAGTTCACCTCTTAAATGTTTCAGCTTCCTCACCTGAAAAGTAGGATACTAGTTATCAGCCTGTGGGTTGTTAGGGAAATGAAAACAGCGTTGTTAAGATTCCCTGACACTGCTAGGCACAGGTGCATTACTTACTAAATACTAGTCAATGAAACTCCAGTAGGTGAGTTGTGAGCAAAGCATGCTGGGAAGGTGCCATGACTTTCAGGGAGATAAAACTTATTTTATCTTAAAAGTTATTTCAATAAGATTTTTATTTTAATTTCAATAATTTTGATGAAGTAAAGTCATGATATTACTTTATTAAAATATTTTATTAGTTGAGATCTTATACAATGTATCTTATCATATTCACCCTAACTCCCCTCCTTAACAATTCCCAGATCTACTTCCATCTTCCTGAGCCCTCAACTTTATGTTTCTATTTTATTTTTGAAAATAACCCATCAACTCCACTTTGGGCTAGCCATATACTTCTGTGTGTTGACCTATTTGGAACCACACCCTTAAAGAAAACTGTCCCTCCTCTAGAGGCCATCAACTGTCTATATTTTCTCAATTAGAGGTGGGTGCTCTTGAAACCCTTCTCACTCGATGCTAGAACGTTGATTGGCTTGATCGTGTGCCCACATGTATAGCTGCTGTGAGTTCATAGTGCATAAGTCCTATCTTGTCTAGAAGACACTGTTTTGCTTCAGCTTTCCCAACTTCACTGGTTCTTCTTTCTGCCCTCTGTTCAGCAATGGCTCCTGAGCCGTGTGTGTGTGTGTGTGTGTGTGTGTGTGTGTGTGTGTGTGTGTGTGTGTGTGTGTGCCACTTGTGGTTGAGTATTCGTCAGTTACTTGTTCTCTGCATGTGAGTCTCTTTGTTAACTACCATCTACTGCACAGAGAAACTTCTCTGATGAGGTCTGAGCTTAGAGGGCAGTTTGGTACTGTGTCCGTTTAGCAAATTAACAGTAGTAGGCTCATCAGTGGGGCCTGTGAGCTCTTCAACCACAGGTTTGTGGCCAGATTTGTGGTGCCTTAAATAAGTCAGCAAGTGGTTGGTTACCCCATAACATTTGTGCTCCTATTGTGCCCATGGACATATCTTGTCACACTGGTCTTTATTGTTGTTCACTGGTTTCAATATTGGAGGAGACCTTTCTCCACTTGCAGCCTATGTAGCACCTTCCAGTAATACCAGAACTAGGCATCAGGGCAGAAGCTTCCTAGTTACTACAAACTTGATTTCTTTTTATCTCGTGACTAGTGTGTAAGACTATTCAGTAATAGGATTTTGCCATCAAGTTATTATGGGCAACCAAGGGCAATGGCTATAGCCTGTATTGCTTTGGTAGTCTCCATAATGCCTCTGACCAGCAACTCAGGGTGGGTATCCTACATGTGACTCTGGGCTTCCTATTTGGCAACCTGTGACTTTTAGATAAGTGTCATCCCCTATGTAGGACAGCTTCAATTCACCTCTTTTATATGAATATTTGATTCTTCAGGACAAGAGACTTGGAAGTTTCTGGGGTATATTCTAGTCAGGTAAGGCAAGTTTCACCAAAGTATGAAGGTTAGTGTTAAAAAGGAGTTTTCCCACAGATTCTTTCTTTTATAAACCATTTCATTTTCAGACAGCCGTTTGATACCTTGGAGGGATTAACCCTGTCCTGTTCCAGTATCCCTGTCTGTGGTCTTCATTGGGGTTTATTACCTGTTGGAGAATAGTGTTAACATTGATGTGGTCAGCAGCTGAAAGTCCAAAGACTGTTTATAGTTCCTAAAATACCAATCAGTCACTGTAAACCTTAGCCAGAGCTGCAAGTTAAAAATTATTTATTATTGTTGTTGTATGAGTATGTGCATGCTGTGTGTGGGAGTGTAGGGGGATACACATGTTACACAGTGGTTATGGCAAGGTTAGAGGTCAACCTTGTGGAGTAATTTTTCCCCTTCCACAATTAAATATCTTCTGTATCTTGCACTCAAGTGTGTTCTGTGCACATGGCAAGCATCTCTGCACACTAAGCCACCTCATAGGTGAAGATGTAACTTTTAACAAGGCCAAGGCTCCTTCTTCATAACATTGTGCCCGCAGCCAGCTTGGAATAACTGTGATGTCACTTCAGCTACCCAGAAGCACTACAGTACAATTCAGAGGAGCCATTAGGTTGCAAGAATGGGATGATGATACAGTAGCTGACACAGGCTGTGAAGGGAGTAGTGTGCAAAGATAGCACACAGCACGGCTTAAGCCCAATGAGCTCCACATATTCTGGGTTCAAGTCCTGGACCTTTCCAAGAGTAGGAGTTGGACAAGAACCCCAGGCTCCTTGGGTTCCCAAGGACCCCTTTTTATTAACACTTTACTGCCACTGGCCCAGGGAGGACAAACCTCTTGCTTTGCCTTATTTTGTGTCTGTGGGGTAACAGGCTTTGCTTTATTTCCATCATTTAACTTAAACCACACATTCAACCCTTGTGTCAGCCAACAAATTATTTGTATTTTGTACTGTACAATTTGGCGATGAGTCTTTTATCGTCTCGCTTCAGGGTTTTAAAGGATCATTCATCTGGCAAAGGCAGAGTTATGTTTTCTATAGGTTCATTTTTGTTTGGAGGCTTTTTAGCAGAACTAATGATTTTTAATCAAATCTCTAGGCCACTCATCATAATTAGTTTTAGAATTATGAATTATGTTCAGCTCATGGTTCTGTCATGCTTTCTTGTGATAGTTGAGTAAATTAAAGGCCACCACTGAGTTTTCAAAGCCTCTCAGGTTGATTAACAGCATTTAAAGAGAAATAGCCAATTTTTTCTCTGTTTTTAAAACAGTTCTCAGAAAACATGGGTTTAAATTTTTCTTTACCCTCTACTTAAAAATTGCATTGCTTATCAGTTCTCTCCCACAGCTTTTCCTTAAAATCATTGGCCACAGAGATTTTTTACGTAGGTAAGATTTTTCTAAAAATAAGATCGAATCTCAGAAATATTATGCAGAGCAAAGCAAGCAGACACCAAAGATAGCTTAGAACATGATGTCATACAGGTGACACCCTGGCACAAATCAGGGGTGACAGGAATCAGAACAGAAGTTTCTTCAGGTTAGAATGTGAGATATCTGTGGGATGTGTAAATTAGAAGCCGTCTAGTTCTTGATTGAGCAGATGCCAGAGGTGTGTGCATGTGTCAAAACGTATCATTAATGTCTTTCACTATGCAAACGTATCTCAGTAAAAACCTGGGAAGGCAATTGGGTGATAGCTTAGTCAATAAAGCATGCTTGGAGCAAGGCAGAGGACCAGAGTTCAATCCCCAGCACTTACATTACCAGGGCATGGTGGCATGTGTTTATACACAGCACCCTAGGCTGACCTCTGGCCTCCACCTCCACCTACACATGTGACCATGCCCCTCCCCACCATGCAGTCCTTCCACATGTGCAAAAACACAAGTGAGTCACAACTCACATGTTTGTTTATATATGTCCTTCATGGTAATTAGGAGCTATAGAAATTATGACGTGTTGCTGATGTCATGAGATGTTGTGGTGTTTTTCTTTTATCCAGAATTTAAAGGAAAGAAAATGTTCTGTTGCACTCCTGATTCCTCTAAGTCACTGGAGGGTTGGGAAGAATTGTTTGTTAGGATGGTGGAGTGGGTACCCACTGTCTGGCTTAGATTTTATAGGAAGTCATTACTCCTTCTAAAAATGTTCCCTTCCTCTGCCATCTGACTTATATGGAGGAATAATTTCTTGGCTAATTTTTTTCAGCACCTACTTCTGAAATACAAATTCACTTTTCCTAATGAATCATTATCATGTACTACCATCAAAGGTTATTCACTGAAAGCTCAAGAAAAAAGCAATGAAAACTAATTTTGATTGTTAATGGAAATGTATTTTTAGTCTTAAAGAGCTTCCCTCAGCAATAATTATAGTCATGCCTCTTGGGTGTTTTTGGACTTTTAAATTTACATATAGTAGCTCTTTTTCATTTAGCAGTTAATCTTCTATCAGAGCTTTGCAAATTTGTTCTTTAGTCTGGTGTTAGGAAAGGATGGTAGAGGTTTTATGTCTTCCCTTGTCCTGCTCCATTTCTATGCCTTTTTCATGACACCTGTGTATGCCCAGACTGAGCTCCTCCTCTGTTAGCCTGTATCCCCACATGATTGGGAACATTGGCATTGAGAGGTCTCAGGGGTAGGGTGGGGATGGACACTCTGCTTTTCCATAGCCTGTGGGCATCTATGGTCCAGCTAGATGTCTCTGATGCATGAAGCTCAGAGTCAGTGCATAGCAGGTGAACTCATGGGATGTGTTTGCAGAGGAAGTAGGTGCTGCTCATCCTCGCAGCCCAGAGCTGTGGACAACATACAGTCCATCCATAAGCAAGATTGCCTTACTGCTGCCTTTCTATTACAGATATGGAAGGCTCTGTGAGCACATAAGGAAACTGAAGCCAATAAGAAGTGGAGCCAGTTTTGCCCATTCTGCGCTGATTGCAGGGATAGGCAGAAGCAGATTAGAGGACATAAGGAATGAAATTATTTGGGATATTTAGAGTATTTACTATTACTGTCCAGAGCTGGCAGGGAAAATGGCTCAGCTGGAACATGAGGACTTGACTTGGAATTGTGCTAGATTCACCTATAATCCTGGCCCTCCCAGACATCCAGGTATAAAAGGGTCCCTAGAACTGTCTGGCAAATTGGCAAATTTTAGATTTAGTAAGAATGTCTGTTCTAAAGAAATAAGATGGAGCTCAGTTGACCCCATATTGACAGGCAGCCTCTCCGTGAATGTGAACATAGGTACACACACACACACACACACACACACACACACACACACGGTGTTTATTAACTTGGCCATCTTGGTTAAAGGAAGCTCATGACACTGCTGGAAATCTTGTCTCTACCACACACTGATCTCACTAACCAAGGCCAGACACTTGGGGACTTGCAAAGTGGTGCTGAACATTAAGAAACGGTTAAAATTAATCCTGTGTACTGCCGCCCCAGAGAAAGCCAGACCCACATGTCAATAAATCCAGATCTGTTTGAAGCTAACGTCACTAAATCTTCGTCTTGACTGTTTGCTGGTGGTGTCAAGAGCTGCCTGAGAAGATGGATTTGAGGGGAGGATGAAAAAGGAACCATATTAAACCACAGCTCTGATAAGTTTAGTTAAGAGGCAGGAGATGTGTCCTTGCCATGACATTCTGTGGCTGATATTTGTTTCCCTTTAAATAATGTGCTGTACATCTGCAAGAGTGATGGTTTGGGCTAGTGACATTGCATCCACACCAAGGTTACTGCCTTCTGGACAGGCAGTCTCTCTCCTTTCTATATCCCATGCTCTGTCAATAAATATCCACTTGTCTGAGTAAGTGAGGTACAGATTTTGTAGCTGATGCTGTGGCATCTTCATTGCTAGAAGCACTGCCTGTGTAGGCAGTGTAGGGAAGGGTGGGCAAGGGAAATTAAAGAGGCCTTGAAACTGAGTCATGAAACTATCAAACCCAGTTCAGCAGCACCAGCAAGAAGAGCCTAGCCTTTCAAGAATTCATTCCTCAAGGGATGGGATGATAACTCAGTAGGTAAAGTGGTTACTGCCCAAGCAGAAAGACCCAAGTTTAGATACCTTTTACCCATATAAAAGCTAGGAAGGGGTTGGTATGTGCCTATAATTGGGAAATGGAGATGAGTGGTTCCCTGGAGCTTGCTGTGTAGCCAGTCTATAAGAACAGGTGAACTCCAAGTTCAATGAGAGACCTGGACCATCGTCGTCGTCATCGTTATCGTCGTCATCTCCTGGCCTCCATGTGCACATGCAAGGCATTCACACCCACACTCCATGCATCCTCCTACCACAGAGAGGTCTCTCAAAGCACCATATTTCACAAGCAACATACATAAAATCTGAGGGCCAGGGACTTCTGTCATCCTGTCCATTCTCCTTCTTTGTTCTCCCTGGCATTTGCAGAGCTGTGGCTTGTGACTGTGCTCAGCAAACTTTTTCAGCAAGGGTCACATGATCAGTACTTCCAGCCTTGTGAACCCTGTCCTGTCTGTCATTGCTCGACTCTCAGGCACCAGTCAGCTCATCCTGGCTGCACACGTGAGCTGTGGGGGGAGTACAACGTGAATTTCATGTAATTTCCCAGGTCATAAAAATCTAATCCTCTCTTGATTTCTTTTTTTCATTATTAAAAAAATAAAACCATTTATAGCTTGCAGGCTATACAGAAAAAAATAAACAGATTAAATTTGCCTCAAAGCCAATAATTGGACTTCTGGTTTATGGTTTTATTCTTTCTTACCATTTTCCTTTTGTTAGTGTAAGACAATATTGACAGACTCCTTTGATGGAAAGATTCTGCCAGCATAAAGATGGAGTCATGGCCACATTCAACCAGGAAATAAATTAGACACGAATGAGAATGATGCTGGTCTCTGAGTCCAACAACCCAAGCACCTCCATTAATACTTAGTAGCTGTGTAAGCTCAGGTTGGTCACTGAACCTCTTTGAGTCCATATCCTTTGTGTGTGTGTGTGTGTGAAGTGGGGGTAGTTATATTTATCTTGCTTATATGTGTGCCTCTTCTGTACTCTGGAGAGTCAACCTCAGTGAGAGCTCCTCCTGAGCACTAAATTATTCTGTATGGCTTTTCATTCACCTGTTCTTCCTCAACAGGAAGAACTTGTCGTTGATACTATGTCTTTTGTAGTTCAGTTGGCCAAGGAGGAAAGAAAGCCTTTTATCTTCCCATTTACTAGCAACTCAGAGGTTTTCTACTTTAAAAAGCTTTATTGTTTATTTCTTGTGTGATACATGTACTACACATCTGTGTGCACATGTGTGTGCAGGTGCACACCGCCATGTGTGCATATGGAAGCCAGAGGTTGACATCAAGTACCATTCATTGCTCCCTACCTTATTTTTGAGGCAGGGTCTCTCTGAGCTTAGAGCTCAATGCATCTGCTCTGCTGTCTAGACTGCAAGTCCTAGACAAGTCCCAGCAAGCCTCTTGATGCTACCACCCAGCACTAAGATTACAGGCTGGCTTTTAATTCCAGTGCTGAGAATCCAAACTTAAGTCTTCGTACTTGGGTGGTGAGAACACTGCTGACTGAGCATGTCCCTGGCCCTTGTGTCTTTCTTTGGCTTGTTTTTCCCAGGGTATCCATATGCTAGTGTGACTGCAGCTGTGCCACCACCCGCAAAGCCCTGCCCTCCTCTTTTCTCCAAGCAGACCTTTCTTCTTTTTCTTTATTCTTCTCTCAAATATTACATCCCAACCACAATTTCCCCCCCTCCTCTCCTACCAGTCCCTACCATCTACCTCCCCTCTCCCCCACAGCCATTCCTCCTCCATTTCCCTACAGAGAAGATCAAACCTCCCAGGTATGTCAACCAACCATGTTGCAATAAGACTAAGTACCATCCCTCATATTAAGGCTGTACAAGATAACTCAGGAGGAGTAAAGGGTCCCAAAAGCAGACAAAAGAATCAGAGGCAGCCCCTGCTCCCCCACTGTGAAGTCTCACAGAAAGATCAAGCTACACATCTGTAACATATATACAGAAGACCTAGGTCAGACCCATTACAGGCTCACTTGCTATTGGTTCAGTCACTGTGAACTCCTATGAGCTCTGGTTAGTTGATTCTGTGGGCCATGTTCTCCTGGTCTTCAACCCCTCTGGCTCCTCCAATCCTTCCTCTTGCTTTCTGCAGGATTTCCTGAGTTTCACCTAATGTTTGGCTGTGGGTCTCTGTGTCTCCTCCCATCATTTTCCAAGCAGACCTTTGATGTCCACTGAGGCATGCTCACATTGGACCTTCCCCATGATCCTCAGCACAGGCAATGCCATTCTGTGGGAATGGCTTGGCCCTACTCCAGGCCCCGTTGCTGGAAAAGATATCCTATTTGCCCACAGAGACGTAGGTTTTTTGAATAAGAATGAGGACAGAGTGTGAGGTGCAGCAATTGGCCTTTTGACCCACATGAGTCCTGTTGAGACTTCTGAGCACATCCTAAAGGGAAGAAGCTCATTACCGAAGGGAAGGAGGAAGTCCAGAGATGTTATCCTGGCAAATGGCATCAAGGAACTTATAAGCCACTGTGTGCTGTGTTCCATCTCTGTAGCCTGCAACACTTTTGGGATATTTTCATTCCCAGTAATTCTTTCTCTCCTTGCTGTGGATATCTGAGGTACATGGAACATTCTACTTTCCATTTGTCTGTGAAGAAACTGAGGCCCAGAGATGTTGCACCTGTCAACACATCACGTAGCTAACCTGTGGTAAAGTTAGGTTGGGAAGCCTATTCAGGTTGCTATTTCCACCTCTAGTCAAACCTCAACTCTTTGTAGGACCAGGCTGTGGGCTCTGGTCATCCTCAGGCTCTGAGGATGTTAAAATCCCTCAGTGTGAGGACACTAATGTCTCTGACTGTCAGAGTAGGGCAACTTTTTTTTTCTCTCCTCTTCCCAGGACACATTTGTGGAACAGGTT